>CM051025.1:66861568-67316568 GCA_027627225.1 Congeria kusceri | reverse complement strand
GTTATTTGTCCTAGAGACACCCATAACTCTGTTAATATATGATGTTTCAATAGTCACGTTAGGCTTGGGGTGTTATATGTTCTGGAGGTACACAGAACGCTAGTCACTTATAGATGATGTTTCAATAGTTAAGGATTGAGAGATCAATATTTGTTTTCGAGACATGTACAGACTTTCACTTGTGATGTAACATTGTTCATGTGGTTACTTGTTTGGGGCCAAATATTATTACTAGTATTCAAAGTTAACAATAGTGTTTTATGGTGGGGGTGTAGGGATTCATTTTAAATATGTGGCGCGTCGTGAGAAAACCGGACTTAAAGCATGTGCGTAAAGTGTCGTCCCGGATTAGCCTGTGCAGTCCGCAGTCCGCACAGGCTAATCCGGGACGGCACTTTCCGCTTCTGTGGCATTTTCTGTTTCAAGGAAGTCTCTTCTAAACATAAATTCACTGTAGGCGGAAAGTGCCGTCCTGGATTAGCCTGTGCGGACTGCACAGGCTAATCCGGGACGACACTTTACGCACATGCATTAAGACCGGTTTTTTCACAACGCCACATATGTGGAATATAACAGTAATAACCACTTGAAAACCTGGTCGAAATTTACAATGAAACATGTCAAGATGTTATTTATAAACAGCATGAGATCGCGTCAAATACACGAAGAATGCTTTTTGTACGGGTGACTTCTTTCGAGCTAGATTTATTAGAAGTAGCATAAAACGTTGTTTTATTCTATAAGTTCAATGTATTGGAGCACATATTTCAAAACAGGACTATAGACATCAATCATTTGAAATATAGTCGTTATACACCGGGATATTTGATAGTTTGATTGAAGTCTATATGTCGAGTTGATTTACCGGTGTCTAACCTTATGGAATAAAAGATAAGTTAATCTATCAAGCTTTAAGAAAACATTAGGTCACACAGCAGCGCTAACAGATACGCGTTTTAAGATGTTTTCATGGCAAATAAGGTTATCTCGTGCGCTAGACTCGTATGTGTCGTCGCACATTCTTGTGAAACTTAGAATAAATGACATGAATTCATGTGATGTGAGGTAACGTTATCAAATGTCTACCCGGCAAAGCAATAAGATTTTTAATAAAACAATTAATTTGTCCGATGTAATATGCAAATCTACTGTATATTGGGCTTATCCAACTGGATCAGAATTAACGTTATTTATACTTGATATCAGTTGGGTATTCGTTATAGATGCATTAACTAGAACAGTAGCAAATGTAGTTCCTCTTTTTTTAACTAAGTATTAACTCGGGACATACATGAATTAATACTTGGAGAAAAATAAGAACACAACTGTTGACATGATGAATCAATACACATGCATACACGTGTAGCGCTTCATATGCGACAATGTAATGGTCTTTCAATTACCAAATCCTCGGAATAGGTTTCCAAGAGCGGTATTTACGAAACGTAGATTTCATTATGCATCATAATTATCGCCATATCCCATAATTTCCACAATAAACATTTTTGCGAAAGGACATTACACAGGTGTAAACCAGTCCGAACACCTTTCCAAGAGAAACCTAACATGTTTTTAGAATAAACAAACCAACATGTCAGTGAAAAATAACGTTGACATATTCAAACTATAAAACCTAATTAAAAAGATAGACTATGTTATTAACGTACCGGATTATTTGACGTAATCGCGTAAGGATCTTTTGGTGGTGAACCGGTGTAGTTTCCGCCGCGCATGCCCAGTTCCTCTCCGTAGTACGTGGTGGGCGTGCCTGGCAATGTCAGCAACATCATGTTCATCGCGTCCGCATATTCCGGACCAATCCGGTCAGCAATACGGTGGTTGTCATGGTTACCAATCTAAAACAATTGAACGCCGGCGTTATGAGGTTATATACCAGTAAATCATTTGTGTGTCCCTCCGTGGTCCATTCAAAAGTAGAGCCTATTACTGAAGAGTTTCTCTTCTCTTCTGGTATAACAGCCATTTAGGTATCTCAGACATGCCTTTTGTGGTTATTTCTATTATCCTATGCGTGTCTGCAACACTTTGGTGCATTTCATTGGAGGCTAACTTGATAGGTGAACTTTTGGGTTGTGTTTACTGTGGTATGGGGCTTTTGTCGAAATATGACTGCCGAAACCCTGTTTTCTACCGGTGCCTGCATTTAAGTGAGATGCATTTTCTTAGAGGTAAAATGACATATCTTTTTTATTGCAAATTTTGGAAGAGGACAGATGGATCTTTAAATTGATACCAGGCTTGCATAACCTGAAATAAAGGAAATGCTAGAAAAATGCTTGGAAAGTTTGCCTTTTTATAATGGGGCCCTATGGGAATTGGATTTACTGGTTTCTAACCTATGAACTGGTATCCATACTGGTGGTAAATTACGAAGATTTATTGCACGGCCGCTCGGGGTGGTTTTCGACTCTAGGAAACCAAGTAAACGTGTGAAATAATGGTGGCCATCTACGTGACCACTGTGCACGGAGTTGTACAGGTAATCTGACATTAAATGCCAGGATAAAATCTCATTCAGGTCACAGAAAATCAGCGAAACACCATGGAATTTCGCTTCGAAAATGCAGTGGCCACAGAGGGGTCTTCGTGTTACAATTTCAATACATTACTCAGAACAACAAACATGCCATGGTTTACAATGGCTCGTTACAAGACTTTACCATGTAGTCATCAAAACTTGTTGGGGATAAAGTCTGTGTTTAATGCAAAGTGTGATAATCTTTACTTATTTCATGCCAAGACATTTGTCAACATAATTATGAGGACAATACAATAAATAATAAGCTATATTAAAAGCGTATATGTTTGTATTTCCAGTTCTACGACAGTACCACAAAATTCGGCCACTGGCCGGCACCCAGTTTCATCCCATCGGCTATGCGGTCTCTGTAGCACTGAGCGAGCGTATCCGGGCAGTCTGCATACCCTCGTGTGACGGGGATCAGGTTGAAGAAGAAAGGCACACTTCCGGCTTCGTAGTACCTCTGTCGAGCTTCCTGTGGGATACCCACAGTCTCCGCCAGTAGGAACCTTGAAACGAACGACGAGATACGAGGTAATCCGAATACCTCGGGGAATACGTTCATTTAAAGTGTATTTTGTCTTCAATTAGTTTAATTTAATAAAGAATCAACAGATGCTTCTTTAAGTGTACCATATTTAAAATAATAATAAAAAATTCACAAGGAAAATTTTATTTGAATTTTAAACTTAAATATGACTTAAGTTAAGATTTTCCTTAGGGGATTTGTGAATATGACCCCATGACTCGAACTCACTTTTCGCCCCCGTACTGGTCCAGCAAATCCCTCCACTCGCGAACCACCTCATAAATCTCGGGCTGATTGTTTGTATACTTGTGGAGATTCGGGTCAAATCCGTTGCTCTGAAAAAAAACAACACGCAGTTTGTTTATCTTTAGTTCTCTGGTTATCGATGTTTCAATCTGGCTAGTGCCTTTATATGTCTTTTTTCTTTAAATTCAAGCTTATCTTAACTATATTGCGTGCTAACACTATCATTATAAGACTTAACAAAAGTTAATTTTATATGCAGAAATGACCAACTAAAACACATTGACATTTTTTATTCTTTATATGCAGAGGTTCGTTTGTTGCCCTCATACACGAAAAACGTTGCGTATACTCAGTCAGTGACATACATCATTAATTTAACCAAGAACAAGATCATGTAACTTTAAGCTATTTAAGTTTTTAAGCTATCTACGGTAAATTCACAAAGTAAGCTTTTTCGGCGTAGCTGTCTAAGATCACTTTTGACCCAGATTTTCTTGCGATAATTATGCAGCGGGAAAATTGAATGCCAATAGAATTGGGCAAATTTTCTAATTAGTGAATGCAAACTTCAAACAATGGTTTAACGTATACCAATAACTGTTGCATACTTTTGGGGAATAAAAATTTACATAATTGTTTACATAAGCGGTTAAAATGAAGTTATAAACATATCCTCGCGTATACTCTAGAACTGAGGCTAATTATGAACGTATTTTCTCATTCTATGCCATAAACAGAATGATATATTCATTCACGTAACGAATTTAACTATTTTGTTTAGCCTACATTTATATAAGCGTTACGCTCTATAAATAGCGATTGTGCAATGTTCCCATGCATAAATCTCACTCACAGAGTTGCCGTTCCATGTAACCATTGATTCTAGCGAGTTCATCGCATTCCACAAAAAGTAGTGGCAACGGCTGTATAGCTGTGTTAATATACTCGTACATGCATAAATAATAGCGTTCAGAGAATCATAAACCTAAAAATTTAAATAAGTGTGGAATTTATATTATAAACTTACTGTTAATTTGATTTAAAATTGTGGTTACGATTTATTAACGATTATTTATAATTGCATCTTTCTATCAACTTCTCCAGTAGATGTTATTTAATCTGTAAAAATATGCTACATTTTCTATAGATAAAATGTTATGAAAGAAGATTCGGAATATGTCGAATTGTTATTCGCGTAGTATGAATACACAATGTGCAATACTAATTATACACATGAACCCTTGATATATCATATTTCTACTGATATAATTTAAAATCGTCATAGTCTAGTGAATTTTTATGTTTGCATTATCAAAAAATAGTCTTAACATTTCAAAAATCGCTGAATGTTCCCTGACTATTGCTTTTTATTGGGATACACAGGGTAAATGCTTATTTGACTTCAAATCGTTATTATATTAGATAACTAACATGAATGTTATATTACCGGTACTATAAATAACTATATAGACTCGTCTGATACATAATAATTTTCCCGAAATTATTTTCTACATTGTTAATTTGTTAAATTGGCGTGACAAATTCAGATAACAATTATGTTAATCTATATTATTTTGGTTATTCATATATCACTGGTGGAAACATGCAGTTGTATGATTGCTTTATTCACGGCATAGATGTTAATTATAATTCTATTTAATTTTTAAATTTATAAATTTATCTCAAATTAACTTTTGGGTCCGAGAAGTTTTCTGATAGTGTCCGAAAAATCTGGGGTCCAATAAGTCCCCTAATATTGATGGGGACCAAGAAATCTGGGATCTGAGAAGTCACGTAACCGATCATCTTGGCCGTCTGTTTAGGTAATCTTTAAATGACATCTCAATATTAATTTCAACGCCGATTGTCTTTTTTAAAGACATTTCTTGTTTTAACTACTCACCAGCCCGGTTGGCTCGTCGATAGACTGGTTCGCTATTTCAAATAGGTGCGGAATGGCGTCAATGCGGAATCCGTCTACACCTTTATCCAGCCAAAACTTCAGTACACCCTAAAATTGTAACTAAGAAACTGCACATTCTATGATTCACATATAGGAACAAATGCTATGAAATGAACGAACATATAATATTACGTGATTGTTAAATACTGTAGCTCAAGCGTTAACGTGTATTTTCAACGGGTATATGAAAATGCAATTAAAAGACAACTTTCAAGGTGAAGACATCTTCGACTAATTTAATGTACGCGTTCATGTTTATTAATTACTTGTATATTCCATGGATCGAACAATCAACGGTGATTGTGATGATGTTTACCACTGTTCTACATCTTAAATTCGAATGCGTTATGTGCTGTAAAGTGTGCTTACCCACAATAAATACATTATTATCTATTTATCTACCTTCATGGCAGCGCGCACCCCCGGGTTGCGGTAGTTAAGGTCGGGCTGTGAGTCGAGGAAGGCGTGGTAGTAGTACGCCCCTCTGGTGGCGTCCCAGGCCCAGGCCGACCCCTCGAACATACTGATCTGAAGCAATATTCAAATACACAAATGTCAATCCTAGGCATTTATCAATCTTGTATTTTATACAATTATTGTACTCGTATATCACGTGGATAACGGTTATTCTAACATGACAAGCGCAGAGATTTCTATAGACAAAGAACAAAATACACCATTGTTAAAGTACCAATAAAAACCCGAAAAAATATTTTCGAAACTGTTAAATATATTATTCATGGCCGTGGTGCTTGCTTAAGCAAATGTTTACTTGCAATATTATAATTTGATGTATATCATCTTCACATTGGCAACCAACTGTGACACAGAATTTTAACTGTGATAATTGAATTTTTCCAAATTTTGTATATGCTTTCCAACTCGATTTTTCACATTGTGAATGTTTTTTTTCGTTAAGGCATCCGAAAACCTATCATGCCCGAGGACGCTAAACATAGAATCAAAGTGGTATGGCCTTATTGTGAAATTAACGGTATATTGGTGCAAAGTGGTTACAGTAATATAAACATCAGGGCCCAGTTGCTGAAAACTTTAACAGCCAATTAAGCTAACAGCCTGTTAACTTAAGATTTAAATAAAGCAAATACTACAACCTACTTGTTTATCAAACATTTGGTACATTATTAAGCATAACATTTTGTATAGAATCGCTCGCAGTTTAAAAATTGTAACGTTTCATTGACATCAATAAATCAATCCAAAATTTAACGGCTGTTAGCTTAACTCGCCGTTAAAGTTTTGAGCAACTCACCTCTCACCACCATTCTCCATTTTTACTATAGTCAATTTATACACAAACATATGATAGTGTATTGTTTAATTGTCCAACTAACAGATTTTTCACTTTTTTTTTTATCACTATTGGTTACACAATTGAATTTCCCCTGATTTTGTTTTCAAAATATTTAAATTCCCTGATTTTTCTCTGCTGTAATTTTTTTGCAAACGTTTTCCGTACACTGGAATCACCCTGTCGTTACTAGTAATTTACGAGTACTAGTAACCTACTCCCAGGAGAAGACTAATACAATATTGTAGTGAACTTCCCTCAAATCATTGATAGTATTTGTTGAAGCTGTCAGAATCCGTGAACAGAATCTTGATGTGTTAACATTAAATGACTTCAGTTTGATGTGATTTACCGGTATTAAATATTCGTCTGGAAAACAAGGAAGCCACATGTTACGTCCAATCTCTATTATTATATATATGCTTGTACTATCCACGCGTAAACACTACAAGCTCCATATAGCATGTCTACAGTTATGTAGTTTGAAAAACATGTATTCATCAACAACCTATATGCCAAAACAATATTTTTTAGTTTTGTTTCAGTTTTTTTACCCAGTTATTCGGTGGCAAACGTTTTCCGTCAGGAAGGGATTTCCCAGGATTCCATATATAGAAATCCCGATAGGGGTCGCCTTTCGCTGCGTTCCGGCTCCATTCGAACCACTTGCTCTCGTTGCTGGTGTGATTCGGCACGAAGTCGATAATAATCTTGATATCTTAAAGAAATTGTTAAAACGTTTTAGTGATAATTTCCTTACATTCTATGTCCACAACGTATGTTAACGTTAGGGAAAAACAGACGTATTTACTCATTCCATGCATTTCGTTATATATACAAAGTAAAATAAGTATATCACGATCAACATGTACTGTTTAAGTGAAAATAAAAATTCTGCTATGTTTTGTTCTGTTCAGTAACATAAGTTTTGCAACAAAAACAAAACTTGCTATATTTCATTTAGTCATCGTTAAATAATAGCACTTCATTTCTTCTTATAGTACGGGTCCTTCTCTTTAACGAGAGTGAACATCAACATCATGATTGCTATAAATATCACAATGCTATAATACAATAAACAATGTTATGTTTTCGCTTTAAAATGCATTTAATTGTATTTGCTAATATCCTAGTTGTTGCTAAACTTATTTTACTTAGTATACATTTTAACTATATTGTGTTGTGCTATATGTGTACTCATGGGCGTAAAGCCTAATGTATTTTAAAATAAACTCTCAAGTCTATACTGCTATTATGCACTTAGTGTAAAGACTGACACGTTTTATAGATATGACTGTGAGCTCAGTCTTTAGGTACCTAAACTGACTTGCATACATATTTCCATCCCCAAATTTCGAGGGATCAGAAAGAAATTAAAGTTCAGGTGCTATACAATCATGAAGATACAAATCTAAAAATCTAAAATTTTTAACACCGCATCCATCAATGTCAACCAAAATATCCCCCCCCCCCCCCCCATTTATATCGCATCTTAACATGTTGTGTTTTTTTTTTTTTGGATTTTTCGCCGTTTTAACCGTATTTCAGCCAAATGACGGCGGTCAGTTAACCTACTCACACTTCCCCTGGGCAAGCTTAGCCGATCTATGCGGTTTACTCGTACTAAGTGTACATACCTATGCCATTAACTGACAAATGACCTATTTGAATCAGAGGTAGGGGGAGAATGGCCGTAGAAATAAGTTCATGACCAATCCCCAAGTTATGTGGCCGGGCTGGGTCTCGTATTCACGATCCCCGGATTGACAGTCCAGCGCTCTACCAACTGAGCTAGCCGTAATTTACCTTTCTCGTGGGCTTTTTGAATAAGTTCGTCGAAATCCGCCATGTTTCCAAATATTGAATCTACTTCCGTGTAGTTAGCTACGTCATATCCGAAGTCACGCATCGGTGACGTAAAGAAGGGACTCAGCCAAACCGCACCGACACCCAGGTCGTTGAAATATGGCAGCTTCTCGATCACGCCTGTTGGAAATAAAAGAATTATGCTTATGTCACACATTAATTTTACATAAAAATTAAACACCCATTTGAATAGTTAATTTAAGATTGTGGAGAATCAAATTTTATTTCTTCTGGATTATCCTTATACTCATCGGAGTATTACACATGTATATTGTATGTTATTGTGGTAAAATTGAAGCGTGTCGTGGAAAAACCGAGCTTAATGCACGTGCGTAAAGTGTCGTCCCGGATCAGCCTTTGCAGTCGCACAAGCTGATCCGGGACGACACTCCTCTTTTATGGTATTTTCTGTTTCAAAGAAGTCTTTCTAAACATAAATTTACTGTAGGCGGAAAGTGCCGTCCTGGATTAGCCTGTGCTGACTGCACATATTTATCCGGGACGACATTTTACGCTAGTGCTTTTAGCTCGGATTTCCCACGACACGCTTCAATTGCACAAATAGTAAGACATTCATTGGTGAAATAAAATAAGATTGAACTATATAACACAATTCCGCAAATTATGCGTTATCAACTGACGTCTGCACGTCGTAATGGCCTTCAATATAACAAATATATATATACAGAGAAAAGACGATCAGTTTGTAATGTGCTGGCAGTATAAGTATGTACAATGTTCACTTAGAATTAACATTCGATGATTTTCGCGACTTTCGCATAAATCAAGGACTACATCGGAAATATTAAACTTGCGGGCTTTCATGCGCCTTCCTAGGCTACTACATACTTACACTAAAACTTACGCCTAACTTACCGCACATTAATTGATTCAAACAAATGTTTCTTAAATTGCTTTGAAATAGTTGTTTCTCTAGCATATTTAATTGTATTTGAGTAAATTCAAGTGTTATTGCTTTTAAACGTTTTATAAACTACACGTTAGTTATACTATTGTTCTAGATTGTAAAATTGACTTGTACAATGAATATTACAAATTACCATTGCAATAGACCTGCATTGCATTGATAAACTAAAGAACCGCATACCTAGTATCAATTCCTGTTTTTCCTTGGATCTATCCTTTAGAAAGCAAACTGTTATAAAGCAACACTTGAGGCGATTGGTTAAAATATACCTGCTCATTAGTTTGTGTCTTTAATACTATAATTTACAAGTTTATTTAAAAAAATCCCAGACTTAACTTGACAAGATAGAATGTCCTAGTATATATATCCGAAGCAGCCAAACACATTGTTTTGAAAGATTGAAAGAATACATGCCTTTGAGATCCCCAACTCCGTCGCCATTACTGTCCCTGAATGACCTCGGATACACCTGGTATATAATCGTCTTCTGCCACCACGTCAACGTCGTCGGCCCTGCCGTCAGATTCGGCACCGTAGTCCGGACCGACGGCGAAAGGAAGGTCACGCAGGCGACGGTCACTATCCCGCCGGCGACCAGCACGAAAAGGACCACCGTACACTTATTGCTTTCGCAGAATCCTCGAGGCTTTTTTGACGTTCCTTCTTCCATTCCCATGGTGCAAACTAATTTTATTTTCGAAGACTGGTTTTGTTGATTATTCCCCTTTGATGTCTTACACTTTACACTCAGCAGTTTAGCAGCGTTGCATTTTAAGCACGTACGTGTATAATAAACGCAGTGTATTCGTAAAATTCCATAAAAAAAACTAAAGTCTCTATGAAAGTAATATTTTCAGAGAACGGAATAACCGTAATTTTGAAGAGACTATCGAATTGAAATATACCCGAATAAAGTTTGAAAAATGTTTAGGTGTTTTCAGATAAGATTGAATGTACGTGCCTATGTCTCCAAGACTATTAAGGACTGGGTAAATAAACGGCTATCAAATAAATATGAAATTAGGGTGCACGTCTAAAACTAAAACACCTGAGAGGGTAGTTTGCTAAATGGTAGAGACTGTGAGGGACTAATAGTATTCTTAACTATGCGATCGGTGGCGATTTTGCGTAATCAATTTCAAATTATTATTGAGCGAACGTTTGACTAACACAATGTTGAAGGCACAGGGTCCGCTTTCCGTGTCTGTATTTGTACGCACACGGTGGACGGACGACGGATACGGACACGGTCAGATGGAAATGAGGCCTTATACACGTGTTTTCCGATTAGGACAGTTCAACATACCTTAACATTAATCAAATATGCAAACTGTGTTGATAAACATGGTTCATTTACGCGCCTGGGATTGTTTCAATTGTTTTGTACCAAATAAACAGAATGTGATTTATTTTACTCTATTACTCTAAATATAGGCTTTGATTTTTACCTTATAGCAGGGGCTGTATGTAGACCGTTTTTAGCAAAATTTATTTTAGATCATGCGGTTTTTATCCCACATGATTTTACACATGGATTTTCTGTATTATGTTTATATCTAATAAGTGTATTGATAGGTCTCTGCACGTACCAAATTCATTGTGGTAGACCTAGTTGTTGTTTTTTTTCCTAAAAACTTCAGCGGCATCTTCATCCTAAAAAAACTGTTACAACTTTTTGTAATTGTAAAGAAATTACTAAGTGAGTGTGTTTTGAAGTGTCTTACCCCTATACAATCCGGATAGCTTAAATAAGGAGCTCTCGCGCTTACAATGAGCGCGTTTCCGATCGTGGTTAATTAACGAGCACATGCTCAATATTAATCAACTAACTAAATGTCTTCAGCCAATCAAACACCATGGTTTAAACAGATTATTAAATGCTCTACTATGCTCAGCAAGGTACCACCCAGCCCATCGGCCCAGATATTAAGAATCCAGATACAGTGATAGATAAGGAAATATACAGCATACAAAGTGAAATGGCATCTTGCGTAAGATCAAAGCCCAGTCCCGAAAAAGCCATAAAACCAGACAATAAACGGCTATACTAAGTGACTCTCAAGATCTTCACAACTTGTGAAAGATCAAAGCACAGTCCCAAAATGATATCGCCTGGGCCTAGATGAGAGGGGGTTGGGGGGGGGGGCTCGAGCCCTAAAGCCCGGGCCTGAAATCGTGCCTGATTACTTAGTACCTCGTATCCTCCAATGGCTCCCGTCACATGTTCATACCTTTGGCTCATCGAGAACAAGTCTAGTTCCTCATAAATGCCTGGGGAATGGTTCTCCATTCATGGGGCCATATTCCAGAATCATCTTAAGTTTATCTTAAAATGAGGTGCGTCTTTGGAAAACCGGACTTAATGCATGTGCGTAAAGTGTCGTTCCGGATTAGCCTCTGCAGTCCGCACAGGCTAATCCGGGACGGCACTTTCCGCTTTTGTGGTATTTTCTGTTTCATGGAAGTCTCTTCTAAACATAAATACACTGTAGGCGGAAAGTGCCGTCCCGGATTAGCCTGTGCGGACTGCACAGGCTAATCCGGGACGACACTTTACGCACATGCATTAAGACCGGTTTTCTCACGACGCGCCACAAATATTTTACTTAAGTTCCAATTTTTTAAAGATAATATTTTTAAAACTACATATAAATTAATGAATCCAATTACAGTTAAGTAAATAGTAGTTACTAATAAGTTGATAATTAGTAAACATTTAGCAGAATTTCATATGTACATGAAATAAAATGCTTAAGAAAAATGACGATTTTAAGGCTAAGGATAAGATTTCAGTTAAGATGTCTCTGGAATACGATCCCAGAACAAGGGCCTGTTTAAGTTCCCGTACGTAGGTGACGCCGGGCTCTGTGTCATTTCAGGCGCGTAAATGGTCAGAAACAATAGTGAAATATTTGCCCAAAAATGCAATCAAAATCTGCGTCCAAAATGGTATTTAAATGGGTATTGGTTGGACTACTAGATAGAAAGATATAATCATACCCGATTCTGCAGGAATACATAGGTGACTATTCTTGATCACACTGTCCTGTATACAATGAGTAACTGTACAAATAATCAATTCATCAGGAATACAAGGGAGTCCACCCTTTCATTTACAATGATATCAGAGTAGCTTCCCTTTCGGTCTTGCATGTGGGAGGTTTTATAAGTAAATTGGCATCGGCTCGATATCATCGTTCTACGGTGTCAAAGACGTGACATGTGAGAAAATAATTTATCTCGTGGCCACGAGATACTATGTCGTGGCCACGAGATAAATGGGTTAGTATGGCGTAGCCACTGGAAATGTAACTCGTGGCCACGACTTAGTATCACATAGCCACGAGTTACGTAACTCGTGGCTATGTGATACTAAGTCGTAATTAGCCATTCAGAAATCCAATTATTTGGCTGAAATAATTCACTACATACATCCTCGAGGGAAAATCTCCAAACAAGATCATATCCGAGCCGCGATTTCTAGTGAATTTTTTCAACCAAATAACTGGATTTCTGATTGGCTAATTATGTTGAGTTAAAGCCCTGTCACGCTGGCGAATTTAAGCTACGAGATCTGGTGTCGTGTATATCTTGTACACATATGCGTTTTGTCGCAGTGATGTCTACTTAAGACTTCTTATGTCGCCATAACTCGCCATGTAGCGGCGAGAATTTTAAACCGTTTGAAATTCTCGCCGCTTCTCGGCGACTTTTTATTTTCGAGGACATGGCGAAAGAATGTCGCGCACTCTCAAACACACTCGAACACATGTCTTCCCTTGTCATAGTGTTTCGCAGTATATTATCGTTCTACGAAGTAACACGAGTTTGCTGCGAGTTTGGGATATTTGCCTTCGACATCTGCATGCTCGTCCGTTTCTCGTAAAATGTCGTCTTAAACTCGTATTCATGCCCTCACAAATCGTGCAGACTTGTCCACACTCGTACCTTATCGAAGACAAGTCTACGATCGATTGTCGAAAAGATATCGTACGCATATATCTCGTGATAAATGTGGTAATCGTACTTGTGTCGTATAAATGTCATGTCAAGGTTGAAGAGAACTCGAACAAATGTAATCTTGAAACAATTCCGCAACAAACTTGTCCACTTTACGGCGAATTACAACTCGCCAGAACTCGTACAGAACTCGAAGCTCAAATTCGCCAAAGTGTCACCGGGCCTTTACGTAAAAAATCGTGGCCACGAGTGACGTAATTACTGGTGGCCACGACTTCATAACTCGTGGCTACGAGATACTCGTGGCCACGACTTACTAACTCGAGGCCACGAGATAAAAATAGAGATAACTTTAAAGAATGTGCGGAGTGTTGTATCCTGTGTGATTTCATAGTCAGAGACCGTCAATTCCAACGTTTCATAGTTTAAATATGAATGATTTAATATTGGATAACAATCTTAATTCTATATCTATATGATCTATACATGTCATAATGCATAGTTTTGATTATGAAATTATTGTTAGTATTTGCAAGGGAACTTAAACTAACGTTTAATCTAATTATTGTATCCTGTGTGAATTCATAGTCAGAGACCGTCAATTCATTATTACCCAGCATGCATTAAACCAGACCAGACGTCTTGTAGAACGCACGGAATAAAGATGCACGAACCCCGCTATGTTTGTTGTGTTCAATAAAACCTGCCTCTATGACACAAAGACACAACATTTGGCGACGAGGATCAAAAGGAGAAACAAATACATTGATTAATGTGTGGATACATATCGTTATTTTGTGTTAGGTCGATGGATTACGCCGTTAAAAATGAATAATCTGCCAAATTTCCCGATATTCGATTTGGACACTGACCGGAGCAATTCAGGAACACGGTGGGAAAATTGGTTAGGACGGCTGGAAAATCTGTTCATAGGAATGAAAATTAACGATGCGGATCAAAAGCGTGCTTTACTTCTTCACTATGCCGGCGATAAAGTATATGACATTTACGATGCAGAGAAACGAGACACAGAATCTACGTATGATGCAACCAAAAAGGTATTAACTGATTATTTTTCTCCTAAGAAGAAAGTTCAAATGGAAATATACACATTTAGATCGTACAAACAACAGCCACACCAGTCACTTGATGAATACGTTACAGAACTACGGACTCTTGCCAAGAACTGTGCATTTACGAACATAGACAATGAAATTTTGCAACAGGTTATTCAACATTGTTCATCCAATCAGTTACGTCGCCGTGCATTAAGAGACCCGAACAAAACATTAAACGACATCTTAACAATGGGGAGGCTTTTAAAACAATCTGAAATACAAGCAAAGGCTATGGAACGTAGTGTCAATAACGAACAAAGTGTCCAGAAAGTATCGCGTTCCAAAGGAAAATTTGGGCGTGGCGGAGGAAACCGCGGCCGGTGACAGCAGCTCTATGCAAATTCTGCCCCAAATAAAGTTCATAGACCAGCCAACAAGTCACGTGACAAAGGAACCTGCAGAAATTGTGGTTTTGAACATTTGCAAGCGCATAAATCACTTCAGCCGAGTCTGTCGCCAGCGCGATAAACAGACCGTTAGGGAAGTGCAGGAAAATTTTCAGTCCGATTCCGAAAGTGAATTACACAACTACGACATTCAAAAAGGCAATGTCGGTTCGAACAAAAATCCAAAAACATTACAGAAAATCAATCACAAAAACATCACAGCCCGATCGATACTGGTTCAAGTGTAAACATCATTGATGAACGGACTTATTATATTCTTGGAAAGCCGCAATTACATAGAAAACGCTTACCAAAGCTTATGCCCTATGGTGGAGGCCCCAACTTACAAGTTATCGGGTATTGCGAAATGAAAGCTGAAAAGAATGGCAAAATGCTAGTTGAAAAGTTCTATTTGGTTAATGGCAAATATGGAACATTAATTGGCTATGAAACAGCCATCTGAAATTAGTGAAAATAATTGAAAGTGTTAACTTCTCCACGGAAAGCATTGAAGAAAAATATCCCGTAATATATACTGGCATCGGTAAGCTGAAAAGTCACAAAGTAACATTACATATCAATAAGATTGTCAAACCAGTAGCCCAAACAAATCTGCGCACACCATTCCATCTTCGCAAAAGAGTGGCAAAAGAAATAGAGAAACTGTTAAAAGATGATATCATTGAGGAAGTCAAAAATGAATCTACTGCATGGGTATCGCCAATTGTGACACATCCAAAGAAAAATGGTGATGTTAGACTGTGTGTTGACATGTGGGAGGCTAACAAAGCGATTGAACGAGAGCGCCATCAAATGCCAACAATAGATGAACTAATACACGACATGAACGGAGCACAAGTCATCAGCAAACTGGATCTCAAATCGCGTTATAATCAGTTGGAGTTAGAAGAGGAATCGAGGTCAATCACAACATTGTCTACTCACAAGGGCTTATATCGATACAAGCGTTTGAATTTCGGTACCAATTCGGCAAGCGAAGTGTTTCAGAAAACGATTAGTATGGTCATTCAGGGCATCAAAGGAGCAAAAAACATATCCGATGACATTATCGTGAGTGGACGGAATCAATCGGAGCATGACGTGGCATTGGACAAAGTCATTAGTGCCTTGCATAGAAACGGACTAACCTAGAACAAGGATAAATGCGAATTCAACAAATCGCAGATCACATTCTTCGGTCTAGTAGTCCAAGGATCCGGAATATCACCAGACCCGAGCAAGGTGCAATCAATACGGGGAAAGGACAATGTGACAGAACTGAGAAGCTTTCTAGGCATGACGTCATATTGCTCAAGGTTTATCGAAAATTACGCTTCTCTAATAGAGCCATTACGACTGTTGACAAAGGCAGATGCACAATGGGAATGGGGAAAATCCCAGCAAGAGGCATTCGAGAAATTAAAATCGGAACTAAGCAGCGATACTGTCATCAACTACTACAACCCAACGAAAGACACAGAAATAATCACAGATGTAAAGAAACAACAACCACTACGTATTGAACGATGGGGATTGCGTCTACAACCATTCGAACTGAAAATTTTTCATAAACCTGGAAAAGACAATCCGCCTGACTATATGTCACGCCATACTTTGAAGTACGTTGAACAGAGAAATTTAGCATTTTGTGTCATTCATTGCAAACGAGGCGGTGCAAAACGCAATGACATTAGATGAAGTGAAAATGGCTTCGGTGAAGGACAAAACGATCCGGAAAGCGATCGAATATACAAAGAATGGAAAATGGTACGAAATAAAAACATTGAATGACCCAGAGCTTGATAAGGAAGAGTTGTTATCATTACGAAATGTGAAGGACGAATTGACAGTACATTGTGAAACTGTTTTGTTGCGGAACGACAAAAAAAGTATGCCAAAATCGCTTCGAGCACAAGCAATAAAGCTAGGTCATGAAGGACATCAGGGTAGTTTCCCAACCTAAATGAACACATCGAAGAGGCTATCAAGAATTGCATGGCTTGTCAAGCGAATACACGGGAACCAAAATCGAGGGAACCACTGAAAATGTCTGAAATGCCACTTGGACCATGGGAGAACTTAAGTGCGGACATTTGTGGACCATAAGATACTGGAGAATATCTGTTTGTCGTGACAGATGAATATTCGCGGTTCCCAGTAGTGGAAATATTAGTAGTAGTAGTCAAATCGGTTTCAGCCAATACTGTTATTCCAGTAAACAGTGTAAATGTTTGATATTGCTCATGTAGAAGAGATCTGTAGTAGTGTTATCTTTGACCAGCGGACTGCTTGCTATGCTAGTCGCTAATTAATGATATCAGCTGTCTAAATGTTGATAAAATATTTAGGAATGTTGTTCTACAGTTAGATTCATTTACATTATTCCAACGTTTCATAGTTTAAATATAAATGATTTAATATTGGATAACAATCTTAATTCTATATCTATATGATCTATCCATGTCATAATGCATAGTTTTGATTATGAAATTATTGTTAGTATTTGCAAGGGAACTTAAACTAACGTTTAATCTGATTGGTAGAGGGATCTTGTATCCTGTGTGAATTCATAGTCAGAGACCGTCAATTCATTATTACCCAGCATGCATTAAACCAGACCAGACGTCTTGTAGAATGCGCTGGAATAAAGATGCACGAAACCCGCTATGTGTGTTGTGTTCAATAAAACCCGCCTCTATTACACAAAGACATAACACGGAGTGTGAGTCGACCACAGGCGAATCAATTTCACAAACGTTTCTGGAAAACTTACGGAAAGTTTGAATTAACACTGAATCTGTTCGCGAACGGAAAGTAATTAACTCGAATGTGTTCGCGAACCTAAAGTAGCTATCATACGGCATTTCTGTGCCACCATACTTTATTGATATACAGGTAATCAAAATCTAACACTCAAATTCTGAAAGTACAAGTTATCAGATGTAATTTTTTACGGATGATTGCGCTCCAGATGCTTTTTTCATGGGGCTTTGAAATGTCATTCATTTTTTGATCATGAAACATTAACATGTTATTGTGCAATACATTTGCCGTTTCGCAACGATTAATACATTTCATTCGTTTCGAGCAACCGACATTCATTCGTTTCGAGCAACCGATGTTTAGACTGTTGGTGGAAGCCAACGGTCTTTTGAGAGGATAATTTCAAAAACAGTCATCGCGGAAAACTACCTTTTTTCATTGCAGGCTATTAGTCAGTAAATCGAAACCAGAAAGGGTCCTTCTTCAAAACAGAATTTTACACCCGTTTTCTTATATTTTAATTATTTAAAGATAATGTATGTAATATGTATTATAATGTGTATATCATGTGATTTATTACAATTACCGTTTGCTAGAAAAGGTAAATGTATAAACAAAAATGTAAATTTAAACAAATGACACCCCAACTTATGCTATATTTTTGTATGTCACCGAAATATTCAGCTGAGTGTCCTGGAATAAGATCATTAAATTAATGCGCTACATCGGTTATTTTTGACTCGTTGCAAAAGCGTTTCTTCTTGTTACTCATGCGCATTCTGAATATTCTGACAACAAATTACTGCATTTTTTTATTTTAAAAATTACTATGAACAATGGAGAGCTAGCATTGTATGACCTACTTTGGGCTAAGTAGGCTACGAACAAATATCAGTAAATAAATATGTTTATTTATAGATCTTTGGCTACGAAGCACTAACAATCGTTGCGCCTAACTACTACGCTTCATCGGTTATTCTGGCCCGTTGCAGATTGACTTGTTAACTGGCATGTATATAGTTAGATTCGCATAAGAGAATTACCTCGAAAAACTGGTTTTCGTTACTTACAAATTACTTTTTATTATGATATGGTATATTATTAAATAAGAAGTTACTTCATAAAATTGAAAGGTGGGAAATGGAACTTCATTCAAACAAATGTTTCCTTTTTAGTAAAACTGCACTCATAATTCACATACTTTAAGTTTCTTTTGTCGCCAACAGTCTTTCTACGCTGTCAGCGTTTTGATATATTATAAGTTGCACTCTTATAAACATTTACTCCACACAGGAATGTACTTTAAAATAAAGAAGTGTGTATGTACTTAATTACGCAGCATTTTCTGCTTTGTTGGCTAAAAAAAATTGTAACTTAATTATAATTAAGTGAACAATGCAAATAATAATTTCCTAATAAAATCAATAAACCAAAACATAGGATTTTATTGCTAGTTGTTTAATACTGGAGCATTGTTCGGATTATATGCGGCGCGTCGTGAGAAAACCTAATGATCCATTTAAAGCTCATTAGGTAAGCATTGAACCTATACGGGTAATTTTTCAAAGAAGTATACTCATTCCAGTGATTTCATTGCTGAAAGTGTATATGATATTTTTACCAGTATGGTTTATTTGATCACAAAAATAAATACTTAATTATAATGTCTACGCCCGTGAAGGTATAAACAACGTCTATGTTGCTCCGGATTCATGATATTGTCTGTGATGTTGTCGTTATTTTGCTGCAAGAGGATTGCTTAGAATTGATACTGTGATTTTATTTAAAACACGTCAGTGTAGTGTGTCTATAACATATTATGTTTTAAAGTAATCATTTCACCCAAAATGGCAAACAATAATATAAAATAAAGTGAAAAGTGGGTATCATGTCGCAGTGCCAGTGGTGACACCAAGTGCTAATCATACTATGTAACATTGAACTGATAGCTCATCTCTACAAAGTCACATTTATGATAATTTATTTATACAGGTTAAATACCAGTAATTCCAATTCCCATAGGAATCCCATCATAAAACGGCGAACTTTCCAAGCATTTTTCTAGCATTTCCTTTAGTTCGGATTGAGCAAGCATGGTATCAATTTGAAGATAAATCTTGCATCTTCCAGAAATTGCAATAAAAAGATACATGTATGTCATGTTACTTCTAAAATAATGCATCTCGTCTGAATGCAAAACACCGTAGAAAACAGGGTTTCGGCAATCATATTTCGACAAAAGCTCCATACAACAGTAAACACACCTCAAAAAATTCACCTTTCAAGTAAGCCTTCAATGAAATACACCAACATGTTCCAGACACAAACAAGATATAAGAAAATAACCACAAAAGGCATGCCTGAGATTGCTAATTGTCTTGTATACCAGAAGAGAAGAGGAACTCTTAGTAATAGGCACTACTTTCGAATGGACCACGGAGGGATACACAGTGGTTTACTGGTATCTAACCTACAGCTAAGTGACATGTCGGTCGGTCTGAAAATGTAAACGCGATCACAAGTGGGCCTCACCCCGGTTAGGCATTAGGATTTCAATCATTTGTCGGATATGTATCTTTTTAACCATGGTCATTCCGTTGTGTACGCCCGAGCGTACACATGAGTACGCCTAAATACGCCACTAATGATGGGCGGCCATTGCTGATGCTTTATATACGTTCAAGTGCTGATGTAGATCAGTTGTTGACAGCTTAGAGGATCTCACTCCGGATTTCGTTGATGGCAAAGGTGGCAATGAAGTGGCATTCACTCATTTTGGCTCTATCATTGGTCTCGTTACGAGCGAGCACGTACTGTTTGAGCTATAGCAACTCTCACACATGTTGCATTACAAAGCGTGCCGATCACGTTAAAAACGAGAACTGTAGTTCGACAAGTCGAGTCTTAACGCAACGATCAAACGGTGTGAGATGTTTTGTCTGACATTCACAAGTCCATCGACATTGCCATGTCTGACATTCACAAGTCCATCGACATTGCCATGTCTGACATTCACAAGTCCATCGACATTGCCAATGCAGTAGGGATTGATCCCTCCCTCCCAAGGGCAATCGCCGTCAGCAACATCGTCAAAATGCCACCGTATCTGAATATTGGAACTTTAATTTGAATTGGCCATTTGTGGACCGCCTTGTCGCCTTATCGCGGATGGTGTCAAGGATGCCGACATCGACACGGATACGGACAAATGGATACGTTTCTGCGTATTTCAACTGGGGTGATATTTTATTCGTAATATATATATAACGAACACAGGCGCGGATAACGGATACGGATGACGGACACGGATGACGGATCACGAGCACATGGAAAAGCGGCCATAGGGTTCCTATGTAAAATCTCCGAGCGTCGTTCGTCACTTTTTTTTTCAGATGTTGCAAGTCTATAGTCTCTTCGGACAGACGCTGCTCTCTACTTTAAATTTTACAATAAAAAAGATATGTTTTGCTACTTCTTAGAAAGAAAATGCATCTCACTTGATTGTAGTCACCCTTTAAGAAACACAGAACGCTATCGCGAATTTCGAAAAAAGCACATGCTGTCTATATTACACACTACTAAAAATTAAAATGTCATGTAATTCAGTGTAAAAAAACAACATCAAAATACGCCGTTTTCAGGAAATAACCATTTTAACCAGTACCGTTATGTAAAATGTCTCTTTCAACAAAAGAAAACAACTTTTGTGTTTGATAAACACACACGCCCCCGGTTGGTGGTGGATAGCCCATTTCTTAGTCCAAATTAGGTCAAGGTCAAGGTCAAAGTGAGGTTGGGTGATATGGGTGGATTGGGTATGATCATAAGCAACAACAGTTGTATCCAAGTGTTGTAGCAGGCGGTGTTGGTGCTAGATGAAACGGTAAATCTAGTTAACCAAGAAACAGCCCATTTGAATTATTTTAAGTGCAAATTAGGTCAAGGTCAAAGTTAGGTTGGGTGATATGGGTGGATAGGGAATGGTCATAAGCAACATCTGTGTAAATGTCCAAGTGTTGTAGTAAGCGGTGTTGGTGCTAGACGAAACGGTAAAATCTACTTAACCTTGTCACGGTCGGAAGGACGGAAGGACGGACGGAAGGACGGACAGGACAGGACAATCATTATATATCTCCCGCATCAAGATGCCTGGGTCATAAAAACAAACTATTTGATATACCGCCTTCTTTCGACCACTGGTTTCTAATCTTGATAAATCTCTTGTGGTAATACGAATTACATGTGACGTCACCGAAATATGTGTGAACAGTGTAAACCTCTAAATACTAATTTAAGCGTTAATTTAATAATAATAATAATAAGAAGAAGATGAACTGTATATTAATTATTATATTAATTATTATTATTTATTATTTATGATGATGATGATGATGATTATTATTATTATTATTATGATTATTATTTATTATTATTATTATTATTATTATTTTGGTTACATTTATTATTATTATCATTATTATTATTATTATTATTGTACCCTGAAGTGCTACCACTTGTATGGGGAATGGGACAGTAGACGAAATACTAACGCCTTATATAGACCCGGTATCCTAAAGTCCTACCACTTGTATGGGGGAATGCGACAGACTCCGGAATACCAACGCCTTATACAGACCCGGTACTCTGAAGTAGTGCCATTTGTACGGGGAAATGGGACAGAATACGGACTACAAACGCCTTATACAGACCCGGTACTCTGAAGTAGTGCCACTTGTACGGGGAAATGGGACAGAATACGGACTACAAACGCCTTATATAGACCCGGTATCCTAAAGTCCTACCACTTGTATGGGGGAATGGGACAGAATACGAAATACCAACGCCTTATATAGACCCGGTACTCTGAATTAGTGCCACTTGAACGGGGAAATGGGTCAGAATACGGAATATAAACGCCTTATACAGACCCGGTACCCTGAAGACCTACCACTTGTACGGGGAAATGGGACAGAATACGAAATACCAACGCCTTATATAGACCCGGTACCCTGACATACTACCACTTGTACTAGGTAATGGGACAGAATACGAAATACCAACGCCTTATATAGACCCGGTACCCTGACATACGACCACTTGTACTAGGTAATGGGACAGAATACCAAATACCAACGCCTTATATAGACCAGGTACCCTGACATACTACCACTTGTACTAGGTAATGGGACAGAATACCAAATACCAACGCCTTATATAGACCCGGTACCCTGACATACTACCACTTGTACTAGGTAATGGGACAGAATACCCAATACCAACGCCTTATATAGACCCGGTACCCTGACATACGACCACTTGTACTAGGTAATGGGACAGAATACGAAATACCAACGCCTTATATAGACCCGGTACCCTGACATACTACCACTTGTATGGGGGAATCGGATAGAATACGGACTACAAACGTCTTATATAGACCAGGTACCCTGAAAAAGTACCACTTGTATGGGGGAATGGGTCAGAATACGGACTACAAATGCCTTATATAGACCCGGTACCCTGAAGTACTACCACTGTACGGGGAAATGGGACATAATACGAAATACCAACGCCTTATATAGACCCGGTACCACTTGTATGGGGGAATCGCATAGAATACGGAATACCAACGCTTTATATAGACCAGGTACCCTGAAAAAGTACCACTTGTATGGGGGAATGGGTCAGAATACGGACTACAAATGCCTTATATAGACCAGGTACCCTGAAAAAGCACCACTTGTACGGGGGAATGGGTCAGAATACGGACTACAAACGCCTTATATAGACCCGGTACCATGAAGTACTACCAGTATTATGGGGAAACGGAACTAAATGGAGAATAATAATGCTTTATATAGACCCGGTTCCCTGAAGTACTTCCACTAGAACGGGGTGATGGTACAGAATACCGAGAATAAAGACTGGTAACTCCTTATATAGACCAGATACCCTGACGTACTACCACTAGTACGGGGGACTGGTACAGAATATAGACTTATAACGCCTTATATATACCACATACTCGTGCTCTTAAGTACTACCACTAATACGGGGAAACGGGACTAGATAGAGACTAATAACGCATACGGGACTGAAGAGAGACTAAAACGGCCTTGTATAGACCCGGTACCCTGAAGTACTACCACTTGTACGGGGGAATCGGACAGTATAGGGACTAAAACTGCCTTATATAGACCCAGTACTCAGAAGTAATACCACCAGTACGGGGAAACGGGACTGAATAGAGACTAATAATGGCTTTTATAGACTCGGTACTTGAAGTACTACCACTTGTACGGGGGAATGGGACAGAATACTGAGTACTAACTAACGCCTTATATAGACCCGGTTCACTGAATTACTACCACTTGTATGGGACAGAATACGGACTACTAATGCCTTATATAGACCCGGAACCCTAAAGTACTACCACTAATACGGGAAATGGAACAGGATAAGGACTTATAACAGATTATATAGACCCGAACGCTTAAGTACTACCACTAATACGGAAATGGAACAGGATAAAGACTAATAACGCCTTATATAGACCCGGAACCCTAAAGTACTAACACTAATACGGGAAATGGAACAGGATAAGGACTTATAACACCTTATATAGACAAGGAACCCTAAATTCTACCACTAATACGGGAAAGGCCTTGTATACACACTGTACCCTGAAGTACTACCACTTGTACGGGGAAATGGGACAGAATAGGGACTAAAACTGCTTTATATAGACCCAGTACTCTGAAGTAATATCACTAGTGCGGGGAAACGGAACTGGTTGGAGACTAATAACGGCTTATATAGACCCGGTACCGTGAGGTATTACCACTTGTATAGAGGAATGGGACAGAATTGGGACTAATAAAGCCTTATATAGACCCGGTACCCTGAAGAACTACCACATGTACGGGGAAATGGGGAAGAATACAAACAACTAACGCCTTATATAGACCCGGTTCCCTGAAGTACTACCACTTGTATGGGGGAATGGGGCAGAATACGGACTACTAATGCCTTATATAGACCCGGTACCCTGAAGTACTACCACATGGAGGAATGGGGCAGAATATGGACTAATAACGCTTATATACAAACGGTACCCTCAAGTACTCATACTACTTGGGGAAATTGAACAGAATACGGACAGGATAAGGAGTAATAACACCTTATATAGACCCGGAACCCTAAAGTACTAACACTTATACGGGAAATGGAACAGGATAAGGACTAATAACACCTTATATAGACCCGGAACCCTAAAGTACTACCACTAATACGGGAAATGGAACCGGATAAGGACTTATAACACCTTATATAGACACGGAACCCTAAAGTACTACCACTAATACGGGAAATGGAACAGGATAAGGACTAATAACGCCGTACATAGACCCGGAACCCTAAAGTACTACCACTAATACGGGAAATGGAACAGGATAAGGACTTATAACACCTTATATAGACCCGGAACGCTAAAGTACTACCACTAATACGAGAAATGGATACGGGAAATGGAACAGGATAAGGGGTAATAACGCCTTATATAGACCCGGAGCCCTAAAGTACTACCACTAATACGGAAATGGAACAGGATAAGGACTAATAACGCCTTATATAGACCTGGAACCCTAAAGTACTACCACTAATACGGGAAATGGAACTGGATAAGGACTAATAACGCCTTATATAGACCCGGAACCCTAAAGTACTACCACTAATACGGGAAATGGAACAGGATAAGGACTTATAACACCTTATATAGACCCGGAACCCTAAAGTACTACCACTAATACGGGAAATAGAACTGGATAAGGACTAATAACGCCTTATATAGACCCGGAACCCTAAAGTACTACCATTAATACGGGAAATGGAACAGGATATGGACTAATAACGCCTTATATAGACCCGGAACCCTAAAGTACTACCACTAATAAGGGAAATGGAACAGGATAAGGACTAATAATGCCTTATATAGTTCCTGTTCCCTTAAGTACTACCACTAATACGGGGAAATGGGACAGAACAAGGACTACCTTATATAGAGACGGTACTCTAAAGTGTTACGTGTGTACCTCTAGTACGGGGAAATGGGACAGGATTAGGAGTCGAGTCCCACACAATTTCGGAGAGTATGTATTCTATAGTGGAAATAATAAAAGGGCCATAATTCTGCCAAAATTGGTCGCAACCAAAATTCCTTCCTTTACGATCACCAACGCGTTAAGATTGTTCAGCTGTGAAAGTCTGAGCGCATTACGCCCAGTAGTTGGTGAGCAGTCGAGTTCACACAATTCTGTAGCGGAAACACAACATAAGACCACAATGCAGCCAAGATTGGTCGCAGCCTGAATTCTTCCCTTGACGATCAAAATACACATTAACGTTCTTCAGCTGTAAATGTTTGAGCGAAATCGACCCAGCAGTTAAAGAGAAGTTGAGCACACACAATTCTAAAGTGGAGAAAAACAACAAAGGGCCATGATTCTGTCAAAATTAGGATTATCTACACATTAAGGCTTTCCAGATGTGAAATTTTGAGCGAAATCGTCCCAGCAGCTGCAGACGAGTTAGACATACACAATTTCGGTATGTCCGGACGGACGGAAGGACATTTGCAACGCTTAATGCCACCCACTTTGTGGGGGCATTGGGGGCATAAAAACAACAAATATGCTAAATATTAAAAATATGAATCATTTAATATTAAAAATATTAATCATTTTATGATTGTAAAGAGAGTGTTAACATGCTTTTAACCGTATTAGCAAAAGTGCTGTGGGGTAATGTTTGGTTATGTTTTAAATACTTAAAAGAAGTTACTCACATTATATGATATGTTTAGAAATGCCCTTTTTAAATTTATAAAACATCTGGAGTAGCAAACCATCAATTATGTCAAGCCGGGTTAGCTCATTTGGTAGAGCGCGTGACTGTCAATCCGGGGATGGGGTTCGAACTCACCATCCATCAGATGTTTGGCAGATGTTCAAATGCAAAAGTTTAGCTATGAACAGGTGTTCGTCAGATGTTCAAAGGCACAAGTATAGCTATGCATCAGGTGTTCGTCAGTTGTTCAAAGGCAAAAGTATAGCTATGCATCAGGTGTTCATCTGATGTTCAAAGGCAAATGTATAGCTATACCCCAGGTGTTTACTAGGTATTCTCATCAGAATGTATAGCTATGCACCAGGTGTACGTCAGATGTTCAAAGGCAAATGAATAGCTATACACCTGGTGTTCGCTAGGCATTCAAAACAGAATGTATAGCTGTACACCAGGTGTTCGTAAGATGTTCAAAGACAAAAGTTTAGCTACACACCAGGTGTTCGTCAGATGTTAAAACGCAAAAGTAAATGCTATGCATCAGGTGTTCCTCTGATGTGCAAAGGCAAAATAATATATATATACGACGTATTTGCTATGTAGATAACACAGAACGTAAAGGTATGCTCCAGGTGTTCGTCAGATGTGCAGAAGCAGAAGTATAGCTTTACACCAGGTGTTTACTAGGTATTCTTATCAGAATGTATAGCTATGCACCAGGTGTATACTAGGTATTCTTATCAGAATGTATAGCTATGCACCAGGTGTTCGTCAGATGTTAAAAGGAAAAAGTATAGCTATTCACCAGGTGTTTACTAGGTATTCTTATCAGAATGTATAGATATGCACCAGGTGTTCGTCAGATGTTCAAAGGCAAATGAATAGCTATGCATCTTGTGTTCGTCAGATGTTCAAAGGCAAATGTATAGTTATACACCAGGTGTTTATTGTGTTCGTCAGATGTTAAGTATAGCTATACAGCAGGTGTTTACTAGGTATTCTTATCAGAATGTATAGATATGCACCAGGTGTTCGTCAGATGTTCAAAGGCAAATGAATAGCTATGCATCTTGTGTTCGTCAGATGTTCAAAGGCAAATGTATAGTTATACACCAGGTGTTTATTGTGTTCGTCAGATGTTAAGTATAGCTATACACCAGGTGTTTACTAGGTATTCTTTTCAGAATGTATAGATATGCACCAGGTGTTCGTCAGATGTTCAAAGGCAAATGAATAGCTATGCATCTTGTGTTCGTCGGATGTTCAAAGGCAAATGTATAGTTATACACCAGGTGTTTATTATGTATTCTTATCAGAATGTATAGCTATGCAACAGGTGTTCGTCAGATGTTCAAAGGCAAAAGTATAGCTATGCACCAGGTGTTTACTATGTATTCTTATCAGAATGTATAGCTATGCACCAGGTGTCCATCAGATGTTCAAAGGCACAAGTATAGCTATGAATCAGGTGTTTGTCAGATGTTGAAAGGCACAAGTATAGCTATGCACCAGATGTTCGTCAGATGTTCAAAGGCAGAAGAATAGCTACACACCAGTTTTTCCCTAGGTATTCAAATCAGAATGTATAGCTATGCATCAGGTGTTCGGCAGATGTTCAAAAGCAAAAGTGTAGCTATGCACAGGTGTACGTCAGATGTTCAAATGCACATGTATAGCTATGCATCAGGTGTTCGTGAGATGTTCGTAGCAAAAGTATAGCTTTACACCAGGTGTTTACTAGGTATTCTTATCAGAATGTATAGCTATGCACCAGGTGTTCGTCAGATGTTCAAAGGCAAATGAATATCTATTCACCAGGTGTTTGTCAGATGTTCAAAGGCAAATGTATTGCTAAACACCATGTGTTTACTACGTATTCTTATCAGAATGCATAGCTATGCACCAGGTGTCCATCAGATGTTCAAAGGCACAAGTATAACTATGAATCAGATGTTCGTCAGATGTTCAAAGGCAGATGAATAGCTACACGCCAGTTGTTCACTAGGTATTCAAATCAGAATGTATAGCTATGCATCAGGTGTTCGGCAGATGTCCAAAAGCAAAAGTGTAGCTATGCACAGGTTTACGTCAGATGTTCAAAGGCACATGTATAGCTATGCACCAGGTGTTCGTCAGATGTTCGTAGGCAAAAGTAATAGCTATGCACCAGGTGTTCGTCAGATGTTCCAGGGCAAAATTATAGCTATATACCAGGTGTTCAATAGGTATTCAAATTAGAATGTATAGCTATGCACTAGGTGTTCGTCAAATGTTCAAAGGCAAAAGTATAGCTATGCACCAGGTGTTCGTCAGATGTACTAAGGCAAATGTATAGCTATACCCCAGGTGTTTACTAGATATTCTCATCAGAATGTATAGCTATGCACCAGGTGTTCGTCAGATGTTCAAAGGCAAATTAATATCTATTCATCAGGTGTTCGTCAGATGTTCAAAGGCAAATATATAGCCAAAGACCAGGTGTTTACTATGTATTCTTATCAGAATGTATAGCTACGCACCAGGTGTGAATCAGATGTTCAAAGGCACAAGTATAGCTATGAATCAGGTGTTTGTCAGATGTTCAAAGGCACAAGTATAGCTATGCACCAGATGTTCAAAGGCAGAAGAATAGCTACACACCAGTTGTTCAATAGGTATTCAAATCAGAATGTATAGCTAGAATGTATAGCTATGCATCAGGTGTTCGGTAGATGTTCAAATGCAAAAGTGTAGCTATGCACAGGTGTACGTCAGATGCTCAAAGGCACATGTATAGCTATGCATCAGGTGTTCGTCAGATGTTCATAGGCAAAAGTATAGCTATGCACCAGGTGTTCGTCAGATGTTCAAAGGCAAAATTATATCTATATACCTGGTGTTCAATAGGTATTCAAATCAGAATGTATAGCTATGCACTAGGTGTTCGTCAAATGTTCAAAGGCAAAAGTATAGTTATACACCAGGTGTTTACTAGATATTCTTATCAGAATGTATAGCTATGCACCAGGTGTCCGTCAGATGTTCAAAGGAAAAAGTATAGCTATTCACCAGGTGTTTACTAGGTATTCTTATCAGAATGTATAGCTATGCACCAGGTGTTCGTCAGATGTTCAAAGGCAAATGAATATCTATTCATCAGGTGTTCGTCAGATGTTCAAAGGCAAATGTATAGTTATACACCAGGTGTTTATTATGTATTCTTATCAGAATGTATAGCTATGCAACAGGTGTTCGTCAGATGTTCAAAGGCAAAAGTATAGCTATGCACCAGGTGTTCGTCAGATGTTCAAAGGCAAAAGAATAGCTATGCATATTATTTCAACTGTATCTTACAAGTTCTATGCATCCTGCACTCAACCATATGTTCTTATTATTTAACTGACAGCCTGAGGATGTAACTTCCGTTTTGGGGTAATTAGATCTAATAAGGCCGGATAAGCGTATTGATATATACACCAGAAAACAATCAATATATTTGATTTTCAATCTTAAAATTGTGTTGATGCCGTACAAATATCAACATACGTATATAATATACATTATCTACTTTATTTATATATAAAATTAAATTCTACGGCCATTCTCCTCCTACCTCAAGTAGGGCAGTTGTCAGTTACTGGCTTAAGTATGTGCACTTAGTACTGGTAAACCAACTTACCCGGGAAAGTGTGAGAAGGTTAACTGTTCGCCGTTATATGACTGAAATACTGTTGAATACGGCGAAAATCCAAACAAACAAACAATTAAATTATTATTTTCATTTTTAACAATATTGTCTTTGAAGATTGAGAAACTACACACTACGTTTAACGGTCATTATGCAACTATTAAATAAAACACAAAAATAACGCTTTCAGTATCTAAATAACCTATGCATTCATCCTGTATTTAATTTGCATTATTAAAGACTATAAATAAATCAAGCTGTTGTTTAGTAAAATGATTTTGCTAAGTAACGCTAAGCTAACATTCTTCTGGCGACTAAAATTACGAAAATAATGTATCATCACAGAAAGTTTGAGCGTAATTCCGTTGTTTTTGACACCAACTTGTTATTTAAATTCCATACACATTTGTGTTTAACTTTAAAGTTATTTTCTTTGCATATATTATTGTTGTGTGCTAAATACTATACGGTGCTTGAACATGCTTCGCTATAATATTGAAATATAATGTAACAAAACAACTATCTGTTTAATAATCGTTAACACAATATTACAATAACTAAAGATGGTGTCACTCCTCATTAAATGCTATAATTGACGTTGTATTAAAGAGAGTATTTCTTCATTTCTGTCGGAATCGTGGCAAACAAACATTTTTTTTACTCGTAGCAGCTAATTCCCGTATGTTTTAGAAAAAACACACACACACGCGCTATGAGCTCTTAAAAATTTACACCACCTTACAATTCTTCATAATTGAAAATTAAATGCTGTTCTATATTATTTAACTCTTTAATTTAAACCTATTTATTATTGATAGGCAAAGAACAACAACGGGGACAACAAAATTTTAAAATGTGAGATAAACTTTAATTTGAGACGCAAGCAATAGAGAAGAAGTGTGTCTCTGCATGCAGATCTTTATCACCAATTCATTACGCAAATACACTTATAAGCGGTATTGTTCTAAGATCAATTTGATAAGATCCCCGCGGTGTGAAGCTTTGGTATTTTTATGACCCACTCTTCAGACAGATAACTAAGTATCCATTGAGAGAACAAATGTGTTCATTTGTGGTATTTATGTATAGTAAACAACCATTTAAGGCGAGACAAAGAGGCTACATTTCGTAAGGACACTTGGCCTTAGTAATGACAAAGAGGCTACATTTCGTAAGGACACGTGGCCTTAGTAATGACAAAGAGGCTACATTTCGTAAGGACACGTGGCCTTAGTAATGACAAAGAGGCTACATTTCGTAAGGACACGTGGCCTTAGTAATGACAAAGAGGCTACATTTCGTAAGGACACGTGGCCTTAGTAATGACAAAGAGGCTACATTTCTAAGGATACGTGGCCTTAGTAATGACAAAGAGGCTACATTTCGTAGGACACGTGGCCTTAGTAATGACAAAGAGGCTACATTTCGTAAGGACACGTGGCCTTAGTAATGACAAAGAGGCTACATTTCGTAAGGACACGTGGCCTTAGTAATGACAAAGAGGCTACATTTCGTAAGGACACGTGGCCTTAGTAATCACGTTTAAAACGCTACTACGTTTAGTTCTAATAATTCATTTTTGTAACATACTTTATATATCCTCTATGATTTTTTTATAATAATTGATCAAAAACATCTGGTTTTAAAAATTTCCATTATAAGTTTTGAAAGCCGCTTGCTCTTAGATCTATAATACTTTACATGGCAAACTAGGAAAAAAGTCGCTGGACGTCGGGTTTCAAATTTGCGAATGTGAATTCGCAATAACGGGATGTAATTACCAAGGGAGATCACCTAGTTTGGGAAAGGCCTATAACAATAATCGTTTGAAACGATAGACACGATATATATAGATTCATTATATAAAATATATTATAATATCATATAATTATAATCTGATTTGTTCTCTTGCCTGATAAAATTGTCCTACAATGGTACAGTACACTAATGATTACGTCATCATTTCATTCGTTACAATTCGTACTACATTGGGACCGAAGTCACGGTGCCTGTACCACGTTATCTATTTTGTTCTGTGTGGGTCATTCCACCGAAAACAATACCTCGCTTTAGGTAACGATTTTTCTGTTAATACTGAACCGATTTTTACGAAATAAAGACGAGTGCCCTGTCAAAATAGAATTACACCATTCCATTAAAGTTTCTGGCAGATTAATTTAGTATTTTTTTCCAAAACTGCAACAGCGCATCTTTTTAAACATAAATTGACATGTTATGTGTGGAATATTTGATGTTTAATCGTCAATAAATTTCATAATACTGCTGCTGGTGATGCCAAACGTAGGGCGAATACTGTAATTCTTACCGGACAAAAAGTATGTTTGCTCACATACGTCTAATGCCGATTTTTTTGTAGAAAATAAGATATTGCTATGTGTGGGTCACAAATCTGTTATGCTCTGTGTGGCATACAAAAGTTTGAGACATTGCAAACTTCCCATTAAAGCCATTTAATATAATTTTCTTTAACTTTCACTACAACACTGACAGTTGAGGGTCAATAACATGAGCTTTTCAGCGCATTTGAAAATACTTCTATTGCGGCAAGCCTTTCTAGTGAGTTTCTGTGTCTATTTACACGTTAATTTTGGACTGTACTTTTCCCTTCAAATTCATCAGAGGTCAACAATTCTATTGTAACTACCTATATGTAAAATATATAAGGGTATGGTTTACTTTTTCATTTAGCCCTTCGTCTGGTCTTTGCCCATTTAAAAGTTTAGCACATAATGCGTATTAATAAATACAACCAATCGTTGGATTTCATTTCTAGTTAAAATCATTAACAGTACACATATTTTGCCTGTATAAATGCAAATTTAATACATGTTTTGTCCTTCCGATTTTCCTTAATGTCACAGTGTAATTTAAAACATTCATTAGAACGTAAATTTTCTAGTCGTAGTCCTACCTCTCAATCACGTCCACCTAACGATAATTTTGGATTATATATTATGTTTTCTTCAGATATACATACTGTTTTTGGCATGATTTAAATCTACGCTCGCATTTCTATATACGATTCCTACCATCTGCGCCAGCAAAGAGCTAGCGCGCACGATTGACCTCAGTCATATGTGTGCACCCAGTGTGGGAAGTCCTTCACCGACCGGTACCTTCTCAGAGCCCACGAAAGGACAGAAAGAAATGAAGATTATGCAGTGTTTATTAGATAAGATGTAGGGACCACATGTCCACGCACCCTGAAGAAAAGAGCAACGACTGCTGCAAAACATGAACATATTAGCAGTATATATAGACATCAACGTACATGTATACACAGTGATAAAAACTGAATTATTGTTATGTGTGAATAAGAATGTATTGTCCCAAAAGTTGGCTATCGTTACTTGCAATAGTTTAATGTTAATAACGAACAATTATCTAATAGGAATATACGTTTTGTGCTCTTTCCTTAAGGACATTGTTTGATTGGCAAACATTCTACCAATACCAACCAATCAAATCTCTTATTGCAGATGTGAACTAAACCGGAATACGCTATTGACAATTGTCACCATATTGATATCCTACACTTATCCGATTAAAAGACGACTTGTTTCTGTAACGTATAAAATATAATTAGTTCAGATAAGTTAAAGACATTTTGTAGCGTAATGTTGATTAGTGAATGGGACATTTTGCGTGATCGTTTTCAAATTTGATAATGCACAGAGGTAACTACTGCATCAATTTGTTCGGACAATACGTAATCTGAAAGTCATTCTATCACAGATGGAAAATGTTCATACTATATTATAATATGTTGGTAATATAAGTAATATACTAATCTTAGAATCGATATTTTCACTTCTATAAACGAAGATATCTACAAGATATTTGAACTTATATTTTTGTTTTATAAGAACTTGATTTTTTGTTTTATCTTAGTAAAATTATTTTGTAATATTGTGAGCAATATCATACAAATGTGTGACAAGCCTGGTGTTGAAATACATTTTAATGTACAGTTACAATATGTATTTTATTAATATTAATCTAACATTAGTTTTTCTCAAGGTTTAAAGATTGGTGCAAACTATGTTTATGTATATTTACACGAATATTTGTCTAATTCTTGTTCGATAGAGCAGCTTTAAAAAACGGCTGATGTTTTGTATCAATTCAGGTTAAATTTCGTATGAATTTATGATCGTTTTAAATCAAACATTAATCAATCAATATTTTACTTGGTGATGCTCACATTTTGTGATTGTACCTGAATTTAACTGTGATTACATATCTCTGATGTTATGTGATTAAATTGTTTTCGAATTGATATATAATTATATTTATTTTATCTTTATGCTAATAACAGAACTGGTAATAGAAAAATAAGGAAACAGACATAACAAAAACATTATTGTTTATTGCATTGTATGCTGCACACTTAAACTATTTTAATTCAAAGATCAAGTCCTAGTATTGTAGGGGGCAAGAGTTTGTTGTTGTTTCGTCTCGACTTCACCCAGCCGACTGAATGCGATCCACGCTGGACAGCATTGATGTTCAAAGAAAGATTTTATTCTTTGTTCCACCCCTTTACTCTCTTGCGTGCTGTCGTGTCAAAGAAATTGGTCCTGAAATGTAATCGGGAAATATACAAGCTTTTCATTATAATGTGGTTGACCAAACTACAAATAACTAATCATTAGTAATAATTTCAAATATGCTCAGATTCATGCTTATATGTTTGAAATAACGATCTTCAAATTTGCCCAAACTACTCGTATATACGAAAATTGCATAATCATTGAAGTGAGAGAAGCATTATGCACATAATTATATAATAATATAAATGAATTGAATACCTCACTTGAAATTCATCTGAGGTAGATTCATTTTCAACTTCATTAAGTCCGTAGTAGTAGTAGTAGTAGTAGTAGTAGTAGTAGTAGTAGTAGTTGTTGTTGTTGCAGTAGTAGAAGTAGTCTGAAAAAAGAACATGTTTGATAATAATATCACATATCATATGGATGCGGACATAAAACAACTTTGTGACACACAATGAAAATAAAACTCTTCAATTCTTATTTTTAGTAACAATACAAATGCATGAGTGCGACATATTAATGTAAATTAATAAGCAGGTATGCTCCAACCACGTTTGCTTTCCACACATAGCATAACAGATTTGTGACCCACACATAGCAATATTTTATTTTCTACAAAAAATCGGCATTAAACGTATGTGAGCAAACATACTTGTTGTGCTGTTTCTCTGGTAAGAATTACTGTGTCCGCCCTACGTTTGGCGTCTTAAGCAGCAATTTTATTAAATTTATTGGCGACCAAACAAAAAATATTCAACACATAGCATGTCAATTTATGTTTTAAAAAAATGCGCGGTTGCAGTTTTTGAAAAAAAAACACTAAATTAATCTGCCAGAAACTACAATGGAATGGTGTATTTCTCTTATGGCACTCGACTTTATTTCGTAAAAATCGGTTCAGAATTAATAGAGAAATTATAAAAAACGTCACCTGAAGCCAGGGATTGTTTTCGGTGGAATGTCCCACACGGAACAAAATAGATCACGTGGTACAGGCACCGTGGAAGTTCGTACGGCATATAGTAAAACTCCTCGCAACGGTTACCTCCCCTATCAGTTAACGGTAACATGTAAAAAACCAATCGTGATACATCGACTATCTCCGGAATGGAATACTCCGAAAGATAGATCTCGTGTCTATCATGGAGCCATCCATTCTGGGTACACAGGCGATTTTAAAAACAAGAAATGTCTTTAAAAAAGACAATCGGCGTTGAAATTAATATTGAGATGTCATTTAAAAATTACCTAAACAGACGGCCAAGATGATCGGTTACGTGACTTCTCATACCCCAGATTTTTGGTCCCCACCAATATTAGGAGACTTATTTGACCCCAGATTTTTCGGGCACTATAAGAAAACTTCTCGGACCCAAAAGTTAACTTGAGATAAATTTATAAATTTAAAAATTCAATAAAATTATAATTCATATCTATGCCGTGAATAAACCAATCATACAACTCCATGTTTCCACCAGTGATATATGAATAACCAAAATAATGTAGATTAACATAATTGTTATCTGAATTTGTCAAGCCAATTTAACAAATTAACAATGTAAGCAAATAATTTCAGGAATGAATTAAAATTATTATGTACCAGACGAGTCTATATAGTTATTTATAGTACCGGTAATATACCATTCATGTTAGGTATCTAATATAATAACGATTTGAAGTGAAATAAGCATTTATACTGTGTATTCCAATAAACAGCAAAAGTCAGGGAAGATTCAGCGCTTTTTGAAACGTTAAGACTTTATTTTTAATAACGCAAACATAACAATTCATTAGACTATGACGAGTTTTAAATTTTATCAGTAGAAATATTATATATCAAGGGTTCCTGTGTATAATTAGTATTGCAAATTGTGTATTCATGCTACGCGAATAACATTCGACGTATTCCGAATCTTCTTTCATAACATTTTATCTATATCTTTTTACAGATTAAATAACATCTACTGGAGAAGTTGATAGAAAGATGCAATTATAAATAATCGTTAATAAATCGTAACCACGATGTTATATCAAATTAACAGTAAGATTATAATATAAATTCCCCATTTATTGAAATTTTAGGTTTATGATTCTCTGAACGCTATTATTGATCCATGTACGAGTATATTAAGACAGCTATACAACGGTTTGCTAGCTACGCGCGCAATTTTTAGAATGACACTGCTGTTTCTGGAATGCCATGAACTCGCTAAAAAATCAATGGGCTACATGGAACGGCAACTCTGTGAGTGAGATTTATGAATGGGAACATTGCACAATTGCTATTTATAGAGCGTACTGCTTATATAAATGTAGGCTAAACAAAATAGTTATTTCGTTACGTGAATTAATATAGCATTCTGTTTATGGCATACAATGAGAAAATACGTTCATAATTAGCCTCAGTTCTAGAGTATATGTCGAGGTTATGTTTATAACTTCATTTTAACCGCTTATTAAACAATTATGTAAATGTTTAATCCCCAAAAGTATGCAACATTCATTGGTATACGTTAAATAATTGTTTGAAGTTTGCATTCCTTAAAATTAGAAATTTGCCAAATTATATTGGCATTCAATTTTCAATGTTATATTCGGCTTAATTTGAAGCAAACTGGAGTTTGGAAATATGCTGAGTTATCTTCAGCATCATTTTGTGCAACACTGAAACATACTTACTAGTGTTTCATAGTTAGGTGCTTTTGACATAATTCACTTAACACCTTGATCGTAATGTAACTAGACCACAGTTAAGATGTTTCCAGTTTATGCAGAATGTTTAAATGTTATTTTGCTTTCTTAATTTTTCTTAAATGTAGGCTACAGTACCAAATTTTACTTTTGTCAAATATACTGATTGATGAATCTGTAATATTAAAGTTGTATCCATACCTATTTATCAACTGTCCTCCACATTTTAAATGTAAAATAAACCTGCCACTTCTGCGTGAAATTGTGTATTGAAAATTAGCTCATATGACTTAAATTTTTGGATTTGCTTAATGATATTAACAACATGCCCCTGAAAATATTAATCAAATGTATTATAAGAAAGCCACTCACCTTAATACTATTATGGACACCCGGTCTTAGATAGGGATTTCAATTGATGCAGAATCCTGCTGTCTGATGCAAGCAAATTGCAATCTTCTCATTTCTGACTCAAGCAAGTAATGTGCCCTGCATCATTTTGATCCACTTGTTTTTAATAAGACAACTTCAAAAGCACTAGAAAATAATATTTTTATAATACTCATATTTTTGTTTAAACTGAAGAAAAAAATCATCACAAAACAACTTTGTAACGCAAGAAAATACTGAAAAAATATCTACCATAAGATCAATAAAATCATTTATCCCCACTGACCATTTATTCAACTGAAAGTAATTATGTCTATCCAGTTTGGGAATTAATTTAAACATCGCACCACAAAACAAAAAAATCACAGTACTTCATTTTGTTTATAAGCACTGCTGCACATATAAATGCATACAAAACTATAATTAAATAAACTAGATGAGTACAGATTATTATATTTAATAGTTTGAGTAAATGTCACTTTCATGTTTGATTTCAGGAGCAAATAGACATTAAATGATTATAATTTGTTAAAAACAATTACAACATATAAGGTGATTTACTTCATCACCATTTCATTACACTATATAGATATATACTGCTTCCTTCAAAGTTCATAATAGCAGATACATAACTAACTACAGTATAATTGGTAATCTGGTTTATAAAGGCATTTTTCGTGTGTTTCTACTGGCTAGATATAACTGAGTACTATCATATTAAGGAAATGTCTGTCCAGGGTAGACACAAAAACCGGGTTTTTATAGTATTGACCGGCCCAGGCGGGTAATACTGGGAAAAACCGGGTTTTACAGGGTTTTACTGGGGAATGGTGGGTATTACTGGGGAAAGAATTATGTTTACATTGCATAATAATATGAGTTTCTACATATAAACACATGTCTATTAACAATTATATACTGTAAGTTACAGAAAAAGAGAAAATGCATAAGAGAAACTTGACAATTCAAACACATTTTATGTTATAACATATTTTAGTTGATGTCATGTTGCAACAATACCGCCTTGCAGCCCCATATTGTACATTAAATTAATGACACAATATTGTGATGTCATTTTGACCCACCTACAAGCTGTATACCCTCTTAAACATTGATTGAATTGACATATTCAAGTGCTCAACAAACAATTAACCTGGAACCCTTGAATAAACATTAGACCTTCCTCAATGAGGGGCCAGGCAAAGGCCTCGGAAACATGCATTAATTGACAGTCACCTTAAGTGACTGATTCCTGCTGTTAATTGTTGATCAGTATTATTCAGTTCAGTAACCATACAAATAATTATTCTTTGTTTCATTATTATTAATCCTGCTTTTAAAGTAAAAAAAGAGAAAGTAAACAATGAAAATAAAAGATAAAGGTGATTTGTCTGGTAATATCCAGTATTGTCCATTACCAGATAATAATATTCACCAGGCTGGCATTATTATCCAGAGAAGGCCTCCCTATGTTGTATTGTTAACAAAAATGAGCAGTTCAATGCAAGTAAGAAAGAGGGATTAATAAGTGTATACATGTCTACACATTTCATTATCAGGCGGAATCATTTCACAAACAACAGATAATATATTTCATGATAAGCGTTGCCATCGAAACTTGAATGAATGAACCAGTGGATATGTGCCGGCACTTAAAAAATACTGTAACTATATATGCATACATTGGAACTGCAAAACTAACAATAAGTCATTTTCTTTATGACATAAGTTAACTGAGCATTTAGCTTCATAAAAACATTTAAAACTTTATATTAACTCATGGAAAAAATAGTATTGCCCAGTACTGCCCACTTTCCGAGTATTGACCGGGACGGGAAAAACCGGTAAAACCCGCTGCGAAAACCCGGGGGCGGGTGATTCATGCCAACCATGGTCCTGTCTGGGTTGTTTACTTGCTTGTAGAAATAATGCTAGGTTTCTGATTTCATTAATTCCAAAATGTAGCTACTGGAGGTGTCATATTCTCACAGTTCAAAATCTGCATTTCTTTCACATCACTTGTAAAGTTTCTAAGTTATTATGTGTTTTGAAAATATTATAATTTCCCTCTATCACATTTGTTATAATGACGGTTGCATTAACATTATATATTATAATTAATATATAAAAATAAATATTTTAAATATTATAATATACATTTATATTATATATAAATATATCAAAGCATTATTCAAAGCTATATAAATGTATAACTAGTTGTAAAATATATGTGTTTCAAATACATCATTAAGGTATTGCAAGTTCAGGACACAGAAGTTGAAAACAGCTTGAAATTGTCACAGTACATGATGGTAAAATCAACCTATGTTCCTTTCATTCCAATTAACACGTTATCATAGTATCATAGTCATATTTATATAAAACTGGCAATCTTTCATTATATCCTTGGATAATATTTGGTTGGTCTGCCAGATTATTTACACTCTAGTCGAGTTTCAAAACAGAAAGTTCTCATTGAGTTCTTGTAGGGATTACCAGTCACAGCCAGGTTTGGTATTCTTCGGGAGATGACCATGTTAATCACAGACTTGCAAAATTTAGTTCACCTGTAAAAAAGAGACCTGTGACTAAATTTTAAGGAACATTTTGTAATTAAGCATGAGATGTAAAGGTAAACAAAAAGTATAATTGAATGCTATATCGACTTAAATTAGTGGTACTAATTAACAAGAATTATGCCAACTATTCATAGCTTATGTAATAATATTAATTCTGCAAAAACACTATAAACATATCGACTTATGGTAAATTACTAATAACAAACCATGGACATTAAATAAATTTCAATGAATACAATGAAACAAATGATATAAAAATATAATAATAATAATTGCAGAAATACTATTGAATTGCATACATTTATTTATTGTATATAAATTAGCGAACTGGATATACTGAAGAATATCATAATACTTTATGATAATAACACTAACAACATACAATTTATGAAGTACATTAAATTATACAAAATAATACCGGGTAAATCAATTATTAAAACATGTTATTTTACCTGAAAAATAAGGCCTTTTCCTAAGCCAGTAGTGAAACGCAATGGCAGTCCGTATTGTGTAGATATTGTCATTATCTTTATTTGATTCTTCCCCAAAAACCTTGCTTTATCAGTACAATTTAACTTAAAATTTAACTCAGATTCTGTTTCACTAGTACCGGAAAGTCTAGTTTCGCTTTTAGTTTGGACAGTTTGTAAACACTAGAATCCGTTTCGATATCGGATTAATATTTCTTGATATTCTGTTCGCAAAGTAAGCCTTTTGGATTATAGGTCAAAATGCCTATAAAATATACATCTACTTTTCTTCTTTTATCATCGTTTCGACATAGAATGTGGTGCTATTTTAACGCGCGTCATTTATAGCCTTATAACACAGGCGGTTCACGCGTTGGGTGCATCAAGCCAAGATGGCTCTTCGATAGACACGAGATCTATCTTACGGAGCATTCCGGAGTTAGTTGATGTATCACGATTGGGAGCCATCTTGGCTTGATACACCCAACGGTGATCCGCCTGTGTTTTAGGGCAATACACGACGCGCGTTGAAATAGCACCACATTTTATGTCGAAACGATGATAAATGATGAAACGTAGATGTATATTTTACAGGCATCTTGACCTATTATCCAAAAGGCTAACTATGCAAATATAAGTTCAAGAAATTATAATCCGGTATCGAAACTGATTCTATTTGTTTACAAACTATGCAAATTGAAAGCGAAACTAGGCTTAATAGTGAAACAGATGTTAAGTTAAATTACACTGATAAAAACAAGGTTTTGAGGAAGAATCAAATAAAGATAGCCTAATGAAAATGTCTACACAATACCCGCTGTTATTGCGTTTTACTACTGGCTTTGAAAAAGGCCTTATTTGTCATGTAACATTACATGTTTTAATAATATATATATATATTGTAATGTTATGTATTTATTTTATAAATTTTATGTTGTAAATGGTATTATCATAAAGTATTATGATATTCTTCAGTATATCCAGTTCGTTCATTTGTGTTCAATAATTAAATATATGCAATTCAATAGTTTTCTGTTATTCTTCTTCTTCATTTCTTCTTCTTCTTCTTCTTATTATTATTATATCATTTGTTTCATTTTATTCATCAACTTTTATCTAATGTCCATGGTTTTTTATTAGTTATTTACCATAAGTTATTCTGATTATAGTGTTTTTGCAGCATTAATATTATTACTTAAGGTAATATAGTTGGCATAATTCTTGTTAACTAGTACAACTAATTTAAGTCTAAATTGTCGTTTACTTTTTGTTTATGTTTACCTTTACATCGCATGCTTAATCACAACATGTTCCTTAAAATTTAGTCAAATGTCTCTTTTTTACAGGTGAACTAAATTTTGCAAGTCTGTGATTAATATGGTCATCTCCCGAAGAATATCAAACCTGGCTGTGACAAATATCCGTACATGAGCTCAATGAGAACTTTCAGTTAGAAACTCGACTAGAGTGTAAATAATCTGGCACACCAACCAAATATTATCCAAGGATATAATGAAAGACTGCCAGTTTTATGTAAATATGACTATGATACTATGACAATTTGTTAATTCAAATTAAAGGAACACAGGTTGAATTTACCATCATGTACTGTGACAATTTTAAGATGTTTTCAGCTTCTGTGTCCTGAGCTTGCAATACCTTAATATATTTTATAACTGGTTATACATTTATGTAGCTTTGAATAATGCTTTGATATATTTTCCATATAAAATGCATATAATAATATTTAAAATATTTATTTTTATATATTAATATAATTATAATGTGAATGTAACCGTCATTATAACAAATGCGATAGAGGGAAGTTAGTATATTTTCAAAACACATAATCACTTACAAACTTAAGAAGTGATATGAAATAAATAAAGATATTTTTATGTGCCTAAACTGTGACAATATGACAATTTTGAAATGTATGGACACATCCAGCAGCTACATTTTGGAATTAATGAAATCAGTAACATAGCGTTATTTCTACAAGCAAGTAAACAACCCAGACAGGACAAAACTCCTCTTAGCGGTTACCTCCCCTTGCTGTTGCTGCTCGGAACCAGTTAAATCTCTGCGCGGAGGTTGAGTCTTTACCGTTTACGTAAGGTAGGTCGCATGGCTTTCGTGACAACAACGATTCGTGTTTTGTCAACTTTATTTTCTTCTTGCATCTTTTTAATGATGTGCTGATTCCACTTCTACAATAGCCACCTCTGTCGAAGTGTGTTACAAACAGACATGGTTTCAATACTAAAAGTAAAACATAAACTCGCCAAGAGATGGAATTTCGGACATCGCTTTTTCTGATGCTCCGACTTCTTTAAATAAAAATAAAAGTAAAGTTAGGCGCGTTATTCATGTAAAACACACATTGGTACCCTGGCGCCATTTAGACAAAATACATATGCTTCAATTCAAAAATAGTTATGCAATATAGACTAACGTAACAAAATCTGAAAACAAAGTGTTATACTGCCATTTACTGGTTGGCGAATGGTATCCGTGAACTAGCAGTATCCGTTATTTGAATATTAAAAGGTGTAAAATCTCTCCAGCATTGAATGTTGAGTTTGCACACATCACTTAGCAACTGTTCCAAACACAGAACAAGTTGAAGTCTTCAAAACTTCATATTTTTCAAGGTATTTACATTTTTCTAAAAAAAAAAAAATCAAAACAACAACTGCTCGCTGGGCATTCACGCGTATTTCTTTGCGCATGCGCATTAATCTATAATTGAACCCCAATTTTTATCTTGTACTTCCCTATTTTCGGTTTACCTAGGGTGATCGCTAGGTTATTCACCTAAAGCAGCAAGTTTAGTATTTAAACACCACCATCCATTTATTCAACACGCATTCTTTGTGAAATAGATTTTCTTTACAAAATCAAGAATTGCAATCGCAAAATGTTTACTCAAAGAAAATATTAACAAAGAATTGCAATTTTAAAGTGTTTACAAAATTATACGGCTAGTTTCAGGACGATTTTGACAAAATTTCAATGCAGGGGAAGCGTCTACTCGATAATAACATGGTTATGTCCCGTTTACAATCAGCAGATTTTTAAGGGGCGCCAAAGGGGTAAACAAAAGCCCATTTTCCAGCATCCACTTACGTTTATAGTCGTATTATCACCGTTAATCTGGCATAGAATTTAATAATAATTTAATAATATTACATCATTATGATGTAGGTAATATAATGTAGTATAGTATAGCTTGATTAAAATATTGAGGTTTGTAGCACAAAAATCTCATTTTCAATTGAAAGGAAAAATCACGGATACTACTAGTTTTATTGCTTCAAGTAATGCTTATTGATTACCCCTTTGGAGCCCCTTATATGGACAAAAACCATATGACGTCATAAGATATTAACATCCTTGTAAACAGAAGGAGCCCAACTTTGTACTTCAACAGGCTTTTCTTTAAAAGTATTACTTAAGCTATTGAAAATAAAGAAAGACTACAAAAAAATCACTACTCGCCAACCAGTACATGCCTGCAAGACATGATTATGCAATTTTATTGTTATGTCTCCAACATTTCTTGTCGGATCTTCTTCAGACTTTCGCAGATGATTACTTATGATATGGAGATATGCATACATAAATATTTGACTTACCTTTTTTTCACCAGAGCCGTCATTGCCATTTGTCATTTTCATTACTATATACAGTATTGGGAAATTACCATTTCTTATAGTGCCTTCATTGATCAGCTTGACTATTTCAAAGAAAAAAAGTCAAGCTATTGTCGCTGCTCTGTCGTCTGCATCTGCGCACATACCAGATATGTAAGATGTTGGTAAATAAATGAAGGCACTATTGCAAAAAGAAGAAATAGCTATTTGAAGTCAAAGTGACCTTGACCCCAGTGACCCAAAATTCCACTAAAGGGTAGAGGTCCATACGTAATGCTCAAGTCTTTATCTCTGTAACTAGTACAAATATTCAATTGAAACTTCGCATATGTCTTCGGGGTCATTATGTAAGGTTATTTAAGGTTCAAGTTTGCGTGCAACAACTATATCTCTATATCTACTACATATATTCAATTGAAACATCACACATGACCAAGACCCATAACTCTGACCTGCAATGTAGCACACTTATGCCCTCTTTTTTACTTATAAATTCAGGTTAAAGTGTGCATGCAACAACTTCATATCTCTATATCTACTACAGATATTAAGTTGAAACTTCACACATGTGTTCAGGGTCATTATATAAGGTCATTGGCCAAGGCCCATAACTGTGACCAGCATTTGAGCAGAATTATGCCCCTTTTTGTACTGACCAAGGCCTATTACTCTGACGAAGCGGTATGAATAGCACCTAGATAGCTCTTGGTTTTATTAGAAATTTCAGGTCAAAATTTGCATGGAACAAGTTCATATCTCTATAATTATCTACTTTAGATATTCAAGTAAAACTTCGCACATGTTTTCAGGATCATTATTTAAGGTGACTGGCCAAGGCCAATAACTGTGAGCTGAAGTTAAGCGGAATTATACACATTTTTGTACTTCGAAATATGCAGAGAAATATTCAGGATAAAGTTTGCATGCAAGAGCATAACTCTATAACTACTAGATACGGTATTCACTTCAAACTTCACACGTCTTCGGGGTCATTTTGTAAAGGCCCATAACTCTAAAAAAGAGGAATGAATAGTTGAGCACCCTGTCCTGAGACAGCTCATGTTAAATATTTAAATAATGTTTTGTAATAAGATGTTCTTGGTTTCAGACATTACAGGTATCTCTCACTGGAACTGAAACTACATCATCAGGAATAATGTCAACCAGCCCAGAGGATCAACGATGGTATAAAGTGGACACGCCTCTGTTGCCAGTGAAAGGCATCTATTTCTTTTTCATGGCAGGTAAGTGACTTTTGTTTTGACTTTTGTTTTGTTATGCATGTGTGTTGATTTGATTGTTTTTCTTGAACAGGTCCTGTAGCAGCAGAAAATAATCCTGCCCATTGCTTCAAAAACATGGTATTTCCCTTTCAAATAACAGTTCTTGCCATAGTCATTAAACTAAAAACAAGTTTTGTTATGTCATTTATATGCTATATTAGCTTTAACCGTGACATTAAATTTTAGAGAAAAAACAACAAAGTCTTTACAATTAAACTGTTTGTGCGCATGTTTTATGTAAAGAATCTTCCTCGTTGACTATAATACTTTACAGTGTACTGGTAATTTTTAGCTTGACTATTCACTGTCTAGTCACAGCTGTTCAACTTATCCGTTCGTTGGCATCGGGGTTTTGCTCTAGTTAAGGTTTGCGTGGAACAAGTGCATATTATCAGTATTAACTACTAGATATTCAATTGAAACTACACACATGTCTTCAGGGTCATTATGTGGCCAAGGTTCATAACTGTCACCTATATTTTAGCAGAATTATGCCCCTTTTTGTACTTAAAAAAAATTCCCAACTGAGGGCTGGGTGCTCCCCCCCCCCCCCTTTCTCTTCTCATTTGAATATTATTATAGCATCCCCAGCTAAATTTTGTTATTCAAGATTTATTAATTATATTAATATCACATTAAAGTTCAATTGAAAACAAACTCAGAACACTTTGAATTATCCAAATATTTATATTACTTCCAAAGTTATGGGGTTTTGAAGTTGAAATTTGCGCAAAATTTTGCCAATTTTTTGGCAGGTTTTGGTCTTTAGAAGTCTGATTTCTCAGAAATTCACGGCACCGACGCCGCTGATATTTTATTATAAATTCTTTTATTTTTTTATTTATTGAAATATCTTCATGAAAATTGGTAACCATATGTAAATTTACATGCTCTTTTCATTTCTAAGGTCCATTTTGGTCTATCTGCAAGTGCAAACATTTTATTCCCATAAAAAGTGTGTCCTCTATAGTTTTTTTTTCAATCAAAATGTTAAGTGACGTTGCATTTACATGCCATAATATTGTAATGTCACTCTTCAATTGCTTTCTTGGTGATTAAAATTCATAAATCTTAGTGAACTTATTTAACATTTCAAAGACATTAATGATTAAACAAACATGTTGTAAATCATAATACTTTTATTACATATACACACATCAATGGCATAATGCAGATACATTGTTCACTGTCAACTGCTCTAGGACTGTCTGTAAATTGTTGAGCAAGGGAATTCACTTCCTCCTTTTGTGGAGAATTTGTAACTGCCTCTTCGGTTGGATTTTCCTGTAACATGTGCTTCTCTGTTGGCAGACCTGGGAAGTTAAGATGATCGGATGCCATCCTGAATTCATCCTGTCGGAGTCAGACTGGCACATTGCACTTTACGGGGAATAATAATGCACCTGAAAAATAATAAAGATACAGTAAGAAATAATACAATGTAAAGAAAAAATGAATCAAATAATGTTATAAAAAAAAGAACCTATTCAATAAATTTGTTAAACTTACTATTATTTACACAAGTATTGGTTATTTGTTTACTGTTGTCATGATTCCTATTCTTGTAACATGACTTCAATACATACATGATACAACCAATATCCTAAACAAATGACATTCTGTACACATACACTTTACAGGTTTGTCGACTTCATAAAATTAAAAAATATTAACAATATTCTGAATTATTTAATTTGTATGAATTTCGTGTATAACAATAAAAATGCGCTAGTGTAGGAGTAGATAATGTGTTTTATAAAACGATGACCGAAATGCTACCTATCCGAAACTGTATGTACTATTGTTTACGAGCATTTTAAGTTTTTAACGTATTTATTTAAAAAACAAAACCTCTTAGTGACATATACCAGCGAAATGGACAAATATATTTGTAATTACACATACTTAAGCGTTTTTCCTGTGCTTATTGAGGCTTATTTACTGAATATATCGTGTTTTTCGCTAATCGGCAGAAATTCAACATGGCGGCCATTGCATCGCCAAAATGGATTTTGGGTTTTCCTGACCTCTGAACTTTGAACGCAAATGCGGTCGGGTAAACATAAACCGATTTAATCGTAATATATATCAAATTAAAGCTAAGAAGGTGTATTTTTATATGATATAACTTTCATGTTAACATACCGATTCAGGATCCGACAAATTCATGTAGACTTTGGTCATTTGTAACACGCTTGTTTACAGTCCGATTTGAACGGAAGTTGTATCATCATGAAGGGAAATTCCTCCTCTGATTGGTTAATTTAAGTTGTATCATCATGAAGGGAAATTCCTCCTCTGATTGGTTAATTTAACTTCATAAATATTCAAATAGATTTATGTCACCGCATAACCTGTGGAAAATACCCACCGTCACCCAACCGTGTCCGCGTTGATGGACTCGATTCCGGAGGTGTGGACTCTTTGATAATCCCCATTGTTCAATAATTAAACAATGATAAACAACACTTATCCTTTATGGATTTTCATGAAATAAAAACCATATTAAACATAATTTTATTGTGATTAATCTGATATATGATTCATTAAAATATGTTAAATGCAGAGCACCTAATTCATCGAATGAAAATATACATGACAAATAATGTATAATTGGTTAATCAGTTCAATGTTAATGAAAACCCAGCAAATTTTGAGCATCAGAGTCAAATACAATGACCAAAATAAACATATTCTTCTGATCTTGGTTACATTTGTATGTTTTTATGAAGCCTAATACCCAAGATCAGGATGTTTTTTTTAGCTCACCTGCAGTGTTCATTCTGGGGTGAGTTAGGGGGGGGGGGGCCACACATTTTTACCTTTATTGTTTTTCATGTTACTTTTATTATGTTTTTACAAATATCAAGAAACATCAAATTACTTCTTTCATTGTACAATAACCACACAAATTTCTCTAACCAACCTTTCTGAGATTTGTGAACGTCTATGTTTTTGGAAGATTTTATCAGGTTTTTTTCAACTTAACTTGCAGATGAAGTACGGGTACGGACGAATCAACGAATGTTTTCTCACCCTCATTTTCAACTATTTTCATTTTGCATAGGAATTTTGGTGGAAAATTCAAGAGTTTTTCCCCCGATGTTCACTGTATCTGCATAAAATCAACTTGAACCGCTTGTAAATTTCAGACAGCACTGTTATCAATTTGTGATGATGTAAGCGATGTCAAATGCGCGTGACCTTATCTGCCAATTAAATCGCTAGTTATAAAACAGTGCGGGCGGTAGCCTGGCAACAGTTAATTTCCACTAATAATCAGGCTATGCGATGTTAACAATTTGCAATACGATTTACGATGATTTTGATTAGAAAAGAAATTGCCTGCAGACGGAATTTTCTATGCACCTGTTATATTTATCATGCGCGGACAGTATTTTTGTTGCGCCCATTTATTTTTCTTCAGCGGGAATCCTGCAAAGACGCGACCCAGAATGAACACTGCACCTGAGCACAAAGTGGAGTAAAAAACTTCGTCACCAGGCTAAATTGAAGGAAATGCTTTTGAACACTCTAGAGGCCACATTTATAGGCCAACGATCACGAAACTTGTTGAGAACATTTGTCCCAATTACATCTGGGAAACCAGGTCACATGGGTTCAAAAGCTACGTCACCAGGTCAAATTGTAAAAAAGCCTTTGAACACTATAGAGGCCACATTTTTAGCAGAATCTTCATGAAACTTGCTCAAAACTGTTTAGTTCCTTAGCCCCTCAGGTGAGCGACCTAGGGACTTGTGACCCTCTTGTTAAGAAATATCAGTCACTAAACTGTCCTCATTTTGGGGAAAAAGGTGCAGTTTTTGCTTAAGAAAAAAAAGTTGTATTTTACCTCCCCTCGTTTATATTTTTGGAGATGTAAATAGAAACCAACCATTTTATTTTTTTGGCCTTTGGCATTTTTGTATTTGCTGAAATGTAACAAGAGTACAAGCTAAACTGCCACTTACCGGTAAGTTATTTGTTTATGATACTCAATACTGTTTAGATGGGATTGTCATTTATACAGAGTTTGCTAGATGTGCAAAGGGATATACCGCAATATTATACAATATATCGCGATATAATACTGTGATATATTGCCCATATAAAAAAGCGCAGTTTCTCTTCATGTCTCACTATAATTATCATACAAATGCATTTATTACCAGAATTTTAATGTTTAAATACCAATATATTCAATTTAAAATATCGTCAACCATTAAAAAATATTTGCATGATGTTAAATATCAATCAGTATAAATGTCCATACTTCCATATGTATTTGTATACACATTGTATTAAAAATTTGTATTAAAACGTGTACACACTGCTCATTGTAAAATTGAAGGCAACCAGAACAACAAACACCATAAATTTCAACTGGGTAGGTATTAATAAAGTCAGAAATTACGAAAATCTTAAAATACTAAACTTTTGCAATTCAACTTAAATTCCCTACAAACACTGTTTCTGGACAATAACTTGTGAAAGGCTTCAGATATTTAAATTACTTTAGGTACATAGGTTTAATATCATACAATTCTTGTCAGGTTTGACTTTGGTTACAAACCACTAAATATTTACAGAGTTATTGCCCCTATTGAACTTATTTTTTTTCCATATACACTGTTTCCGGATGAAACTCATGAAAGGATCCAAATATTTAAATTATTTTAGGTATGTAGGTGTAACATATTATTATACAAAACAGGTGTTTTTCAACTTTGGTTACATACCACCAAATATTGACAGAGTAATTGCCTATATTGAAATTAATTTTTTAGCTCGACTTTTCAAAGAATAGGTGACAATTCCTACTCGCCCTGGCCTCGGTGTTGGCGTCTGCGTCTGATCTTGGTTAAGGTTTATATTCAAAAGTATTGTAACCTCATAACTACATTAATTATTCACTTGATACTTCGAATATACCTTGGCATCAACTCCAGCATCAGGTGCAACATTCCCCATAACTCAGTTTGTATTTTGACTCTTTATCACATAGATATTCTGGTTAAAGTTTTGTAATTTTTAAACGTCATAAGGTATTCACTTGCAACTTGGAATACATCTTAGTAATCAACTCCAGCAGCAGCTTCAACAATCCCCATAAATCTGTTTTGTATGTTGACAGAGGTATGCCTACTTTTCACATAGATTTTGGCATTTGAGTATTTGTTCACAAAGTCGTATAATTACTAAACTACATAAGGTATTAACTTGAAACTTGGATTGATAAATGACCATAACTCAGCTTTGTATTGCAACAAATTAAGGCCCCTTCCACTTTTCGAAATATGTACCAACTGAAAAACTTCCAATAGTCTTGAGCTCTGTCCTCTGACAGCTCTTGTTCCAAATACACTTCTTCTGGATCATGAAAGGCTTGACAGATTTTAATACATTTTTCTACGGAGATGCAACATCATAAAGTACAGGTCAAGCCCGACTTTGGTTACAAACCACTACTAGCCTGTTGTCTGCTAGTAAATACAAGTATCTAAATAAATACAAGCTGAAGTTCAAAGCAAATAAACACTAAATAGATGTGTCAGATTTACTAAATAGCCATACTAAGAACCACTGAATAACGTTGAAGGGGAGCCCCGTGGACATTTTAGATTTTAAAAAACTGTTTATGTGTACTAAATCAACATCTGCTTCAGGGCTAACAGAAGCACAACAATAAACAGCCTTTGAATAGTTTTTTTTCTCTTTGTTTCCCAATGACATAACATACTCATAAAATTCACACACTATAAAATTTATCAAGGAAACACAAGCACACAAGTGGCAAAAGTAATGTAACCTGGAAATAGATAATGACACGGTTTACCTAAATGTATACCTCTTTCAATGAAGTTATTGGCATATTGTCACAAAATTATCAAAAATGACTTTAAACAAAGCTTAATTTTATACTTCATTTCATATCTGAAATGTTCAGGTCTTCCACTATCCAACACAAACATTTCATTTTAGTGCAAGACCCGTACACAAATTTATAAAGCTGTCCTTCATGGTTTCTGCTAGTGCCACATGTCCACCCACAAGTTGATGAGGCATAGTGTTCATATCCAATATCTGGTACTAAAAAGTTGTTCTTCTGAGAAGAGGTCCTTATGTGGAGGCTGCCAACAAAGCATTAAGAACTTTGTTGGAAAGACATGATCTGTGTGTAGTTTTTTGTGTGCTGCACACATTTAGTTAAGCTGTACAAATGAAAGGTTTAAGGTAGATGACTAGACTTGAGGCTCTATGCGACGTGTTTCTGTACATGCTGGTGAAACAGACTGCAGTGTCAGTGCCACAGACTAGATTGCTGCATCATTTTGTCTTACAAAAAAATTGTGCAGTTCCACCTAAGTTAGACTAGATATAGATCTAATGCTATCATTTTATATTTGGCATTTCATAATTAAATTATAAATATACACTTCGCCTGTAAACAAATTCAGTGTAGTAGATGTAAAGTGAAAATGTATGATATAAGACGGTCTTGTATACTAAGACTGATTGACTACATTTCTAACACATTGCCTCAACATTGCATCAAGCTAATTTACTTACTCAACAACATGATTGAACATGCTGGTGGGTAACATTTTCTATGTCAATGGTAATCTCCAACCATTCTCTAAAGCATCCTTGAATGGTTGAACAGGTTATCCAACTCAATTGCTAACTGAACTTGAAAGTCATTAATCTGCTGCTGAGTGAACAAAACAAACAGAAGCCAAAAATTACCACATGTTGTTTATCACCTGTTACACTCAGACACTTAGGTCACAACACTGTGTAACTGGCTAGCTGGTTTGATACTGTCTATACACCTCTCACTGTGGTGAGAACTTTCTGGCTGAAATGTCTGCTGTATTGATTTTTGAGTGTTAGATGTTTATTGAAATTATAGTGCTGCAGTAGACTGATTTTTGGATTTTAAGCATTGCGGTGACAAGGATTTGGAAATTAAGGCACAGCGGTACCGCTGTTCTTAAAGGGCCTGGGGAAGGCCTGAACAAGGACAATTTCCGTATATTCTGATTAAAACAATGTTTAACCATTATGACTATATCATCATTATTAACTTCAAACACTCTTAAGCATTGTGTTTATACCTGTTCGTGCTATAAAATGCGTCTTGTGTTGTCATGCAGTTTATACTTTCACTTTCGTACACTATGTACAAGTGGGCAAATAGAGATAAAAACTGTTTTAATATTGAAAACAAAGGAGGACTATATTTTCAGATTGAATTAAACGATGCACAAATTGCGTTACTTGCACCAAGTTACGTCCTTCAAGGCTGTATGACGATTTTGCTAATGTTTAAGAGAAGCGTCTCATGCTCCAGTTGGCGCCAAATGAATATAGTGCTTACCCATCATGCACAGTGCGAAATCACACAGGTTAGTTGCGAGAAGCGACACCTGGTGGACACAATGCTGTATGTGACTATGGTCACTATGTGCTGACTTAAATGTCGTTGTTGTCTGGGTGCGATTCCACTATGTGTTTTTTCACTTGATACTTTACATAATTGACGTGACTGAGCTTGAAAAGTTGTATGCTAATTTTCAATCAGACGTCTTGTGTTTTCTAAGAATTGTCAAAATGTATCCACAAATTTTCTTCTTATGCTCCTTGAAATGCCTTCAATTTCTCCTATTAAGACCTTTAGATCTATGAAGTCACATTGTAGTTGATTTATGTTGATTTATGTTTAATACAATTTTCATCGTTGCTTATTTTGGACCAATGGTCATTGAGTCTTGTGTGTCCACTTTAAAGTTGATTGATTATTCCAAAAATCTTTCTGTTCTCTTCACCCACACATTGGGAAAATTTGTTCTATTCTGTTGCTTGTGTTAGAATTTTTATACTGGAAGTTCCATTTTTCTGTTGCCTTTGCCGTCATAAGCGGCAAAACCTCTATGGCGTCTTTCTTCTCAGTAATATTATTGCTGTTTATCATCTCTGTCGCTCCTTTTTTGGCCTCCTTATCAGCCAGTTCATTGCCAGTTATGTTTTGTGTCCAGGAATCCAATGTACTTCAATATGATTGTGTTTGTTTTCAAGTGATCCTATTAGGTTTCTGATATTGATAACAGACTGTGTTTTAATTTTCGGAAGCTCGTATGAAAAAGTAGTTATAATTGCAGCCTGGCAATCTGTAAATATGTCAATATTTCTATTATTTATTTCTTTGACCTGATCCAAGAATTCTAGTGCCAGCTCTATACCAACTATTTCACCTGCAAAATTGTTGCTGTATCCTGAAACTCCTCTGTGTAGTAGAACTGGTGTTGAGTGGTAGCCATTGGTATACACACTGGTGTTGAGTGGTGTTGAGTGGTAGCCATTGGTATACACACTGAGCATGTTTCCAATAGTTCTATTATGTTTATAGTTTGTATGTCTTTACTTGAGTTGAAATCTGTAAAGTTAACTTTTTCCTTTGTTTTTTATAGTCCCATGAAACCTTGGGTATATTGCAATTCCTTTTCAATATTTGCTATGTATACTTTGTCATTGAATTCTGTAAACCGACTAGTCATAATTGAGAATGTTGTTGGCTTTCCAGTATATGTTTTCTTGTTTTCAACCCAATTCTTCCAGTCATCATTCAGTTGATCACCTTCCTTTTTGGCTCACCTGAACACAAAGTGCTTTTTTGATCGCCCGTTGTCCGTCGTGCGTGCGTGCGTGCGTCCGTCCTCAACTATTCATTCAAACGACATCTCCTCCTAAACAACTTGGCAGATTTTTACCAAACTTCACATGAATGATCATTGGGTGACCCTCTTTCGAAGTTGTTCAAATCGTTACGGTCCACTGCATATGTAAGTCACCAGAGCTAAAAATAGATTTTAAAAGTGTAAACTTAAAAAATCTTCTATGAAACCGCAAGGCCCAGAGGTTTCATATTTGGTATGTAACATTCTATAGTGGTCCCCTACAAAGATTGTTCAAATTATGCCCATTGGGTCAAAACTGGCCACGCCCCAGGGGTCAAATGGTTTATATAGAATTTATAGCGTAATGACTTTAAAAATGTTCTCCTCTGAAACCACAAGGCCCAGAGGTTTCATATTTGGTATGTAACATCCTATAGTGGTCCTCTGCAAAGATTGTTAAAATTATGCCCCTGGGGTCAAAACTGGCTGCGCCCCGGGGGCACATGGTTTATATAGAATATATAGCAAAATGACTTTTAAAATCTTCTCCTCTGAAACTGCAAGGCCCAGAGGTTTCATATTTGGTTTGTAACATCCTTTAGTAATCCTTTACAAAGTTTGTTCAAATTATGCCCCTGGGGTTAAAACGGGCCACGCCCGGGGGTCACATTGTTTATATAGAATATCATGCAATATGACCTTAAAAATCTTCTCCTCTGAAACCACAAGGCCCAGAGGTTTCTTATTTGGTATTTAACATCGTATAGTGGCCCTCTACAAAGATTGTTCAAATTATGCCCCTGAGGTCAAAACTGGCTACGCCCTGGGGGTCACATGGTTTATATAACGGAAATAGTAAAATGTCTTTAAAAATCTTCTCCTGAAACTGCAAGGCCCAGAGGTTTCATATTTGGTATGTAACAGCCTATAGTGGTCCTCTACAAAGATTGATCAAATTATGCCCCATGGGTCAAAACTGACCACACCTCAGGGTTCAGATGGTGTATATAAACTTATATAGCAAAATGACTTTAAAATTCTAATCCTGTGAAACCGCAAGGCCTAGAGGTTTCATATTTGGTATGTATATGTGGTTCTCTACAAATATTGTTCAAATTATATCCCTGGGGTCGAAACTGGTCACTCTCTGGGGGTCACATGGTTTATATAGACTTAAATATCAAAATGACTTTAAAAATCCTCTCCTGAAACGGCAAGGACCACAGCTTTCCTATATGTATAACATAACATTGCATAGTGGTCCTCTCCAAAGATTGTTTAAATTATGCCCCTGGGGTCAAATCTGGCCACACCCCAAGGGGTCACATGGTTTATATAGATTTAAATAGCAGAGTGACTTTAAAAAGCTTTACCTGAAACTGCAAGGCCCAGAGGTTTGTTCAGATTGTTCAAATTATGGCCCTGGGATAAAAATAAGCCACACCTCGGAGATGCAAATTCTAATTGGGCTACAAGGTCTCAGGTGAGCGCCCTAGGGCCCTCAGGGCCCTCTTGTTCCGCTAGTCATACCATTTCTTGAGCTTGTCCCAGTTTAAGGTGAATACTGATTGGCAATGTATTAGTCAAAACCACTAATGTTTCAGTGCTGGTGCTCTGTACACAGCCTGATGCCTTCAGCATTGCACTTCTCTGAACTCCTTCAAACTGTTTGAAACATTTATCAGTGGCAGTGGACAAAATGGCAGCCCCATAGTCAATGACAGGAAGCACCAAAGACTGATAGAGTCGCATGTATGTTGACTGACTGCAACCGCGATTCCTGCTAATGAAGTTATCTAGAGAACTTAGTGCTCTGTATCCTGCCCTGGTTTTAGCTTGAATGTGTTTATTAAAGCTTACGTTTTTATCACTGATCATTCCAAGTATTTTCTTTTCTTTTACAAGGGCTTACTCTTTTTCCTTTGAATTTTTCAATAATGAGTTGTCACTTGACCTTTAATTGTCATTTGTAAACAACATCGATTGAGTTTTTGCTGGAGCTATACTCATGTTTGATAAAACTTGGTAAGAAATTGTCTAGTCGAAACACACATGACATAAACCAGTCTGCAGAGAAAGTACTTAATTAACGTCCAAATCGGTACCATTTGCTTGTTATTATATTGGGAAAAGACGAAAAGACAAAGTCGTTTTTTTTTGCATTTTAGCCAATAGGATATTTTCTTGAGCCAATTTCTCAATATTTTCGCAAATGGCTCAATTTGCGAACGGCAGCGTGAGCCCTGACTACATGTTTGCAGAATTGTGGCCCCTATTGAACTTAAATTTGTCCAAATACACGTTTTTTTACGATGACTTATAAAAGGCTTGACAGATGTAAATAATGTTTACTATGTGGGTTTACCATAATAAAATACAGCTTGATTTCGCATTTGGTTACAAACCACCAAATGCTGACAAAATAATGTCGGCTTTCGACTTGGAATCCCAAAAACATGGTTCTTGGACAATATCTCATATGTGAGTTCACATATTTAAATTATTTTAGGTACATAGGTGCAACATTTAAAATGTGATCGTCTTTATACACAACAACTTTTGTTAGGGTAAACTTTCTTAAAGAGGGTATGCACGATCTCATCCAATTTTTATAGTAACATATGAAAGTAAACTTAAACCGAAAAAAACTTTGATGAATAACACACTAGAGTAAAATCCTCAAAATAAGAGCTTTACACGATTGAAATACTTTTCGTCTTCCAGTCAAAACTCATTCTTGAGCTTTTGTGATCGCCTTTTGTCAACATTTCATAGTTAACACTCTAGAGGCCACATTTGTCCCACTGATATCTAAGCCGAGTTCGATTCTGGGTCACGTGGGGTCAAAACTGGGTCACTAGGTCAAATTGAAGAAAAAGCTTGTTAACACTAGAAGTCACATTGTTTGCCCAATCTTCATGAAACTTGGTCAGAACATTTGTCTTAAAGATATCTCAGCCAAGTTTGAATCTGGGTCATATGAAGTCAAAAACTAGGTCAAATTGAAGAAAAAGGGTCAAAGTGAAGAAAAAGCTTGTTAACACTCTAGATGTCACATGTTTTGCCCAATCTTCATGAAACTTGGTAAAAAACTTTGTCCCAACGATATCTGGGCCAAGTTCAAATCTGGGTCATGTGGGTTTAAAAACTAGGTAACTGGGTCAAATTGAAAAAATAGCTCATTAACATTCTAAAAGTCTCATTTTTTTCTCAATCTTCATGAAACTTGGTCAGAACATTTGCCCCAATGATATCTCAGCCGAGTTCAAAACTGGTTAATGTGGGGTCAAAAACTAGGTCATTAGGTCAAATTGAAGAAATAGCTTGTGAACACTAGAAGTCACATTTTTTGCCGAATTAACACGAAACGTGGTCAGAAAATTGTTCAGATGATATTTGGCCAAGTTTGAAAATGGTTTTGATCCATTTAAAAACATGGCCACCTGGGGGCTAGGCAGTTTTACTTGTGTCGCTATAGAAAAAGCTTGTTTGCACTCAAGAAGTCACATTTTTGCTCAATCAAGCTTAAACTTGCTCATAACCTTTGTTTTTATGATATCTGGGCTGAGTTTGAAAATGGTTCAGCACCGTTGAAAAAATGGCAGCCATGGGGCGGGGCAGTTTTCCTTATATGGCTATTGAAAAAGCTTGTGAACCATCTAGTAGTCACATTTGTTTCCAAATCAACATGAAACTTGTTCAGTACCTTTGTTCTTATGAGATCTTGGGCGAGTTTGATAATAGTTACACTCTGCTGAAAAATGTGAGGGTGAGATTGATAATGGTTACACTCTGCTGAAAAACGTGGTTGTCATGGGGCGGGGCACTTTGCCTTCTATGGGTGTAATGAAAACTTTAAAAAGCTTGTGAACACTCTAAAGGCCACATGTATTGCCCAATCATCATTAAACTTTCACAGATTCTTTGTTCCAATGATATCTCGGCAGAGTTTTAAAATGGCTCTTGTGTGGTCAAAAACTAGGTCACTAGGTGAGATAGAACACAAAATGTGAAAACTCTAATTTTGCCTGATCTTCTTGAAAATTGCTCAGAACATTTGTTTCAATAATATCTTGTGTTGTTAATATGGTTTCTCACTGAGTCAGCAATATATATACTGGTGTGGCTACCGATGATAGTATTACGAAAAAGCGCAGGGATAAAATTTGCGCTCGCATACTTGCAAAATGCGAGTAAAAAATAAATAAAATTAGAGTAATTTTTATCCAAACTTGCAAGCTTTTGCAAGTGAAAAAAGGCATATAAATTGCTCAAATTTGTGAAATATCTGTGGTCAGTAGTAGAGCTAGCTTATGTTATGTTACAGAGGAAGAAATAGAAATATAAAGAAGAACACTGCTACAGTCATATTGTGGGGCACTTAGTTGAACATTTCACCTGAAATAAATGTACGGCGTGTCTTGGGAGCACTGGGCTTCATGCATGTGCGTAAAGTGTCATCATGGATAAGCCTGTGCACTCTGCACAGGCTAATCCGGGACAGCAAAATCGGCCTAAAGATTGATTTATGTTTGTAAGAGACTTCCTTGAAACAAAAAATACCATAAAAGCGGAAAATGCCATCTGGGACGACACTCGACGCACATGCATTTAGCCCAGGTTTCCCGTTACACGCCTCTATAATTAATTTGTTGTTTTTTTTTACGAGTCATATTTGTCATTGTGTGAGTTGACACATAAATAACTAGCAAAATACTACGAGTTTGTATTACAGGCATTTTCTAACCCTAAAGAGTGTCATTTCTTTCAGCTGTTGGAACCCTGCTGCCATTCATCCCAGTGTACATGAAACACCTCGGATTGTCATCAGCAGAAGCGGGCATCATTTACGGGGTCATGCCATTCGTCTCCTTTTTGGTGCGCCCGCTAGGGGGAATATTGGCTGACAAGAAGAGGATTCACAAGTGGATGTTGGTTGTCTGCTCGTTGTTGACGGGGGTTTTCTTCTGTTTGCTGCTGCTTACTCCTGCCAAACCTTCCAGTGAATCCAATGTGACACAAATGCCGTCTGCAAAGGCTATCTTGAAATGCGGTCCTTTAGATTCTTTTGTGAATGACTGCACGAAAATTGGTGCTAATTGTCCAAACAGTATTGAAACCTTATTGGAAAAGGGTTTATACAATAAATCTGATCTTCAATGCGACTTTAATTGTGTTCGTAGCAAAGTAAATCCAAGCTCTAGTTCCAACTTGTGTTTGTCACAAAATCCAGGTAATCTGATGTCAGTTAATTGTGATTTTAGTGCACCTGTTGATAGTGAAGATGGAGTGCAGTTTGAGTCCAATTTGGGAGACATTGTTGACAATATAATTGTTGGTAACAACTCCACAGATATGGACCAAGTTTGTCGCAGCTATGATTTAAAGCAGCTCAAGTTCAATGGGACAGAGTATTGGCAGATGTTGTGTGATTCCGAAGTATTGCTGACATGTAACATAACCTGCGCCAACATAACTGATCCCCAACCATGTTCGTACTCTACAGAGACATCCAAGCTGAGCTATACATTCTGGATATTTTTCATCGTATTTTTGATTGGCAACATTGTCATGTCACCTGTGTTCTCTCTCATGGACGCTATAGCCTATGACATGCTAGAACGTAAACATGAAAAATGGGGCAGACAGAGGTTGTGGGGGACCATTGGTTTTGCCACTTTTGCTGTTACATCCACCTTTATCATGGATGCTTTGAGCAGATCCCAAAAATCAATAAATTATTCAGTTTCATTCTACATTTTCATGGCATTAACTGTTATAGCAGCAGTTGTCCCATACTTTTTGAAACCAAAAAACGCTAGAAGTGGACAGTTGTTAAAGAATTTGAAGCCCTTGATTACATTTAAAATTGTAGCTTTCCTGATGGTTGTGACAAGTTTTGGAATTATGAATGCCGTTATTGAAGCCTATTTGTTTTGGTTTTTGCAAGAGTTGGGAAGTCCCCAAAAACTCTTTGGGCTTTGTATACTCTTTAATTGCATTCCAGAAATGATTATGTTTCATTTTGCTGGATTTTTTATAAAAAAGTTTGGGCATGTAGTCTGCGTTCTTCTGGCCTGCCCAGCATATGCCATTAGATTTTTCTGGTATTCATTCCTAACTAATCCATGGGTTGTTTTGCCGGTAGAGATAACTCATGGTTTCACTTTTGCACTTATGTTTGCCTCGGCCTCTGGGTATGCTAGTGTCATTGCACCTGATGGACTCTCGGCCACCATGCAAGGCCTACTGTCGGCAGTGCTCTTTGGTATTGGTAAGTGTTGTTATCTTTTAAAGTGTGTATGTACGATCTTTCATATAAATTTTCAATTATTTTCAAAATAAACAGATGAAAGTGACAATAAAACCTGAAAGCAAACAGAAAAACATAAAAAATAAACAAGTTCTAGTGTTGACTTTCGCATCGTTTATTAGTGTTGTGTACCCTAAAGCAATTTTCAAGTCACTGTATATACATGTATTTGAGTTTCCGCTTGTACAGACAAAAACTACTATGTGATTAAAAACTAGGTTATTATGCGTTTAAATAAAAAATATTTTTTTTTTCTTAACTTTTATTCCATTTTAAATAGAAATACATGTTTATTAACTCTATTTTGTTAATTGTATTTATGCCACTATATCTGTTGTAAGATCGTACATACACACTTTAAATCTTTTTTCTGAAACCTTGACATTGTACATGAATACCATTAAAAAACATAACCCATAATTCTGGTATAAGGCGTATTCAGTGATTTATTTCAGTTTCCAAGTCTTGAAAGTTTATATAAAATGATAAGTCCAGAATGATCCACCATATTTACTTAAGTCTTAAAAATAATTTCTGTCCAAAAATTTAGAAACATATTTCAAAATTCTGGGCGCCAAATTATTAGAGACACATTGATGATATGCAATCATGTTAAGTTTGTGTGTGTCTGGAGTATAACGGCTAATATATGCAGACACATCAGAAATTGATATAGACAGTTGATCAGTTAATTAGAATTGATTTTTCCACACACAAATTAATGTCAATCATGTGCAAATCAATCTGGCATTTTATCCCAACATTTTATCCCAACACTGTGCTTGAATATTGTGTGTTCAACATTGAACCTATTTAACACAAAATAGCATGTGGTAAAACTTGGGATTGTTATTATCAATGAGTGGAAATTATTAAAGGAGTTTAATTTTCGGTGGCTTACAACTGGAAATGTCTCTTAAATGATTGAAAACTAAATGAACTTTGTTTCCTTGGTCTGCAGTTTGTAGATTATTTCTTATCCGCATCTGCTTGCAGTTCTGTGTTTGCACAGTTGAAAGATTTTTGTTTTAAAACAGATTTTAGTGTTTTTGAAAGAAGTTGTTCAACAAATTGTATACATGTAATTAAAACAAGGCATTCATTCTTTAGTAAACATGATTTCAGTGTGTACATACATGTAATTCTGTACTTTCACACATGTATACCTGTAATTGTTTCAGGCAAGGGCATTGGAAGTCTGGTTACTGGTACTCTGTATGACAGTGAGCATGGAATTGGCCCAAGATGGACGTTCCGATTGTACGGGATTTTGGCACTGTTTGTGTTGGCCTCATATGGCTTTGTTCATTTCGTCTTTTTCCGCAAGAGAACAGAATCAAAGGAGGGCAATATAACTGTCACATATGAAGCCAATAAAGGTATTTTCAACGTAAATGACTGTGTTCCTATTACTTACTTAATTTTTTTTGTCTTTCAGATTGTAGGTATGTGATAATTAAAAAATTATTCAAGGGCTCGTTTTGAAACTATTGTATCTGATATAGAAATGTTAAGCAGATACAACAGTATCAGGCTCAACCCTCAGTATATTCAATGATTTTGTGTTTAAAATACTGAATTAGTACCATTTTTGGCAGGGGGTGTAATTTTGGCTATATTAGCGGTCAAGCAGAAAGCGCCAATTCTAACACTGCCAATAAAAAAAACAGCCTATGATAAAACCTTAATCCCGTTACAATAAGGGTAATCAAAGATAGTGCTTAAATACTCCAGTTGCACATATTAGAAATTGTGGAAATTAAAAAAAGATCAGTTACAATATGTATGAAAAATAATGCATAGCAACCTCTGTATCATGTGTGGTCTATATAACTATCTTTTATTGTAAACATTTTGTGAGAACTGTGGCAGACTACAATTAAAGGTAACATAAAATTTCTCCTGCAGTGTATAACAAGTATGTATACTTTAAAAGAACTGTAAAAGTCTTTAAAAAAGATTTTAAAATAAAAAAAACGTGTGAAAACTATCAAACTGGGATAGAAACAAAGCTGCTAGGCCAATATCACACCATTTTTCGCCATTATTATCATAACAAAATTAGGTATTAATTGATTGGTAATGGTTTTAATGTGGCGGTTATTGCCAATTGCGCCCATTTAAGACACCGCCATTTCAAAACACTGAACAATGCCTGCATTTGGCACCGCAGAAATTTTCGCTATACAATGATGTTTGTTAAGTGCTGATTGTGACAAAACTAGTGGCAAAACTTTAACAAATGTAATCATACAACAGTAGTGTCTAAAGCAACAGTTAATGAAATATATCACATCAGAAGTATAATGATCTATGGCATATTATGTATTTAAATAATGTCTTTTGTGCTATGCTTAATTGATTTTCATTTCTTGTTAAATGGATATTGTAGTTGTGTCAAATAAGATTCTTGTATTTGTTTCCTGAACTGTATCTACCCAGTGCTGTCTTTCATTTGCTCCTTTCCTTCCCGATGATAATTCTGGTGCAAGACTAACATGCATGCCCTCCTTCCAGATGAGGACATGGCGCAGGCAGCCGACAAGCTGCTGTCCCCAGCGGACCAGAACGGCGTGGAACTGATGAACAATTCGGGTGATCGATCAGCGTAGGATTATCCAGAATGTAGACAACTACTGGGGGCCAACAATCACCGCATATCATGACCAGTCATTGTCAGGCCATCATTGATGTTTATAATCATGAAAATAGAGTGTAGTTTAGAATGTATTGTTTTATGGATTATATGTTTTCAAGACTTCTTGGCCACACACTAAAGTCATTTCTTTTGGAATGGAATCACATGCTGTCAACCAATCTTGTCAATCTTTCAAGCACGACACAGTTTGATTGGAAATAATTTTTTCTTCATTGTCTTTTAGATGCTAGTTGTAAATTAATTCTGAGCTGTTTTTGGAACAATTATTGTTAAAATACTTAAATTAAAATAACTTCAATAATGAAATGCATTCATATACTTGAGCTTTCATGTAATTGTCAATACTCAATTTGTAATTAGTTTTGTTGTTTCAAATATATGTATCAAATAGCTTTTTTAAAACAAGATGTCCATTGTTTAATATTTTGATTCACATGTACATTTCATTCTTACTTATATTCTTAATTATTTAACATTGAAACTAATTCTACTGATTGGCTTTACAATGTAAGTAGATTAAACTATTGTATGTGTTAACCGCATAAAGGTAGTTAGATTTTCAGTTTACTCATAGTTGGGTTTTATGTATAGTGTATTGTATGTGGACAGTGTTCACTGTACTTTACAAATGTTGAATATGGCATTATTTTTAGTATACAAAGGGCACTATTTGTTAACCATTATTGTGTACAAAAAAACTGTCAGCATTAGGTCTTGGCTGTTTTTGAATCTATATTTCTATATATTTTTACCTTAATTGGATCTCGATTGCTTACAAAATCAAATGTTATCTTCAATGTTTGCCTGAGCACAAAGTGCTCAGTGAGCATTTGGTATAAGGGACCTCTCCTGTGTCGTCTGTTGTCAATAATTTTGAATGTTCTTTATAGAGTCTTTATTTTCATCAAAACTAGACCAAACTATTTAATACATTTGGCAGTTAATCAACCAGAGAAATGATATAAGACCAATATGGTGATCCTTGGCATAAGGTCAAACTGGTCCATTCCAGATATGATACTATGGTCTAAGTCTATAACCATACTCCAGTAAGCAATTTGGGCCATCACAACTCACTTGTTTTCACATTCTGTTACCTAGCAGTATATATCTCCTTGTCTTGCTTACTGTGGCCAATTTGTCTTTGGTTAGTGTTCTTTATATTCTTTTACACTGCATAAAGACTATGGTTCATGACATTAGACCACTTGAAACCTCTAAATGGGCTGACACCACGATAAACCAAATATTTGACACTTGACATTCGTTTTAATCTCGACTTTTTGAAGAAAAGGCAAGCTATTCTACTCGCGTCTGCGTCGGCATCTGGTCAAGGTTAAATGTTTTTCGGTAAGCTAGTTTCTGATGAATGGCTTGGGGGATTTCATTAAAATCTAAAACATTTATTCCCCATATTAAAATGAACCTAAAGGCCAAGTTTGGTAACTCTTGTTTACAAATTGTCAAAATTATGGACCTTTTTACACATTGAAATTTTACATTCAAAGCGTTTACGATCAGTCGTAACTGGGTTGCCCGATGCACGGGACAAGTAAATTTGATTTCGGGCTAGCAGAAAATGCCAGATGCTTGCCCAATCGGGCAAGTGTGTTCAGAGGCTTTATATATTATGTGGAAACGGAAATGCATTAAAAATATCATTTCAGATTGTTTCTTCGAAGAAAATATTTACAAAACCCGTTGTTTTATTGGCCCATAAAGTATTTACGCATAAACATATGACGTCATGATGCTGTGCGGCCCTCATTATTGTGTCGACGCTTATTGAAATATATAGACAATTGATCGTACTCGAGTAAACGCTTCCCTGTTAAGTTTAAGGTGCAGACTACCTAAGTTGAGTTGGAGTACATGCTAGTTTGGCTGAAATTGAAGTGTGCACATACTTGCATTGTTTGCAGTAATTAACAAATATATAAAGTATTTTATTTTGAATATGAAACTAATTGCATAAGTGCATGTTGTTGGAAAGTAAAACTGCATTGAATTACTTGTCTTTGGTAGGAACTATTTTGGAACTACTTTCGTCAAATGTAGCTTGCAGTTTAATAAGAGCGAAATAGCGGGTGGATGCACCCTGCTCCTTGTTTAGCTTCGCTCTGCTGCCCCTCTGGAATGGTTCACAGAGAAATGTTGAATATATATCTTTTGAAATACAACATATTTGTGCAAATATGATTATCCGATAAATATACTTTGTATAAAAACCTGAATTAGAAGCAATTAGGTGAGTTATCAAGTTGTTAGAGAATATCAACAAATTGATCCAGCTTTCCACCCCTCTCCTTTTGAGCAGAGCCACATACCTTTTTGACCCTAGATATTTCTTTGTCTATCTTTTAAACCACATTTGACACATGACATACAAAATATGATGAACCTTACATGTATGCATTTACCTTTTTGAGGGAGAACAACAAAAACAAGATGACGAACATGACTATGAAATGCAATATGAATTACTAAAATTATATAACACGTCATTTACTTATATTGCTGTAGAGTACCATTTGAAGTTCGGACAAGTTAAACAGATTTCGGGCAAGTGGTTTCGCTAACAAGCTTGCCCGAACTGGCAAGTGCTTCGAACAAATTAGGGTGAAGACTGTTTAGGATAGGTTAAAGTTTTTCAGTAAGCTAGTTTCTTAGAAACAGGCTGAGGGATTTCATGCAAGCTTCAAACATATACTCCCCATATTAAAATGGAACCATAACCCATGTTTGGACTCTTAGAAATTTGTCAAAATTATGGACCTTTTTACAATTCAAAATTTTTCATCCTGTGGTGGTGCGATGGCGGCTTCAACTTTTGGTTTCTGCACTCTAACTTGAAAATTACTCGTTATACATAGATACCTTTAAGCAATACTTCACAAGGGATTGCATATAGTGTGGGGTCAAGGTCACTGTTTCTAAAAATGGAAAAACAATTTTTGCTCAATAAATCTAGAACAATTTGAGATATTGTAATGAAATTTATAGATACTTTATATTGAGACCTCGCTTCGTATTGCATATGGGTGGGTATGGTGAGGGGTAGGTGGGGTTAAGGTCAAGGTCACCATTACTAAAAATAGAACAATGGTTTCTGCTATATAATTCGAGAACAAATTGAGTTATAGTAACAGAACTTAATTTAAAGTTTCCATTAAGTGGTGTTGCATATGAGGTCAATGGGGTCAAGGTCAAAGTCACTGTTTCAAAAATATAAAAAACTGTTTCCACTCAATAACTGTAGAACTAATAAAATGAGCTTTTTTTAATGATAATTTGCATATTGGATGGGTGGGGCCAAAGTCAAGGTCACCGATAAATGGTTTTTGCTTTAAAACGCAAGAAGGAATTGTGCTATTGAAATGGGGGATTGGGAGTCAAATTTTACTTTGTTTAAAGGGACTTTTTCACTGATTTTTTTATGCCCACAAAGGAGGGCATACAGTAGTGATACCATCCGTCTGGGTGGGTGGGTGCGTGCGTGTGGGTTGGTGAGTGGATGGGTCCGTCCATCCAGACTTCGTTTCCGCTCTGTAACTTTTTAATGCCTAGATGGATTTTAATAAAACTTCAGATTATTATTCCCCATGACATGATGATGCGCGCATACAACTCCCATGCTCCTCGGTCAAAGGTCAAGTTCAAAATTCAAGGTCAAAGGTCATGAATTTTCGTTTCCACTCCATAACTTCTAAACGCCTGGATGGATTTTAATATAACTCCAGATTATTATTCCACATAAGCAGAGAATGCGTCGCTTGGAACTCCCAAACTCGTCGGTCAAAGGTCACGGTCAAAATTCAAGGTCAAAAGCCATGAATTTTTGTTTCCGCTCTGTAATTTCTTAACGCCTGGAAGGATTTTAATATAACTTCAGATTATTATTCCCCATGACCAGACAATGTGTCGCGTACAGCTCCCATGATGGTCGGTCAAAGGTCAAGGTCACAATTCCAGGTAAAAGGTCAATTATTTTTGTTTCCACTTCATAACTTGTAAACGTCTGGAGGGACTTAAATGTTACTTTAGATTATTATTCTCTATGACCATACAATGTGTCGCAAACAACTCCCATGCTCGTCTGTCAAAGGTCAAGGTCACAATTCAAGGTCAGAGGTCATGGATTTCTGTTTCTCCACCACAACTTCTAAATGTTTCCAAGAATTTTAATATTACTTCAGATTATTATTTCCCATGACCAGGCGATGTGTGGTGTACAACTCCCATGGTCCTCAGTCAAAGGTCAATCACAATTCAAGGTCAGATGTCAAGGAATTTTCTTTCTGCTCTATAACTTCCAAAAGCCTTGAAGGATTTTAATATTACTTCAGATTATTTTTTCCCATGACCAGATGATGTGTCACATACCACTTACATGGTCCTTGGTCAAGGTCTGTGGGTCCAAGGTTACACTTAAAAGGTCAAATATTAGAATTAACTTTTTGTAGGAAGCATCTTTTTTGCCAACATGTAAGGAATTTAATAACTTGGTTGGAATGAAGATCATTATGAGGCAGTGTGTCACAACAACAAACAGCTGTGTTGCTAAAATCTCAAGATATTTGTCCAGTGCATAATATTGTACTCTGACATTGTTTTCCCTTCCTCTGACAAGCATATGCCTAGGGGGCATATGTCACATCCTGTGACCAGCCTTGTTTAAGAATGCCATTAAATGTCTTAACGTGACAGATTTAAGCATAGGAACTAAAAAATCTCATGTATAATAGCAAAAAAAGTATTTAGATAAAAAAGAAAATTAAAAAAAATTGGTCCCATCGGGGTGCGAACCCGGGAACTCCGGATTAAAAGGCTACTGCTTTAACCACTCGGCCATTCCCACTTCTATATTTCACCCTACATTATTTACTTTATATTTATAAGTGTTCCAATGATGTCAACAGTTTCAACGAAAATAACAGAAACACTCCAAATTATTCCATCATTTTGCGTTACAAACACTTTATAATTTTATCAATTTCAACTGATGATTACTCATAAACGAAACGGTTTTTTAAGAATATTTCTAGGTCCGTAGTGTTATTTTGCTCCCTTGTATGCACTGTTCGTTTATTTTTGGAATCGGTGACAAAAAGTTGAAAAATTGTCAATTCATCAATCTGTAAACAGGTCCCTTTAAGAGGCAACAGTTGGTTTTAGAAAACATGCCAATAACTCTGACAATGACAAAAGAAAAGTCGTGTGCGCTGTCCTTCGACAGCTCTTGTGAAACATGTTTATGTATCTGTTTCATTTAAACATGCTCCATGCAGCTAACATTTACTGACCAGAAAAAATATTAACCATATTAAATAAGTTAAAGAAGCCTAAAATATGTGTGAGTTGTATTATACATTTTGTCGGACACCCATATTTTTATACATGACTGGTATGCATAAGTATCTGACATCACAACTTGTCCTTGTGCCCTTGCCAGTGACTCTGACATCACAACTTGTCCTTGTGCCCTTGCCAGTGACTCTGACATCACAACTTGTCCTTGTGCCCTTGCCAGATCTGACATCACAACTTGTCCTTGTGCCCTTGCCAGTGACTCTGACATCACAACTTGTCCTTGTGCCCTTGCCAGATCTGACATCACAACTTGTCCTTGTGCCCTTGCCAGTGACCCAATTATTATCATTCACCATTGCTTTTGTGTCAGGATGGTAAATTACCTGGGCTTATTTCATATAAAACAATCAAGTGATAGTATATGTGTTACAGTTGTGATTTTATGTCGGATTCACAAACCCCTTTGGAGACTTGCGTATTATGTATAACCTTATATGATTTATAACCGAGTATGTATCACTAGACATTTTACACGTGTTTCACAGTAAGCTCTCAGAATCCTGGCCAAATTTACATTGAAATCTTACCCATTTGGGGTACATTTTGCATTGTATAGTGTTTTTTTTTTATGAACAAATGGTAGGCAAACGTTAAGTTCTGTAGCCAGATTGAATATATATTTAATGTGTGAATGTGTTTTATTTTTTACTATATTTTCATTAACTAGCTTAAGTCTTTTCTGTTGATTTGATTTAAAGGGACTATGTCATTGAAAAGGACCTCAAGGTGATAATTTCTTTTAAAAAAAACAACGAAATAAAGATATTAGTATCATATAATAATAACTGATAAAAAATAGGTGTATATCATGGAAAAAGAATTTTCGAATTCTGAGATAAAAATAAATATATGATATGGGTTGTGTTTGTTTTGACCTTTTAGTGTTTACATTTCGACGTTAGAATTGTGAGTATTTTGTATAACCTAAGTTTACAGATATAACCTTACAAAGCAGAATATCACAATTGGTCAAAGCGCTGGCGTCTGTCATTTCTTCGTATGGCTCCTAAGTTGTGAGTTTGATACGGGCTTGGGGTTTTAATTTTTTCAAACATTTTGCTATAGTTGTTTTTATCAAATATCTCATTATGATTTATATAATTTCTTCTTTATTTAATGTACATGTCTTATTATAGCACATTTCTAACATTTAATATCATTTATAGTGCATTAGGAAACCAATTTTTTGTTGACATAGTCCCTTTAAATATAGAGCACAATGTAGAGCTGTATTGAACACACTGCCGATTGTATCCAGCACTGCCGATTGTATCCAGCACTGCCGATTGTATCCAATATGCCTGTTACGTTTTTCAATTCAGAAATAAGTTAATATGTGGCGTGGCGTGGGAAAACTAGGCTTAATGCATGTGCGTAAAGTGTCATCCCTGAATAGTCTGTGCAGTCCACACCGGCTAATCCGGGTTGACACATTACGCACATGCATTAAGTGCAGTTTTCCCACGACATGCCACATATATTTCAGTGAAACATAAAAAAGCCCACTAAACTCATAGAGGTCTATACACAATAACTCTTGATAAATGGTATTTATGGAAAAAGTGAATTACGGGTACGCGTTCTAAGCTATGACAGCTTGTGCTCATTATGTTATGGTTCAAAATTTGTCCTATCTTTTAATTAGAGCTGCAACGCTTCTTTCGATTCATTGATAAATTGATTAAATGACCCGATACAATTGCCGATAATAAATAAATAATTTTCGATTTGATTCTCTTAAATATTTATGGAGGAGTTGTCATAAAAATGTTAATTAAAATTGAAACTCACCGCTGTTATTTTTCCATTATTCTTATGTAATTTGATATATTTTGCTAAATGCACAATACATTGACATTAACCAATACGATGACATAAATAAGAACAAATACAAATCTTATCTGTATTAAAGTCTTGATTCATAAATACTCAAAAACAAACTGTTAAAAAGGAAACCTGAATCATATTAAAATATTCAACTAAATGATATTTTAAATCGATATTGAATCAAATCGAGTGATGAATAAATTGTTGCAGCTCTAATCTTTGTACAGTTGTCTTGTTTATTTTCTAAAATCATATTTGCTGTAGTTAACCACCGTATGAATATTCTGTCTTATTATGCATACATAGACAAGTATTTTGTTGTTATTTCATATTCTTTCTTGACAAATGTTTGTTGTTTTGACATTTCATATGTGTGGTATTTACTGCAGATATTTTGGTTATTGTATTTCAAGCATGCAGTACATATCGAAACACTGTGAAAATATGTTGTTAGTTAAATTCCAACGTCTTTCTGGGTCCAGTTGCTCAAAACTTTAACGGCCGGTTAAGCTAACGCCTGTTAAATTTAGATGTAAATAAAACTAACATTACAACCACCTCGCTTGTGAAGCATTTGACAATAATTTGAGCATATCCATTTCTTTAAAAAAAAAAAATGTTTTAACATTTAATTTACATCAAAAACTTCATCCAAAAGTTAACGGCTGTTAGCTTAATTGTCTGATAAAGTTTTAAGCAACATGTTGAAAGTGAGAATGTTGATATTTTAAAATGAACCACAACAGGTAACTGGTGTCCACTGTTGACACTTTGTACGGAAGTGTACATTAATTCAAACAAATGAACTAATTATATATTAACTAAAATACAAATTAATTGGGGGAAGGGTCTAGGGAAAAAAAAGGTACAGGGTGCTGCTAAATAGGAGCAGGGTTGACATTACATAATAATTTACTAAATCCAGGGTTTTTATTAGTTTTTTTGCTTCCAATTAAGGTTTTTTAAGCTTCGTCTTTGCCAAAATGTATTGGATTTCAAAAGATATTCAACATATCTGTATTGACCAGCCCAGATGGGCAGCTGGGGGAATCAATAAGGAGCAGGGTGCAATGCTATTTCGCTCTAGATCTTTCACAATATTAATTGTTGTTTACTTGACATGTTTCTATAAATAACGTAATTTACCAAAGATTGTTAAGAATGTTAAGAAATTTTATATATTTATACATTGTTCATTGTTTAAAAAAATAACACACATGTAGTTTTGTGTATATGTATACCTATTGTCATATCAGTTAGTTTGTTATATAGTATATGTTCATGTATATGATCACCACGAGGCTGGTATACTGCAGTCAGCCAAATTCTTAACAGTGGTCACCCTGGCTTCACTGCCTTGACCACTGACAACGCGTAGCTCGAGCACATAAAAGCCTCCAAATCCACAATAAGCTGAAAATATATTTCTTTGAACATATTTTTCTTTGAACAAAGAAAACAATTGAATCAAACGATATTATTCATTGTAACATGTTATACGCCCGTTTGAAACACGGGTCGTATTATGGGAATGACCAAGCGGGCAGGTGGGCGGGCGGCAGGAGGTCTTTGCCTGGAGCATAACTTTGTCCAGCATAGTTGGATTTTCAAATAACTTGGCAGAAGTAATAAGCATGATGAGACGGAGTGTCGTGTGCAATGTTCAGGTCATTAGGTCCAAGGTCAAGGTCCACAATTCTAGGTCAAAGATCAAATCTAGGAAATCAATCCTTAACACTTTGTCCGGAGCATAACTTTGTCCTGCAAGGATGGATTTTTTAATAATTTGGCAGAAGTGATAAGCATGGTGAGACAGAGTGGCACGCACAAGAACCAGGTCCCTAGGTCCAAGGTCAAGATCACAATTCAATGTCAAATATAATAAATTAATCCTTACTACTTTGTCTGGAGCATATCTTTGTCCAGAATGGATGGATTTCAAATAACTTGGCAGAAGTAATAAGCATGGTGAGACAGAGTGTCGCGCGCAAGAATCAGGTCCCTAGTTACAGGTCAAGGTCACAATTGATTGTCAAATAAAAGAAATCAGTTCTTACCACTTAGTCCGAAGCATATCTTTATCCAGCCTCGATGGCTTTTCAAATACATCGGCAGAAGTGATAAGCATGGAGAGGCGGAGTGTCGTGCGCAACAACTAGGTCCCTAGGTCCAAACTCAAGGTCACAATTCAAGGTCAAAGATCAGTTATAAGCAATCAATCATTACCATTTTGTCCGGAGCATATCTTTTTCAGCATGTATGGATTTTCAAATAACTTGGCAGAAGTGATAAGCATGGTGAGACGGAGTGTCACACGCAAGAACCAGGTCCCTAGGTCCAAGGTCAAGGTCACAATTCAAGGTCAACGGTGTCAGATATAAAAAATCAGACCATAACATTTTATCTGGAGCATATTTTTGCCTTGCATGAATGGATTTTCTCTCTTTAGTCGTTGAATCTTTACCCCTAAAATGCTTCTTTGACGAGCGTATCTTTGTGACAATGGCAATCTTGTTATACAAATCAATAGATTTAACGTTTTCATAATCCGAAAAAATATTGTCAACCAACTGAACTGTTTATCAGCACAGAATCTGTTAATATTTAAATAACGTAATTCGTGTTTCACTGTGAGAATCAGAAAACCAGTGCTTTACGTGTTGTCTTCATAGCATTTAACTGTCAATAAGTCATCACTTGTGCGTAATGACGCTACAAAACCATGTGGACATGATACAAACTTCACTTTCATTTAATCTTACCAAACTTGCACAGTTTGTGTATGACCATAAAATCTTGGATAGATAATGGGCCAAATCAGACCATATAATCGGATATTTCCACTAAAGGTTTGTGTCAAGTTCATTCACAATATCAACAAATATACATGTTGAGAAAATATAAACTACGTATACAAATGTTTTATGGCTAGGCATGGGGTACTATGTCTTTGTCAATATACTTTAATTTTAAATACAAATAATTTTATGAGTTTCAAAATCGTATTTATTCAAAGCGGACCATGTGCCTTTAACCTAACACTCGTGAACTCTATAGGGATAATCACACGCTAGAATTGTTTCTTATGTATTTAGACTGGGTTTGGTTTTTGCCCGTATTTCACATGTGTATTTATACCATAAATATATATTCCAAGAGATTCCCTTACATCGACTAAACTCGATTCGAGTACAGAAAGCAATATATTCCTTGTAACTGATAAGTTAATAATAAATATATTCATCAATTTCATGCATAAAGGTCAGAGTCAGGTTAATGTGTCCGAGCTATACAAACTGTACTAGTAAAATGTAGCGCATCCAAATGTTGATGGGAATTTAATAAACTTTTTTGTTTACATTTAATGTACATTTCAATTAAAGTTAAACAAAATTGAGTATCTCTTAATATATAAGAAGGAATGTCATTTTCATTACACACATTAACATGTACTAACGCATTGAATCAAATGAAAATGAAAGTGACTGACCGTTTGTAGAAATTCATCTTTATTTTTACTAAATGTCTATGTACACTGAACTCCGAATACTTTATAAATTGTATTTATTGTTTGAACCAAAGTGTATGTAAAAAATCTAGGGGGTCCGGGTGGCATGTCACCCGCTGAAAAATTGTTCATTTGAGAAAGCCCCTAAGAGCGTTTTCCAGCATTCTGAGACTATTTTAACCCTCATTGCCAGCTGTTTTTAGGCTAATTTTATATTTAACTCTCCTGCTTTTCGGCAGTTATCGTGTTCGGCGCCATCGTCGCTGTCGGTATCGTCGTCTGAAATTTTATTTTTATTATAGCGGTCATAACCATTCATGAATGTTCAAGATATTCGCATATGAAATGTTTGTGTTGGCTGTCCATTTTTAGCTCGACTTTTCGAAGAAAAAAAGTTGAGTTATTGTCGTCACTCTGTCATCTGCGTCAGCGTCATCAACTGCGTTAACTTTTTTGGTTAAGTTTTTTTTCTAGAGTTTCTATCAAAAACTATCAAAGGTATCTATTTGAAACTGTCAATACTTGTTCACTATCAAAAGAGTAATTCATGACGTCCAGACAGGTAACCCTGTGATTTGTATTTCCAGAGTTATCTGCCCTTGTTTTTGTTAAATATAACATTTATGAATAACTATCAAAGATATTAAATTGAAACTCAAGATAGTGCTGACCGCATTCTGCAGACATGAGGAGGTAAATCTTTCAATGATTTTGTTGGAGTTATTACCCTTTTTTCAACTTAATTTTCGCTTTAGGTCAAATTTCTCAATACCTGTATGAGGTATTGACTTAAAACTAAAAGTTTTTATCACAGTGATGAATTTATTCTGTAGACAAGAGTAGGTAACTCTATCAAGGATTTCGTTTGAGTAATTGCCCTGTTTTGAACTTAAGGTCAAATTTCACAATAACTATAAGAGGTATTGATTTAAAACTCGAAATACTTGATCACAGTTATGAATCCATTCTGTAGACAAGATGAGGTAACTATATCAAGGATTTTGGTGGAGTTATTGCCATTTCGACTTAGAATTGTAGCTTTAGGTCAAATTTATCAATATCTATGAGAGGTATTGACTTGAAATTTAACACACTTCATCATTGTGATTAAGACATTCTATTAACAAAATGCCAGACTACTATCAAATACGAGAAAGTCGAGCGTCCAGCACCCGTAGGAGGTGCTCTTGTTTTCAATACTGATTGAGTTACATAAATGGTTTGCTGGTGAGCTTCACGCTGCTTTTATTGTGTTAAATGTCTAATATCGAATATGTGAATACCGTTCTCAAATTTAACCGTCGTAGACTCGTAAAAAATGGCCGGGATTCGAACCGGTTACATTGAAAACACCCATGGGTTGTGAAGCCAGTGCGTTACTTTACTGTACTTTACGGACAGTCTGAAGTCGGGACAGCTTCATTGCCAGGTTGTACAAACATCTCGGTGCATTGATGTTTATGACATGTCGTAATGAATAAAAACGGATAAAACCACGTTTTCAAAGTTAAAAGTGGACCGGCCCAATACTTAAAACCTTAAATTGGCAAAAATAGTTGTCCGGTCATGAACGGACCGGTGGCAACGCCCTTGTTGAAACTTGATGACTGAAGCGTTTTCACATTTGTGATAACTAGTAATCTCTAGTGCGGTATGTGATTTCTGCCCAGTAGGAAGATCACTGTGAAGCGCCTGGTAGTCATCTAGCGGTTGGTTTTCTGTTTAAAAAGTATGGAAAAATTGTGTTTGTAAAAATAAAAGTCGAAGATCGATTTTTGTGCCGTTTTTATTTAATAAACGTAAGTAAAACACAATAAGAACGTTAAAATAATTATACTAGTGCATGTAACACAAACAGTGGTTGCATTCTTATCGGGTAAAAATATATAAGACATGGACCAGACTTAGTAGTTATCTTAAATTAGTTTAGTTTGGTAGATATCTCAATTAAATCTCCCACGTTAACATCAGTAAATATCAACTTTCACATGAGCAGTTTGTGTATTTACGCACCTAAAACGGGCAACACATTGGATTATTTCTTGTCTTCACGTCATGTACCGGTTATGAAACTTCGTCGTAACTTTGCAAACTAATGTGAGTTATCTAAAACTGATTATATCAGATATTATTTTGATTAATAAAAATAATTGATATCACGACTTAGTATTCTCAGCCTAGAATGTGTAACATTTTTCTTCACTTCGTTCGGTTCCCGTGTTTTCAGAGCATCTGTGTAATATGAACAGCAGGGCAGACCACTGTGAGGAGTTGTGCAAATAATGGCTCCCCATGCGTGTGATTACCGGTAAATGTCGATGACATGACACAATGGATGTGGTTCAAAACATTAATCTGATGAACATTTTACGGCAAAAATATATATTATCAACATCAAAATACATGTAATAACATTTTCGGTAATAAAAGCACGCGTTGAAGTGTTTAACATAAGATTGGCAAATTAGCCATTAGCATTGGCTGAACAACAACGTTGTACAACCTGACATTTTCAAAATTGGAGAATATGCAAATTAGCACAATCTGAGAAATAATTGTTTTCTAACTTTAAACGCGTTTGTTCTGTACATTTATTTTTATACGGAATATATTTCTAATACAAAATATATTATTTCAAAACATTTTATGCTGTACGAATTATGTGGCGGTCTGTGAGACAATCGCACAAATCCCTATCCACAGAATTTATTTGTATTTCATTTACAGGCATGGTATGAAAAGCGTGACCTGAGTGGACGTTAAAGGGACTATGTCTTCGAAAAAGTTATCAGTAGTGTATAAGGGATAGTGTATAAGGGACGGTATGCGCCGACCTTTAAATTCTAAGTACTGTGATATGTAGCAATGCATATGCCCTTTTATCATATAAATGAGGAATGTAAAGGCGTATATATTACATAAATTATGAATAATGTACATCATAATTAGACTTTTTTAAATAAAGCAAATAAATAATTATTGGAAAAACAAAAACCCAAACTGGGTATCGAACTTACGACGTCGGAGTCGAAGGACCAAATACTTATCAGCGCTCTAACCATCTGTGCTAAACTGACTTGTGAGAAAATATGTGCAAACTTTTATTATACAAGATACTCTCGATTCTGACCTTGAAATGTAAACAAGAAACGAGCAAAACAAACACGAGCTGCCTTATACAAAAAAAACTCAATATATACACTCTTTCCATCGTATGTGCATTATTTTTACCTTTAGTATATTTCAATGTTGATATCGAAAATTCAAAAGTTTTAATGCTGCGGCTCCATTTGGGCACTTTTTGTATACATAGTCCCTTTAATTACTGCATAGCCCGGTTTAAAAGTAAACAAGTATAACACACATAAATATCCGCATCCTGCATGTGGAAAGTGCGTGTCTGTCTGATATGTTATTTCAGACTGCTTTAAACGAGAGCCACATTTATAAAATGTATATGTTGTTCTGTTTCTGGCATTTTGAAGCTTCGAGTCATGATTTAAATCTGAAGTTAAATATATATCTTTGATTCGCTAGTATTTCAGATTTGAAAATATTTTACTGCACATTCATTAAGAAACGGCTCTACGCAAACATGTATTGCATGTACCGTATGCTTAAATGTCAGTACACTATATTCGCTTAAGACGTCGGGTTATTTGAAAAAAGCCTCGAAAGAAGACAACAAATGAAACATCAGCCATAAACAAAATGCATAGAAAACTGTACTATCATACTGGCGTCCCAACCTCAAGTGCACAATCACTGTCGTGCGTCAAGCAATGTCTTTGAAAGCATGGTGCAGTCAAATGAGGATCCTGGGCGCCGATTGCAATACTATAAGAGATGCTCAACAACTAACGGTAACAATGAAATGAGGCGTGTCCTGGGAAACCCGGGCTTTATGCATGTGCGTAAAGTGTCGTCTCGGATCAGCCTGTGCATACCATAAAGGCGGAAAGTACCGTTCTGGATTAGCCTGTGCGGACTGCACAGGCTGATCCGGGACGACACTTTACGCACATGCATTGAGCCCGGTTTTCCCACGACACGCTTCAAATGTTTTTGTGCCACACGAGACAAAAAGCCGAGAATCCAGCAAATCCGGAATTGGGGTCAAATGCGTTCCCATGAAAACACGCCCTATCAGATCGGATTTGGCACCAAGCTGTAATACACCCAGAAAATGACGTTGAAAATACCGAAAGCAACCGGGAAAATCACCCTGAAAAGTTTATCAACACGGCGTGCAGCGATGTTGCTTGCGTTTTTAGGATCGTTTGGCGGTACCTTGGTACTTTTTCCGCTTCCGTTCTGAAAGGAACAAATTAGTATAATATAATGATTAGCATTTAGCAATCATACAAAAATAACACCAACAACCTACATCAGTAACTGAGGCGTGTCGTGGGAAAATCGGGCTTAATTCATGTGCGTAAAGTGTCGTCCTGGATCATCCCGTGCAGTCCGCACAGGCTGATTCAGAACGGCACTTTCTGCTTGCAGTAGATTTATGTTAAGAAGAGACTTCTTTGAAACAGAAAACACCATAAAAGCGGAAACTTCCTGGATCAGCCTGAGCGGACTGCATAGTCTGATCCAGGACGACAATACGCACATGCATTAAGCCCGGTTTTCCCACGACGCGCCTCAACTACTTTATTGATAACAAATCAACCGTTTGAACAAACTTTAATAAAGAATGTGTTAGCTTCATACTATGCATATGATGTCATGGGTTTCATTAGACGACACAATAATGGTAAGAGTGTTTTCGTTCGTCAAATTAAGCTTTGATTAAGCTGCTTCTCACCATGCGCTAAGTACCGGTTCTATCCAGTGAACAAACATCATAGACATCCAACTAAATGAGGCTTTAAGTATAGTAAGTGGGAAACTAAACTAACTGGTCAACTTACCGTTGAGCATTTGGAATCCGTTGCACATGTTAGCTGAAACATAAATATAATACATTATTCATGCAGCATCAACACCATGCAAAGCATAGTAGATCTAAAATATAACATGCGTTAATGTTAGTGCCTTAATTGCTATCATAACACTTATTATGTTTTCATTGCTCTCATGCTAAAGCTACTATGTCGTTCATTGATCTCATGCTATGTCCACGTTCATTGCTCTCATGCTATGTTCATTGCTCGCATGCTATGCTTATTGCTCTCATTCTATGTCCATGTGTTTATTGCTCTCGTGCCATGTACATATATTCATTGCTATCGTGCTATGCTCATTGCTCACATGCTATGTCCATGTGTTTATTGCTGTCATGCTATGCTCATTGCTCTCATGCTATGTCCATGTGTTTATTGCTCTCATGCCATGTCCATACATTCACTGCTCTCATACTTTGCTCATTGCTCTCATGCTATGTTCATTGCCCTCATGCTATGCTCATTGCTCTCATGCTATGTCCATGTGTTTATTGCTCTCTTGCTATGTCCATATATTCATTGCGCTCATGCTATGTCCATATGTTCATTGCTCTCATGGTATCTCCATATGTTCATTGCTCTCATGCTATGTTCATTGCTCTCATGCGATGTCCAATTTCAATCAAAACATTATTATTATTATATTAGTATATTTCTATTTCAAAGTTCAGTGCCCTCATGCTATTGCCACAATCACTGCTATTATAACTACACGTACGTTCGTTGCTATTATGTTTTGTCCACGTTTATAACTACCATGCTATATCGGTGTTCATTGCTCTTATGCTATACGCAAATTTAGTACTCTCATGCTATTTCTACGCTCAATATCCCATACTATCACTACGCTCAATACACCATTCTATGACTACGCTCAATACCCCATACTATGACTACGCACAAAACCCCATACTATGACTACACAATACACCATACTATGACTACGTTCAGTGCCCATACTATGACTACGCACAATACCCCATACTATGATTACATTCAGTGCCCATACTATGACTACGCACAATACCCCATACTATGATTACGCACAATACTCCATACTATGACTTCGCACAATACCCATACTATGACTACGTTCAGTGCCCGTACTATGACTACGCAAAATACCCCATACAATGACAACGCACAATACCCCGTACTATTCCTACGCACAATACCCCATACTATGACTACGTTCAGTGCCCATACTATGACTTCGCGCAATACCCCATACTATGACTACGTTCAGTGGCCATACTATGTCCACGTTCAATGCCACATAATATACATACGTTCAATGCCCCATACTATGACTATGTTCAATACCCCATACGATGACTACGTTCAGTGACCATACTATGTCCACGTTCAATGCCACATACTGTATATACGTTCTAGTCTAATTCATGAGACGTGCTGCGAATTTAGTGTTACTTTTTATATAGGGCTAAATTCGCTGGAACGTCGCATCGCCGAAAGACCATTTATGTGGTGGAAATCTAAAATTTTAAATTTTCATAAATTTCCAATATTTACAAAAATAGAGTTATCTATCAACGTATTTTACTTGAATAACACCAAAACTGATTAACATGAACCGAAAACATCTTATATATGCATTTAATTCCGATTTCAACATGGGTATAAATCTATTACATGTATGTAGAAATTCCCAAAATTGCAGCCTCGTTCAGCACTCAAACCAATCAGAGTGAGGCTATCCTGATACTGACTAATAGAACGACGTAACACTTCTACAGCGAAGCAGACTTTACACAGTGGGGAACAGCGAGATTATTTAAAAATGCAATAGTGAGTAGGTTTAAATGGCTCAGGCATGCAAAATGCAAGTGTTTTCATACAAATATTCATAGAACATTCATTAGGAATGGTTTATCTGTCCAGGTATGTAACTTTTATTGCAATCCGTTGACAATAACTATCTAATTTCGGAATGTGAAAGTAGCGATCAAAATCGGAACAATATAGACAAAGAAGGAAAACTTTCCACCACAGAAATGGTTGTTCCCCGGTACAGCCCGGCAGCAAGCATTGCCCATATAAAAAGTAGCTCAATGTTTGCATGAGGCTTACAAGTACAGCTAATATACGTTCAATGCCCCATACTATGACTATGTTCAATACCCCATAATATGACTACGTTCAGTGCCAATACTATGTCCACGTTCAATGCCACATACTACCTATACGTTAAATGCCCCACACGTTCAAATCCCCATGTCCACGTTGAATACAATAACTACGTTCATTGTTCATATGTTATATCTAATTCAAATGCTCTCGTGTTATGTCTACGCTAATTGCCTTCGCGTTATGTCCGTTAACTTTCCGACCTTGCTACGGTAACGTTCAATACACTCATGAGAAGTCTGCGTTCATTGATCGCTGGATGTGATTGCTACCGGGCACCCTCTTTCTATGTCCATGTTTGATGTTATGTCCTATTAAAATGTTATTATACTATGCATGCGCTCGCTTACCGGCTGCATTTCGTTGGGCTGGTCACTGTAGCATTTGTGACGTCGCCTGGCCACGACGTTGACGTAGGAGTACTCGATGAGCGCCACAAACACAAACAGCAAACAAGTGGACATCCATATATCTATCGCCTGAACAAAGAAAAGCAAAAATTCATAGAAGGAATATGTGCCTGCAATTGCCGCAATTATTGTTTCGTAAAAAAAACAAGAGGGCCAGTTGGTCCTGAAGCGCTCACCCGAGTATGAAGATCTAGGCCTTAATTGTGGTTTCAGATACAGATTTTTGAAGTCATTTTGCTATTTAAGTATATATAAACCATGTGACGCCTGGGGCGTGGCCAGTTTTGACCCGGGGGGGAGGAGGATAATTTGAACAATCTTTAAAGAGGGCCACTATACCATGTAACATGCCAAATAATAAACCTCTGGCCTTTGCAGTTTTCAGAGAAGATTTTTAAAGTCCACTTGCCATATAAATTATAGAAACCGTGTGACCCCGGGGGCATGGCTTTTCAACCCAGGGATATAATTTCAACAATCTTTGTAGAATACCACTATACAATGTTTCACGCCAAACATGAAACTTCTGGGCCTTTTGGTTTCAGAGGTATGATGGCATAGAACTGCCTTACGATAGCTACTTAAGGTTCGCAAAAACTTTCATGTTAACTACTTAGCGTTCGCGAAAATATTTGTGTTACCACTTATTCATTACGATATTTATCAAGATATTAACTTAGCGTTTACGAATATATTCTGCTATATATTTTATTATTTTACTAAATGGCCTTAAAGCGCCCATAACTGACATAGGATACATTTCTTGGGGTTGCGAGGTCTTCCGCAGTATCTTACTAACGCGAAATGTATCACGATAATTATTTGACAACGCAAATGTTAACACGTAAATATTCCTGATACCACTTAATTATCACAAATGTATTCGCAAACCAATTCGTGTTATCTAACGCGACAATTATCACGATAATTATCTGACAACACAAATCTTAACACGTTAATATTCCTGTTACCACTTAAATGCGCCCGAGGTCTTCTGCAGTATCTTGCCAACGCGAAAATTATCATGATAATTATCGTGCAACGCAAATCTTAATACGTTAATATTCCTGTTACCACTTAATTTGTGCCCGATGTCTTCCGAAAAAATATCTTTCTAACACGAATTGTATCGTGATAATTATCTGACGATGCAAACCTTAACACTTTACTACTCCTGATACCACTTCATTATCACAAATGTATTCGCAAACCAATCCGTGTTATTTAACGCGAAAATTATCACGATACTTATCAAACAACACACATTTTAACACGTTAATAATCCTGTTACCACTTAAAATGTCCCCGAGGTCTTCCGCAGTATCTTGCTAACGAGAAAATTATCAGGATAATTACCTTGCAACGCAAATCTTAACAAGTTAATATTCTTGATACCACATACGTTTTTATTAACTGAAATTCTGATGTCAGTTTTGGGCACTTTCAGGTCTGTTTTTCGTTAAGCAGATAAATATCTTACGAAGAAAAAATTAGCAAACACTATCAGGATATAAGATAAATAACACGAAACTTAAGTGGTAACACGAACACTTTCGAGAACCTTAAGTAGTTACCATAACGCAGTTCTATGCCACCATGCCACCATACAGAGGAGAAGATTTGAAAAACCCACATGCCATATAAGTCTATTGAAAACATATGACCCCCAGGGCATGGCCAATTTTACCACAGCGCAATAATGTCAGCAATATTTGTAGAGAACCACGATACGATGTTACATACCAAATAAGTAACCTCTGTGCCTTGCGATTTCAGAGGAGAAGATGTTAAAGTCATTTTGCTATTTAAGTCTACATAAACCATGTGACCCCCGGGCTGTGGAAACTTTTACCCAGGGGCTTTATTTGAACAATCCTTGTAGAGGACAACTATACGATGTTACATACCAAGTACAAAACCTCTAAGCTTTGCGGTTTCAGAGGAGAGGATTTTTTCAAGTCATTTTGCTATTTAAGTCTATACAAACCATGTGAACCCCGGGGCGTGGCCACATTTTACCCCTTGGTCATAACTTGAACAATCTTTGTAGAGGACCACTATATATACGATGTTACATACAAAATACGAAACCTGTGCACAAATGGATTATTCTTTCAACAATCAACGTTAAATGGACTAAACAGGAGGTAAATACAAAGATTCAGTAAAGTTTGTAGAACAATATCCTGCTAAAACAATGGATTTTATAGACAAAGCAATTACAACAATAATATTGTGTACTAATATTCGGACGGGGAATGAATTCGGACAATGTTTACTTGTAATATAAGAATATGTACATTACAATATATACCATGTGACCACAAATAAATAAACTAGTTTAATTCTATAATCCGCGATCATTATGTTTTCACAGTTACCTAATTTGACACGTTGACATGTTATTTAACACCATTCATACCCGTATGCGCAGTGGGAGATAACAGATTAAGCAAACTCACAATCGAGTCGTAAACGGACCCTAATAGTGATCCATATTTGCGCAGTTTGTACGTAACATTATTTGGGTGCTAAACTGAAGCTTATTGGAGACCGATGTTTTCACACTGACGCTTATTTGAGGCAAATGTTTGAACAATGTAACGATTTGAAACCAAATGTAAAACCATGGAAAAGCAAATAGAGGAATATAATGCGCGCGAAGAACAAATAAACGATAAAATGTCAGACCATGAAAGCCGATCAATGCGCGAAAACCTTATGTTTTATGGATTTGGTGAATCAAAAGGAACGGAAAATTGCGAGGCCCTAGTGAAAACATTCATACAAGAGGTGCTCCAGATAGAGGCCAAAGACATTAAGCTGGACAGAGCGCATAGAGTTGGCCCATATTCAGATAGAAAAACGCGCCCGATAGTCGCGAAGTTTCACGACTACAACGACCACGAACGTGTACGTAAACAAGCGTCATAAAGACTGAACTCTCCAGACGTAAATGGGCGTAGGCATACAACGACCTCAATAACACAGATAGGCGAGACAGGCATTACTTCCGCACTCGAAAGATGCGGAAGCCCAAAAGGAAACGTGCGGATCGTTGGTAACAAGATGTTCATCAACAACATTGCACGGAAGAAATACGTCAACGGAAAAGTGGTCCACATTAACTAGGATAGCCGAGTGAAGGACATCACTATTTTATCCTGGAATGTAAATGGACTCGAAAGAAAAATTGATGACTCGGACTTTCTGAACATTGTAAAAAATATGATATAGTGTTTTTATCAGAGACTTGGTTACAACAAAACAGTTTTATTAACTTAATATAGATGGATTTAATTGTGAACACATATGCGGAAATAATAGTGCTAATACAAATAGAGGACGTTATAGCGGAGGTATTTCTTTATATTTTAAACATTAATTGAAAAACAAAATAAAAATAATAGAAAAAAATCAAGCAGGTATATTTTGGATAAAATGCTGTAAATCTCTTTTTAATTTTGATGTTGATGTTTACATATGTCATACATATATTCCACCCAAAAATTCAAGTTTAAATACAAATGTATATTTTTTTCGAAATTTTAGAATGTGGCATAGAACGATACCGAACTTTGGGTACAGTGTTCATTGCTGGTGATTTAAACAGCAGATGTTCACATGTATATGATGTTTTGGATTTTGATATGTATATTGATGACGACCAGCTGTCAAATCGTGTTTACATTCCACCACGTGCTAGTAAAGACCACGTGATCGATACATACGGTAAACGCTTGATTGATGTCTGCCTATCGACAGCTTTTATTATTGGAAACGGGCGATTACACAGTGACCTAGATATAGGAGAGTTTACATATTACTCGCACAATGGTAGCAGCGTAGTGGATTACCTACTTTTAAAAACCAGAGACTCTATGTTAATTACTAATTTTGAAGTACTTCAGCCAAATGAATTCTCGGATCACTCGGGTATTATTTTCAGTTTTGAATCAAAACAAACTATTAAATGTGAATCTAACAAACCCACTTGTGATTTTAAAATTATTTGGGATGATACAAAAAAAGACCAATTTAAAAGATATCTATTACAACACCAAACGCAATTGAATTCACTCGAACATTCCATAATAAATGAGCGCGATATTGATGAAATATCAAGCGAATTTGTACAGCTTTTACAGGATTGTGCATTTGAGGTACTTGGAAAAAAGGACATTTTAAATAAACCGAAATACACGCCGCGTTTTAATAAGAAAGAGTGGTTTAAAAATGAATGTTATCGTGCTAGATCGGAATTTAATAAACACAGAAATGCATTTCTACGAGATATAACAAATAATCACAACCGACAATTATTTATTAATTCAAAAAACGCATATTCACGTACAAAGCGCCGCGTTAAGAATAATTTCATGTTAAAAGAAAAAAACAATCTCGCCTATTTAAGCAAATCTTAACCTCGAGAATTTTGGAAAAAGATTTAAAAATAATACTCACGTAAATATAATAATCCACGCAATTTAAACATAGCGACGCTTTATGAACGCTTTATGAACATTTTAAGAAATTGTACTCTACGGACGACATGACTGGAAGAAACACGGACGCAAATAACCACATAATTCACGACCCGGATTTAGACGAAGACCTTACGTTAGAAGAGATTAATGCCGCTATTCGATCACAAAATAATAACAAAAGTTGTGGCATCGATAAGATTTGCGCAAGAATAATAGTACCTATATTTAAGGGAGGGGATGTTGAAGATGCAAACAATTATAGAGGAATCACGTTAATATATATTTTAGCAAAAAGCTACTTAACAGTGCTATTAAATCGTCTAACAAAATGGTCTATTAAACATAACAAACTTATACCAAACCAGTTTGGTTTTCAGAAAGGAAAATCTACGGTAGATTGCATATTCGTTTTACAGTCTATTATATTAAAAACCCTCAGCCAAAGAAAGAAACTATACTGTGCCTTCGTTGATTTCGAAAAATGTTTTGATAAATTAGAGAGAGCCTATATATTCCAAAAACTTGTGAACGAGAATGTAAGTACCAGATTCGTCCATGCCGTACGGAGCATGTATAACTCGGTCAAAGCGTGCGTCCGACTAAAATGCGACTATTCCTAGCTATTCGAGTCAAATATTTGCGCAAAACAGGGCGATCAAAACTCAACACTTTTATTTTTATTTTTCGTAAATGATATACTTTCCAGTTTTAATGATAATATTGATGATCTATTTACTATCGAGAATACGAAATTATTCATACTTCTTTTTGCAGATGACACCGTCTTATTTGCGCACTCGCCAGGAGCGCTCCAATCGCTACTAAATGATCTAGCAAATTATTGCAACGTATGGAAACTTAATGTCAACACTAACAAGACCAAGATAATGATTTTTGAGAAGCGAAGACAAACACAGTATAAAACCGGTGACTGGAATCGTACACAAAAATATATCGCCCAACACGCACAATTTGCACTACATAACATTTTTACAGTTTTTAACTAACTTGAACTAAATATTAATGAAAAATGTAGTCTTTTTGACAGCTTAGTCGGGTCTAAATTAAACTATTCTGCGGAAGTTTGGGGCTTCCATGAGGGTAAAGATATAGAAATCATCCACTGTAAATTTCTAAGAAAGGTCCTAACAGTCAGAAAATCTACAAACCTAGATGGCCTTTATGGTGAACTAGGTAGATACCCAATGTACGTAAAACGTCAGTTAATATTAGTTAAATACTGGATAAAAATCATGATTCCAAGTAATACCTTATTAACCAAAAATATATATTGCTTAAGAATGATGCAGACAATAATAATACATATGCCGGTAAGAACTGGGCTTATCAAATTAAAGTACTGCTAGACCGCATTGGACTATCTAGAATATGGTAACAACAGCATACGTATACACCCAACGAATACGACCGAAAATAATATCAGACCGCATCTTAGATATATATAGACAGACCTGGTATTCGAATATAAATAATGCAAGTAGGCTAGCAGCTTATCGACATTTTAAACATGACTTCGTATCCGAAAAATATTTAAAATGCATTAATGACAATAAATTTAGAGTTGCCATTACACAGTTTAGACTCTCGGCACATAACTTAGCCATAGAAAGAGGCCGTCATGAACATATCAATAAGGAAAATAAAAAAATGTATATACTGTTATATGAATGTTGTAGAAAGCGAATTTCATTTCTTATTAGTTTGTCCCTTATACAAGGAAATTAGACAACAATATCTGAAACCGTACTATCGTCACTGGCCAACATTAAAAAAATTTGAAATCCTAATGACATCAAAATCCCCGAAAGTATTAAACAATATATCGAAATATATATTTTTTGCTCTTAAATTAAGATCGACTGTACACTAAACATATGTCTACCACATTCTGACGTTTCCGCTTTTGTATGCTTATACTTTACACAATAATTAGTATCTATGTATTAAATGTACACTGACATTAATATCTTTGTATCCATTCTTGAAATTCCTCTTTTGGTTTGTTTATACCTTTTACAATAATAAGCTAACCATGTATTTAATGTTTACCAACATTAATAATTTGTAGTACCAATTTTTTGGACATTCCTCCTTTTGTACGTCAATATTTTATGCAATAACTAACTATATCCGTGTATTAAATGCCTAGACTGACATTAATAAGGTTAATTTTTTTGGTTTTGGATACTATTTTTGACCATTTACATGAGTGTTATACTTCCCAAATACACGTACAATGTCTTTACTTTCTCACCAATATATTGTATGTATAGGCTATAAATTTGCAATATGCTGTTTAATGCCTAATAAAGAATATATTATGTTATGTTATATGTATGGTGCATTATACGGTTTAGGTGTTACTATTAATTTAATTTCATTCCTTTAATTAGCGGTACATTAACAACAACATTTTTCATGCCGACTTTAAAGCATTTATTCGCGCAATATAACAAACAAAAATGAGTAAATAGCACATGTATATATTCTGTGTTTCCCGATTAAACTGGAGCATGAGACGCTTCTCTTAAACATTAACAAAATCGTCATACAGCCTTCTAGGACGTAACTTGGTGCAAGTAACGCAATCTGTGCATCGTTTAATTCAATTTGAAAATATATTCCGCCGTTGTTTTCAATATTAAAACAGTTTATATCTCTATTTGCCCACTTGTACATAGTGTACGAAAGTTAAAGTATAAACTGCATGACAACACAAGTAAAACGAAGTTAATAATGATGATATAGTTATCATGGTTAAACATGGTTTTAATCAGAATATACGGAAATTGTCCTTGTTTGGAAATTATTTTATTTATCCGCGGACTATATTTCATTGTATGTACCATTTAGCCAAATATGGATAGTAATCAGTTCATAGTATAGAGATCAAACAAACGCAGTAACGTCTCACTCGATGTATAGAATGCAAAGACTCGGACATTTAAAAAAAAAAACGAACGAATATTCGATTATTATTCGAATATTCGAATAGCGTTTTGGTATTCGTTGCCATCCCTACTAACAACGGACGACGCACGACGGACAAAAGGCGATGACAAAAGCTCACCATGTTCAAATCTCCTGCTTGTTCGTTGCATATAAAAGTTTACGACCGTGATTTCACTACCTTTCAAACCACATCGACCTATATGAATTGACCTTACATAGGAAAGTTTAACTATAGTGTCTAAGTACTTTCTTGACCTACAAGAACTGACCTTGACATAGGAGACCTGTGGCAGCGACTGCCGCGCGCCGGAACTCTGCGTTGTCATGGTGAGGACGGTGAGCACGCCGAAGGAGATGCGCGCCGGAACCGCATCATGGTCCACCCAGAAGGAGACCCAGGACACCACCACTATCAGGATGCTGGGGACAAACACCTGCACGATGTAGTAGCCGACTTTTCGACGCAGATTGATGAATCCTTTGATGCACGCGAAGTCGTCTGCAAGAACACGTGCTTGTATCAATTACACAATTCTTTAAGCGCAGAATTAAAACTGGAAAAGAAACAGCCCTTTGTAACGACCAAATAAATGAGTTCGAACAATAATGGCAAATATACTAGAGTTATAAATATTCAAAACCAATCAGTCCATTTGTTTATGTTAACGAAAAAAGTAGTCACGATTCTGAGGTCAGCGTAATAAAATGTAGTTCTCATTAAAATTGCAAAAATACGTGTCAAATTATGCTAGAATGGACAACATTTTCGCATTATCGTTGTTTATCGGCCAATATACAACTCTTTGTCGTCCTGATGCGTTGCTATTAAGTCACTCCGGCTAATACCCTCGTGGTTGAATTCCTACGCATCAGAACTCCAAATCATTGTTTATTGGTCGATTAACAACGATAAATCGAAAATTATTCAAATATACGTCGATACGCAATTGCGTAAGCTTTTACGCATATAAGTGATACAAGTGTTATTAATTTAAACAGTAACACAAATATTTGACTGAACGTATATGTACGATGATTATTATGTTAATCCAACAGATATAATGCATCGTATGACTTTACTTTTGGTGTTAAATCAGAAATATAAATATAATAGTGTAATAGCCTGGCTTGACACAGTCCGAACTTAGCACTGTCCGAATAATAATACAACAGTTTGCATTGAAGTTACATAGATCTAGTACTTATAATTTATGACTGTTATCATTCCTCCAATAATTTGATTCTTTGCCGCATTTTATTTTTATCCAGCTCATATCTAAATTGATTATCCATTGTTTATAATATGAATTTTTGACTTCCAGCATCTCATACTGGTACTTAAGATTTTGTATCTGACCGCCATTGCATTCCGTATCTTTGACGTAGGAATATATTGTTTATTGCTAATTTTTTTTATACAATAGCTAAAACATAAATACTTGTAATATGTGTTGCCAAGTTAATATTATTAATATGTTTTAATATAATGCATTAACTTAACGCTTAAATGTATGTTAATGTTACGTGATTCGAGGCACTATTTCATTGTTGTGTGGCGTAGTGCTGGAGTAATACTGACACCTCAAATCTTTAAAGCCTCTTTTCCTCTATATTGTTATTGTTAATGATTTTCGTCTTATATTAATCTACGCAAACTGCAGATGCCTGTTCATGCATATAATAATGTTTGATTTAATACTTTTGACACTATTTAAGCTTATGCAGTAGTTTAACCGAAGTACCGCCAAGGTACTTCCAGCATCGTAAATTGCATAGTGCGATTTGATTGGCTGCCAGCAATGCAGCATCCAGCTCCAGCATCCAAAGCCTATATATTTACATTTCATAGGCATTTTAGTAGGGAAGGGGTATGCATTCATAATCGTATGAACGCAATTGCCTTATCACCGGCGTAGTAACATCTGTGTGTCCTATTGTTATGCAAATTATATTTCGACATGAACTAAGATGTCTTATACTGTTAAATGTTACACTTTTTTGCTTTTATTTTTAACGTTTAATTAAAAAAAAAATATATAATTAATACACATAAATATTTCGTTCCAGGTCTACTTCTACAAAAATCAATATGACATTTTTTTCACTTTTACTGTATAGGATTCTATCATGCAAGGTCTACAAGTGTTGATATTAAACAAAGCGCTTTCATTTTACTAGCATGTAATACGTACATGTGATGGTATTTTCAGTAAACATTGGATCTCCTTTTCTCAGAAGCGACTACAGAAAATTTCATGACGTAACATCGGTTCACGAACGTAGCATTAAAATGGATTTGATCTCACATTGATGTGTCTATTTGTAAGGTGCATGTAGATGTAATTTATTGTGCATTTAAATCACAGATTATAATGATGATGTGTTTCACATGAACAATAAGAAAAATATGCATTTTGAGATTTATATTAACATGTTATCCTTTCTAAAGACAAGTTATGCCCAGGCAAAAGCAAAGAGCTCAGATACGCCCGTGTGGATGCTACTGCAGTACTGTATTGATCGATGACTTAGCTCACACGTCGTCACTGGTTTAGTGATGTCATTTGTGGATTGTTTTGCATTTTTCTCGCCGAGTGAATATTTCGATACTATGGTGTGGATTTAAAGCATTTAAAAGCATTTAAGTCTTCATCTGTTGTGTTAATAATTGAAAGGATTATTCAGGATCTGTTAAACTCTCAGCCTAGGAATTGTGTGATTTTAAAGTGTTAGAACTTAACTGTGGTATACAGTAGAAGTATTCATGATGTGGATTTCCTGTAGTCTTACTAACAAAGCACCTCTTGTTTTATACTAATCTTTCTAAAGCATTAATAATGTTTGGTGCTTGTTGGCTATACTCAGTACCGGCCGAAATAGCAGTTCTTCTTGATGTCACAGGTATTTTTTCATCTGTTTAAGTTACTTTTTTAGTTTTGTAGCGATATGATTTATGCAAGGAAAATAAAAATGTTATGATTTATAATGTTTGAATTAAATTTCATTTGTCGCAGCAAATTTAATGTAAAATAAGGAGAAAATGACATTTTTTATGGGACTATTTTATTAATCGTAGTTTGCATTCTATTTTTTGTAGTTCGGTTACAAGGGGCGGTACTTCGCTGTTCCAATAAGAAAACTGCTGTGCGAGATATTTGTCTTAGAATGGCAATAAAATGCATGTTAAACAAAAATAATATAAAGGAATGCTATGAAATAATCCCAAATATAATGTAAATATAAGGATTGAAATTAATTTTGGTTGCGTTCATGCGATTATGAGCGCAATGGTCAAACTGGAAAATTATCCATGAAGCGCTAGCGCGCATCATGGATTTGCCAGTTTGACCACTGCGTTCATAATCGCATGAATGCAACCAAAATTAAATTCAATCCTTAAATAAGGCGCTCAAAATAGTCAATCGGGGCCAGTCAGTGACATCAGTTTAACGCGCGAATATTTAAAATCTAAATATTCTTAAATCTTGTTCGTTTCCAGCTTCGTCTGATCATATATTTCATCATGTTCAGATCAACTAGAACTGTTAATGGTAATAAATCTATTTATTTGCACGTGTAACAATTATGATATATATTATTTAGTCAACCACTGCAACTGGCCCCATTGACAGGTTGAACACCATCTTTTAAAGAACTGCGCGTCACTAAGTTTACGTCGTTGTTAGTAATTTATGCAACTTATAAGAAATCGTTACTCAAATATGTGTTTTAATGAAACGATGTATGAAATAAAGTCGTTATGTCAATTTATTCCTGACGTTTCCCTTGTTTATTCACGACATTAGGACTGCCCGACTAAGAAACACCCCCTGGGTGCTTACAATAGGAAGTAAAACACAACAAATTGCATGCTTCAAGTTTTAGACAAAAAGTTATTTTGCATTTCATGACGAAAGGAATAACTAAATCATGTGTACAGATTTGAACTATTTCAAATTCACAGATGAACACACTACAAGATGTGAATTATTTAGAGAACAAAACGACACATCACTAACGCGTGTTAGATCTACATGTGTACTAAAAAAGAAAGCAAACAACAAAAGGGTAATTACAGTCAAAAGGCCGCGTACTTTCCCCGTAGTTTTTACAGCCTATCTCTAATTCATCGTCAATGGTGGCAACAAACTGCGGCATCTCGACGTAATTCAGCTTTATAGGCTTTGGTCCCTCCCACGTGTAGTTGACGTTTTCCGTCGTGTACGCATCTAACGTCAATCAATGAGGTTAATTAGTACAGAAATCTTTATATAAATGATTCGTCGTTAGTTTCGACTGTTTTACGTGAATTATTATTATTATATGTTATTTAATCTAGGTTTGAAACAGTTAAGAATGTTGCCCACTCGAATGAAATGGTCATGCATATATCGGCCTCGTGCTACAGTTCCCGGCAAAATCATCCCTTACACCTCTGGACAACACTTTGACTGTTCCCAAAACCAATGTCGAATTACTGTACACTCCCCTGTGAATCGTCTCAGAGAAAGCGGCAAAACTTTATTGATGGTTCAGTGCGAAACAATTCGAGTTCGTTATAGCTACCGCACGCGTCACCAGTGGCATTCAGTTAGCTATCGAGATACGTAGAGTATATTGTGATCAATATCGGTATAAGACAAATATAAGACTACAAATACTGCGGTTATGCTGCGAGATATTCCTTATTCACTAGTACACTGTATTTTTAAAAGACTCATTATCTAAGTAGTTTGATTCTGATTTTATAGTATTGTCTAAATTACTTCGAACATATATGCACGACCACCTGGTTAATTTACGTCATTGCAAACGCTTACTACATATAGGCTATCACAAAATTGCCATGTATGGCGATAAATAAATGAAACTTGTCAACTGCGAAAGTACTTACAGCTGGAGAGAATGATTGGGCATCTCTGGACGTCCATGGGATAATTCTGAAGCTGCATGGAGCAACTCAGCGTCAGTGACAACCTTGCAAAAGCAATGACAAAAGTACGCCTTCATTTGAGAGGGTACAATGACAAGACACAAGTGAATCACCCATTTGAGAGGTTACAATGACAAGACACAAGTGAATCACCCATTTGAGAGGTTACAATGACAAGACACAAGTGAATCACCCATCCACAGTCGTTTCCCATGTAATATCATGTACTCCTATAACACGAAATTATCATACTAAAACACATGTCGAAACAAGCTTCCTGCGGTAGGAGTTCACATAGGGTACAAGCTTTTTGCGGTAGGAGTTCATATAGGATACAAGCTTTTTGCGGTAGGAGTTCATATAGGGTACAAGCTTTTGCGGTAGGAGTTCATATAGGGTACAAGCTTTTGCGGTATGAGCTCATATAGGGTACAAGCTTTTGCGGTATGAGTTCATATAGGGTACAAGCTTTTGCGGTGGGAGTTCATATGAGGTACAAGCTTTTTGCGGTAGGATTTCATATAGGGTACAATTTTTTGCGGTAGGAGTTCATATAGGGTAGAATCTTTTGCGGTAGGAGTTCATATAGGGTACAAGCTTTTTGCGGTAGGAGTTCATATATGGTACACGCTTTTTGCGGTAGGAGTTCATATAGGGTACACGTTTTTGCGGTAGGAGTTCATATAGGGTACAAGCTTTTTGCGGTAGGAGTTCATTTAGGGTACAAGCTTTTTGCGGTAGGAGTTCATATAGGGTACACGCTTTTTGCGGTAGGAGTTGATATAGGGTACACGCTTTTTGCGGTAGGAGTTCATATAGGGCACGAGATTTTTGCGGTAGCAGTTCATAAAGCGTATATAATTGTTTGTTTCAGGTAACATGCCAAAATAATTTGGGTAGGTATTTCGGGATTTTTTTTTCATTGGTAAATTGTCAACATGAAGATTCTAAAACTGAATATATATTCATAACATATCAGTAATATCCTAAAACATTGTTTATAAGTGGATGCTATCAAAAGAAAACACTTATTTATTCCAAAAACATCAAATTATTGATAAAAGGTAAATAAAACAAAAAAATATCTGACAAACTCAATCAAATGTTCTAGGGTCGGGGCATTTTTTAGGGTAGTTCGGGTAACCTGAAACAAACATTTTTATGCCTAATTATAGCGTACAAATAAAAATGGAACCAACTTCGTCTTTATACATTCCTTGCCATCTTTCCGTTACCTTCTTTGCACAGCAAAGATTGACCAGCACTTGCCAGAAGGTAGTACCACAACGGAATGCGAGAAATCGACAAAGCAGTTAATTTCGAGTTACTAAATCGGATCTACCTAATACTATAAAGCACGGTGCCGTTACTATAGAGATGCATCATTTTGTTGGGCACGGTGACCGTATGAACGCTCCCCTTCTTTTCATTTGGAAAAAACGTGTCCGGTACCTAAAATCAAAAATCAAATGCCATACTAGTTGTTATACATCAAAACTGAAATTCAATCATGCACAACGAGATTTGAACATGAGGCTTAATCAAATTTTAAAAAATATTTGATTACAACTTTATATTTGAGCTGATTTTCATCAATTTGTACTGATTAATTTTCAGCAGATTGCTTGCCAATGCTAACGTCTGTCGCTATTTAGCTCGCAATACTGTTTTATAAAATTACACCGATACACATGTACATAATAACTAACCCAGACTTTGTCCATCATTTTGCTGTCCAGTTCGAGCCACTTCATATCGGACATATTGCCGTATTCTAGTCGGGGATCCGTCCATTTCTGGCGGAGGAATATGTCCAGAGAATAGTCCTGTGGAACAGAAAACAAATACCAAATAATTGAATGTAAGTGTATGGTAATACGAACATTTCTGTGCTGAAATGCACTTTGTCATTTTGTTTCTTCAAAATATATTATAAATGATAGAAGATCATGTTACTTTTTGAGTTATTTCGTGTTGTTGTTGTTGTTTTTTAATAATAAAAGTTTCAGATCCGCTATATTAATATTAATGTTTCTGCATGGGATGACTCGTCATTGGAACAGGTTTCCGAATGGAATTGTTTGGACAAATACTTTTGTTGTGTCTTGATTGAACTTGTTTTCGGGAAAATATGGAAAGCATGCATAGTCTTCTCTGCTAATCACACTTCCTACTGATAAATTTTTGCTTGAGGCAAATCTAGATACCAAAATACATTTCGCCAAAGGCAGAACACAAATTGATTCTGGCAACAAATTAGAAAATACTGTGTGTCGCCCTAGGTCTGCCACGTCTTATTGCATTAAATTTTCGCTTGTGACGGAAACTAATTCCTCTTGAGATATCGTGCTTGTCTTGTGTTTCAAAATGTATTTTTTTCTAGGTGATGGTCCAATACGGACAGTCAATCAGAAAATGTTATCATTTTGCAATCACATGCCAATAATTACTATAAATTTATCGGATACGTAAATTCATGTGAAGCGTGTCGTGAGAAACCCGGGCTTAATGCATCTGCGTGAAGTGTCGTCCCGGATTAGCCTGTGCAGTCCACAGACGACATTTTCCGCTTGTATGGTATTTTCTGTTTCAATAAAATATTTTCTAAACATGAATCAACTAGAGGCGGAAAGTGCCGTCTAGTCCGCACAGGCTAATCCGGGACGACACTTTACACACATGCATTAAGCCCGGTTTTCCCGAGACACGCCTAATATTTACGTGTAATAATATTACGTAAGTATGCCAATGCAGTTTCATTGCATTATTGCTAGATGTCACGTCGTTGTTTTGTTGAAGTAATCAAATCGACAACACGAAGACCGGATTTTCTCAGTAAAATTCTTCTTTGTCAGGATTTCTAAGTTTCAATCCCATTACCTCAGCCCTATAGACCGTTTTCACGCTTAGCGAGCGTGAGCGGCGGCCATCTTGGAGGTATTCCTTCCTCAGTGTACAATAACAACAGTTACCGATTTCAGATAAATTCAACAAAATAGCTAATTATCGTCCTATAATTGGCGGCCACAATCGTTTAAATAGAGAGAAATACGGGTCAATCATACAGAATACCAGATATAATAACTACAAGTGTAAAAAAATCGTGAATTGTTGGAAGAAAAAGGCTTGCATGACTGTCAGTGTCAATCTCCATCTCCTGAGTGGCAAACGTTTAAAGAACATTGGAATATGTTTTGACCACATTAGCTAAAGTATGTTGACAGTTATGATAAATAATATGAAGTTATTAATCGAAGTGTCATTGCCAATCTGTGAATGTGGGTGATAATGTCAGGACAATGTGTCCCTATTTAAAAATTAGCCTTAATACATATTTAACTACATTCTTCACAATCACAGAATATTTGGATGTTTTCCAATAGCATAACAAATAGCAGTTTAAATGGTGATCATAAATCTTTTCATTTATGCAGTTTGCTTAATTATAAACCTATTGTGTCATTTTATTTTTTAGAAAAGATGTCGTAATTACTCGCCAGGGACCATCCAGACGCTCGCTTTTGATAAATAGGGGAATAAACCCATGGATGGACAAACCGAGAATCTAGCCACCACTTTGTTTAATATTGAATAACAAATTTCAGGTGTTTGTGTGATGTTATTGATTATGATTGTGTGATCATAAATAAATTGTTTGAATTGATGTTTTTGATATATATCAATATGGTATTGATTTGAGCATGCTCTTATAATTTGGTAATTGTAATGATATTATTACTAAACAAAGACAAATTAACTATTTTCTCACTGCTTAATGAGGAATAGGGTAAATAAATAATTACACATATTAAAAGTGTCTACTTTTTATTGCTTTTCAAGAAAAGACAATATAAACACAATGACATGCAGTCTAACATGATCAACTATTTTATTAAGAAACCCTACATATTAAAAGATAACAGTAAAAAAATTAATCCATCAAAAACATGGCATCTTTCTTAACTCTACATTCTTGAGGTTTGGGGGTTACTGAATCTGAAATTTTGTTAACTACTCACACTTTTCCTACATAAAGTAACATATCATTGTCAAAAACACTGGTTTGAAATTTAAGTACCAACTACCAATAAATTACAAAACAGATATTTCATAGGCACACACTTACTATTTCCCTATTAAATGAGGCTAATCACATGTTTCTTGTCAATAACAACTAAACGCAAGATGTCCATCACATTCAACGTTATTCACAGCATGAAAACTTGTACAGTTTTTCTGCTCGCCGTGTGTATACACAATCAGAATATGAACACCCTTGTATTATATCTATCGGTTATTTTTAGTCATTTTACGCTTCAGAAAACATGAGCATTTTTCTTGTTGAGTCATATAATTATATTTAGATAGTCTGGGGAATACCTCCAATATGGCCGCCAACCGGTGTTACGGTAAAATTATACCTCGTCGTGAAAACGGTCTATAGATCAAACCAGAAATTCGTATCACACCTCATGCATTCGCAGATAAATAATGTTTGTATGATTATCCAAATTATGTGATCTAATTATCGGCACATGTCCTACACGTCGTTCAATAGCTATTATACTTTGCATAAAAGCGCCAAACCAACACAAAGGCATTAATGTCTAATTAGAAATGGGTTCGGCTAATAAGGCAAGATATATTCAATAGTTTCTGGGAAACAGAAGAAACTACAATAGAACAAAGAAACGACAACACAAAACCCAAATGCAAATGCGACAACAGTGCGACAGTAAATGCTCGAGATAAATAATAATCGCATATGTATCATGACACCATATCTTATAACCATATTTCAGGAATCAACGAGAAAATGTGTTTGGGCCATCAGATAGTTAAGGAGTTTGTCGGAGGTGTCTTGGGCCCGTTTCATCAAGTTCGTACGAACGGTTTTCTTAAGTATGAATTCGTACGACTTTCATAAAAAAATAAGAGCGTTTCATAAAAAAAATCTTACGCAACTACCTGTTACGAATTCGTAAGTTTTAACGTAAAAGTTACGAATGGTCCACAATGGTTTGGGAACACTTTCAACAGATGAACATACCAACCTAAACGTTACAAACCAGAAGTTCCACTGTAGAAGAACGATATGAAGTGTTAATGAACATTGAATCTGAAATGAACACATCGATTGAATTTTGATGTTAACGCATGATCATGGAATATATTAGTCGATCAACTGTGGCATTGCATAATACATGATTAACGTTGAAGTTCCAAGGACGCTATTTATATGGATACATGGAATTAAACTAAGCATATTCACATGAATGCGCAGCAAGCCAGACAGCTGATTATAAACAGGTTTTAAAGTGTATTCAATACTCTAAATTTTATTGAGTTTTTATGCCCCAAAATTTATGGGGAAGGGCATATAAAATTGCCCTTGTTTGCCCTTCGGATTTGTGTGTTGCTCAGAAACATTTTCATCGCTAAGTAGACTGTTACTCTGGGTATTATTTTGCTCTTTTTTTTTCAACATCGCACGGTTATTGGTTTTTTTAGCCAAAAAAAAATTGTAGGACTTGTGTCGCATGTAACTATAAACTGATAACTGCTGAAGTGATGAAACTTAATATACATGTAGATATTCACCAGCATTTGAAGTTGTGCACCTGGGCCCATATCCAAAAATACTCCTTAGTGAAAATGTATTGTATTAATGTCATAAAATTCATTACGTCTGTGGCTGGTTTATTAAAAATTTATTGTGTCTAAAATGGTTTTACCCTGGATAAAAATCAACAGGTGCTACTTTATTTTAACATATTTCATTGATTTTTACAAGGACAATTGACGAGAGTATTTCCCTTAAATATGACTACTGTTCAAATTTTACTTAGGAGCATGTGTATATGGCCCATGTATAATAATTGCTTTTTTGTTTTGTTACAACCAGTGGAATGTTGGGCACCTGTGTCCCTTGGACACAAGTTTATTAGGCCAAAAAAAAATCTGTTTCGGGCAACCCAACGCTATCTAGCGAAAAACCCCGACCCTAAAGTTTTTAGCGACGATTGTTTGCCGAGAAATCCGTATTCATCAGATTTTAGATAATTTTATATAAAAAAAATTACCGAAATGTGTCTTTAAAAAAAGTTAACAAAAAAACCACAAAAAACTCAATACTGACCTAGGTTACCTAACCTTTTTTGAGTCCGTTGTCCGAAACACACATTTTACTTTTATTTGGCCTTATGTTTGTATTGAACTTTGGCAAATTGTAAATATTCCTGGCTTTTTCATAGGCCAGAATTTGTTTGGCCTATTGTTGGCGTCAGAGGCCTCTTTGACCTAAATATTAAAATTAATATTCCTGCAGTTTTGCATATTTGTTTTAAAACTGTAGCACAAATCAGTTGTATACTTAGCGTATGTATTTACTGTTTAATTAAATAAGTTGCTCAATGTGTGCTTTTAATAAGCCTGTAAAACCTTTTCTTCCATGTTAAGATCAAATACATTAATTTAATAGTTTATTTGCATCATTCTTTTTAATATATGACGGTCTATTAGAATTTCGATAAGTAATCACAAACATCAAGTAAGCACAATTTGAATAATTTTATTTTTGTGTGTATGGTCACAATTATATGCATGCAAGTATTCTTTCTACAATTTCTAAATCAACAAACATTGGACAACACATGAAAATTGCATAGTGCGCTTAATCTGTAATTATAATGCAGTTAAATTACAAAGAAAAGAAAACAAGCACTCTTAATTGTTCAATCGTTTCGAATTTCATATGCTTTATAATAAAGAGTACTCATTAGCGGAACGGTATTTACAGTATATATCTAAGTCAGTTAAAAAGTTGAAAATAATATATTTGTCAATTTGAGAACAGGTCCCTTTAATGTGATGGAATGGTTGACATTTTCAAAGAAACATACATGTAGGGATTGTTATTGTTAATTTCAACATTTTATCATTTATTTGATATGATCTTTCTATAATGCATATATATGTACATGTACTTAAGAATACTTATTAAATCAGCAGTTATTATAGTAAAATACATGTCTAACAGTATATTGCTACTGTTATGTGACATATTGTAAACTTGTAAGCATTTTAACTTTACAATACTTGTATTTATGTAAATGTTTAAGCATAACATAAATTGTTGAATTTGTATAACAAAAAACTTAGTTACGGGTAGACATAAAGACATGTACATAGTTGAACATATATAGTTTGTGTATGGGAAAATATGAAGATGATGTGAAATATATTTTAATAAGACCTACACATGTTTCCTTCCTATACCGTTATTTATTTTTGCACATACTTTATCATAGATTTGCATAATTTAAAATGTACAATAACAATAATAATAACCTGTCACATGTATTTTGTAAATAGTCACTTGTGAGTAAGGCCATACAAATTTAACTCTATATTTAGCGTCCCCATGATTTGTCGAAACCTACAAATCAAGCAGGAATAAACAATGAGTCGACAAATTTTTTTTCACTTTTTCCCAACGTATTAATGGCAGTGGTATAATCTAACGCAAATGTTTACCTGCAAAACTGTTAAATGTCATCTTCATATTAGGTACCTACTTTAACACAGTATTTTAACTGTGGAAATTGACTAGTTTCACATTATTTTTAAACACATTGGTTTAAACACGTAAGTCTTTTTTTTTTCAAATTTGTATATGCTTTCCAAATCAATTGTTCACATTGTCAAATTTAATTTTTTTCGTTCAAGCATCATAAAACCTACCCGACCGAGGACACTAAACATAGAATCACATTGGAATGGTCTAAATATCTTTCTAATTTAACAAAATTAAAAATTCAAAATGTTGGAAGTAGAATACTCCAATTTTTTCAGACGGACTGATTCACGTTTCAGCTGCACCAACTCTTCGAGCAGTTCAATATTTTCCTTTCTATTGCCATCAGCTCCTCGTGGCAGTCACCTGGATATCAACATTGTACATAACTTAAAAATCTTGCAATGAAGTTTATAGTAAAAAAAATTATGTAATTGTCTAACAAAGATTAAATCCTTTTTTATTAATTTAAATAAGTAATCTTCATATTGCATTTACATATAAGAATATATAATTGCTTTCACAAATTAAATGATACATACATTTTCTTTTCTTGTTGGTTTCTTTTTGCCTGTATTTGATTTTGGCTTTTCTTTGAAAATAAATGTAATTTATAGGTCATTTCAGATTGTTACTATTTATCTTTTTCAGCTATCTTTATGTATTATTACATATTTCTAATAACTAAAATATGTTCATTTGTTAATTGTACTCTATGTGCAATCCCTCAAGCCATTCATGAGAAACCAGCTTATCGAAATCTTTAACTTATCTGAATAGCTAACATATATAATTTATAAGTGTAAAAGGTCCATAATGTTTACAAAGTTCAAATTAGAGTTAACAAACGTGGCCTATGGGTTCATTTTAATATAGGGAATAAGTGTTTTAAATTTGATTGAAATCGCTCAAGCCATTCACGATAAACCAGCTTACCGAAATACTTTAACATATCCAGACAGCTTATATGTATAATTTCTAAGTGTAGAAAGGCCCATAAATTTGATACATTTCAAACTAGAATTACCAAACTCAACTAATACATTTTTAGATTGACTAATTGTGACCTTTCCTAATCGCCCCAACGTCGGCGTTGGCGTCCGTGTCTGAATTTGGTTACAGTTTTTATTCAAACGTCTTGTAACTTCGAAACTACATAATTTATTTGCTTGAAACTTGGAATAAACCTTTTTCATTAACTCCATTAACAGGGACAACATTCCTCATAACTCTGTTTTGCATTTTGACAGAGTTATGCCCCCTTTTTTACATTGATTATTTGTTTAGTTATATTAAAAAATATTATAACTTCAAAACTACACAACAATTTATTAACTACATAAGGTTTTTCACTTGAAATAATTTGATGAAATAATTGCCATAACTCAATTCTGTATTTCTACTTTCCAAACTAGACACCAACTTAGGGAAAGATCTAGGGCAAAATAACAGTGTGCTGCACCCTTCTCCTTTTTTGGTCTCCCCCCTCCCCTTTTGCTGCTTTGGGCTGCTAAACACAGAAATATTGAATATCTGTTGAAATGTAATATATTTTTTGCAACTACTCTAAGACATATGAATAGCATATGCTTTAGAAACCTTAATTACAAGCATTAAAATACTTAATACCCTGGATTTAGCAAATTATTAGAAATGTCAACAGACTGGTCCGGATTTCCACTCTGCTCCTTTTTTGCAGCACCCTGTCCCTTTTGTGATCAAAGATCTTTCTCTACAACTGAAATACTTAGAATAGTCAAGCACGCTGTGCTCAGACAGCTATTGTTACACCATAAAACTACATGTTGCATAGAAATCCTTGTGACAAAGTTGCATTTGGGGTTATTCTCGCCATGACAGTGACAGTTCTGTAGTTTGTGTGTGCAGATATGTGTTTGTTCCATAAGAAATAATTTTAACATGTATTTAATAAATATCAAACCTTCAACTAACTCGGTTGCTTCATTTTCTTTGAAGAACCCTCCTGGTTGTTGCTCTGAATAATAAAAAAGTAATACACATATAAATGCATGCTATAAAATGTTGCAAGTTTAATATTATATGATTTGTTATTAACACTTTCAAATGGCATGAATCTGTCTGAATAACCTGTTTAACCTTGATTGGATATGATAGCTTGATGGGCGATAAGCTTATACATGTTTGTAAGTAATACATTGGATGTGGTTTTTATATAGCTGTTTAACTCATTGTGCAAAAACAATATTAACAAAACGATATTAGCTAGACAGTTAATTAATATTCTTTCCAAATGAATTTAGTTATCAAAATAACATTAATTTTGCATGGTATGAGAAATAAAGTTTAAATGTAACTAAAAAAACACACTATTATTGGTGTCTGGTAGTACCAAAACACTATGTACAATTATGTGATAAATTAATTGATGGTTGAGTCAATATCAATCAGATTAAAGTTATATTATAATATCCACCATATACTAAATAAAATAAAATAAATATAAACTTGAATAAGCAATGGCATGGGCACATCATAAGTCCTACACATTTTTTCACATCATATCTATGTCATCTGAACTAACATTACTATTAGCCCATTGAAAGCAGTAATAAACCTATCAATATTTTCCCTATGGGTATGAGAGGCGAGATCGAGAGTGTTTCCCGACAGTCAGGAATAAGCTGAATGATTCTGGACCATGGGAAATAAACTTTGATTGGATTTTAAGTCTATTTCATGTGAGTCAGCCCGGCGCTCCACCCACCTGGGGGTAAATAGTGATAGATGCATAACTTGTATGAAACATAAACATTTAAGTTAACAAAAGCAAAAAAGTTCAAAGCCATACCTACTCAGTTACACACCTGGGAAGACAGCACAGACAGCACCTTTCAAACACAATAACAAAAACCATATTGATAGAAATTTTATTTACTTTTATATAATTAATTATAGTCGAAACTGTTACTCACTGATTACCAAACGCTTTTTATGTAATTGCTATCAAGAATCGATTTTGCATGGTAAATACATGTGTGGCCGAAATGCTTCCACACTGATCGTTGAGGATATAACATGTTATTTTGCACACAAATCAACGAAATCTGTTGACAGATAATAACAGATATGACCGACTATTTGACAGGGTCAAGTCAACACCGTAAAGTTCAAAACGGTCGCTTTTTTCAGTTTACTACAACACAATATACAAACATTAATGCAGACACACTAATGAAAATACTCAACATTGACGAAATGTACACTAACCTTCTTCTCTACATTTGACAAAGGCTTTGGTGGTGGTCCCCCGCCCGTCTGTCCCACTGCCGACTTCAGTATCATTGAATTTTTCTTTGTAGTCGACTAAAATTAGAAGTTATACACGCTCCAGTTGAAAATATATGAACGATATTCTTAACTTTATATAGATTTTGGAGAAATCTACAACTATACTGATTGCGCGTTTAATTTTAGTTAGCGTGTTTATTACCTTTACATCGGCCCAGTTCTTCTTTACTTTTTTTGGTGTCCTCTCACACATACCGACGCTGTTTACCCTGAATGTATGAAAACATATGCCATTCAGATTAAAAGCAATCAGTTTATAAAATACAACAAAATAATTTCTTTTGATTTTTTTTAATGCCGTGAAAGCTACGCGAAAATTATGTGACGGAGGGAAAAGTGCACTGTACTGTTAATTATACGTTGCATAAATTGATATGTCAATGACAAACCTCTCCGTTACGCGCTTCCAGAAGGAGCTGTTCAATTCGCTCAGGGATTTCCCTGAGCACATGTCCACAAGAAACTCAATTTCTTCTTTAGACCAGTTGGTCGAGCGAGCGGCCATCTTTACTAGCAGACGAATGTTTGACATTGCGCGCCAACAAACTTCATGTTGCTTTTTGATCTCCATTTGAAGACTTTAGATTGGTTTAACGTTTTTAAGATTCGTACGAATTCTTAAGTTTGCGAACGTGTTTATGGAACGGTCGTAAGTATTTGCGTAAGAACGTTCGTACGTAAGAATCGCAGAATTCTTACGAAAATCTTACTAAATCTTTATGAAACGGGCCCAACCCAGTGTTTTGTCTAATCATTGCACTTGGACAACACCTGATTAACGGTTAATCTAGTTATGTACAAAAAGAGCGCGTTCCGAAGCTTGTAGCGTGTGTGTGAAGTTTAACGAATGTTAATTAATGCGTTAAGCATAGCTGGACAAAAGGCCCGGGGAACCACCGCTACTCAGTACTCACCATGGATGTTTCAGTGATGGAGTAAATGTTCTGTATCAGAATCTTGATCTGGACTTCTGTTGCAGTGTCTGAAAAAGCAACACAATACCACACAGTTAGCTATATTGCTGTACGAAAGCAGGAACGAATTTGCTTTGTGACGGTGTATATGACAATAAAATATTTACAAAATATCATATTTGAGGCGTGTCGTGGGAAACCCGGGCTAAATGCATGTGCGTAAAGTGTCATCCCGGATTAGCCTGTGCAGTCCGCACAGGCTAATCCAGGATTCCGTGACGACACTTTGCGCCTAAAGGGGATTTATGTTTAGAAGAGACTTCCTTGAAACAGAAAATACCATAAAAGCGGAAAGTGCCGTCCTGGATTAGCATGTGCGGACTGAACATGCTAATCCGAGACAACACTTTACGCACGTGCATTAAGCCCGGGTTTCTCACTACATGCCTCATTTAAATTTTAATACTGTCAACGATGTTTACAAAGAACAATTGTATTTTCAAACTTAAATGGCAAAACAAAGTCTCCAGAACCAATACCACACATCAGATCGAAACCCCAGATCTCTAAAATAATAACACATATTTCAGCCCCCATGTTTCCAGAACGCAGTACCACAAACATCTCAACCCGAATGTCCCTCGAGACTGACGAATCTCTCTCAGTTACTGTAATTGGTTCAGCTGATATATGACACAAACATCCATTACAAAGGTAACTAACTGCATAACGTGAAGTTCTATCATGTTCCATACTATCCCTACCGGAGCAATATTTATCTTTTTCATGATAACAATGAACATTCTTTGGTATTTAATTGAATATAAACAATTAAGCTCCCGCAAACTAAAATACATCAAATGCATCAATCAAAGAAGCTTCGGAAATATGCTGACCTCGCTATATCCAAAATGTTCTAGATACATTAAAATAATATCATGTCTCAGTTTAATTATTTATTATTGTTTTCGTTTTGACAAAATACATTATCTCCCTATTACTTACAACGAACATGTTTGTGATTTTGATATGACATTGAGTGACACAAATTTAAGGCTCTTAGTAGGACTTTTGATCCCGCTTTTACATCCTTTTATAAGGGTTCATATTATAAGTGAAAAGATAAAAATCCATTTTCTTAATTTTCCAATTTTAAACTAATGGGAAGTTTTTCTTTTAGGGTGAATTTGCTCCACACTCTGCATACAGACATGTTTCCATTAATTCAAATGTGATATTACACTGCAGGGGACGTTACTGAGGTCTGTGTCTAGAAATGCAACCAACCTTGGGCACAAGACAAACTAACCCGTCTAATTTCACACTCGTTAAGCACTGAATTATTGAAATAGGAACACCCTTGTGAATGCTTTCGTAACAAAAGCACTTAAGATCGGTTTGTGTGGTGTCTTACTTTTTTACGCCTTGCATCCAATAAACATGTGGCTGCATGGCGTTCAATGGTTCGAAGAAACAGCATTTAAAGGTCCCCTTAAGATAATTACAACGAAACGTTCATAAAATCCATGACATGATTCAAATGGAAGTTTGCAAATCATAATTGTGACTCCAAACTTTGTCGAAAGCTAGATGCTTATTGAGATACTGTCCGTGACGGTACGTTATCTGGGTTGAACCAGTAGGGGTGTCAGTGAATAAGCAAACTCGATAACTCATTGTATATAAACACAATCAAGATGTCCCGATCGCATGGAGGACACCGTATATATTAACCTAGTGCGACCATTCCATCATTTACTAATGTGTAAGCCATCACTAATCCTTTGTGGATATTGCTGTATGATACAATGAACTATACAAGCAGTATACAGACAGTATCATCTCATATTAATTCTAGTTATATCCGTTACTGAGAATGACAAATAAAATTTATGACAAACTCGATAACACATCACAGGTTCACGAACGCAAGACATAAACATTTACACACGGATCATATGTGTGGTAGTAAAATTCAAGATAATTATGAAACATCACGATAAATGTACTTTTTCACAAAACATTTCAAACTGCATTACGAACGATATAACCGGTATTATATTTTCTAATGTAGCAGATATTTGGCGACACTGTTGCCACAATTTTACCCAATTTGCATAAATGTGTAACGTGCAGGGGGTCTAATGCGCGCAAAGTATTAACATGAGTCTATACAACTCTATATAAATTTTCATTGGGGCTACCTGCCTAATGATCAGTCAAAAGATTATACACATTGATTATTAATAAAACTTCATCAACTTATTATCAAGGATGAGATCTATTAAAATAATTGGATGGGCAACCAAAATCAATGGATGGAATCACGTATATACAAGATAGGCGGATGGAGCACTGATATCCTTAGATGTGATGGGCTAGCACAGTATCTTATAGTCTATACAAGGTATGGAACCAAGCGTGGTACAGCAGATCTCACTATCCTTTTCGCTTTGTAGAACAACAATATCCTTGCTACCGTGTCTTATTTTCCCGTGGCTCAAGCATTGCACCATGGTGCTTATTCCAATGTTTTGTTTTATAAGCCACGTTCTTGAAAGTTGTGACGCATGTATGGCGCGTCCGTTGCCCCACGCAACGCCTTCTTCAGTCTTCAACTTGCTGCATCCATCGTTCGAGATCTTTCCTTTACATACTGAGCACACTCTTACTGGCTTCTGATGGTCTCTGTCTGCGGGGACAGTATACGAGGTCCCAGTCCTGGACTCTTTATCCTGAAGCCATGAACCTGGTTTTCTGGCATTCGATCTTGCACTATAGACCTCATCCATAGACATGGTGCCAGCAGCTTTCAATGATCTTTCAAAGCCTACATATCCATTTGTATTGGCATCTTTTTGGCTTTCCTGAATTAGACTTCACCGTCTGATTCCCAAAGGCCTTTACCCTGTTCCTGTGAATTACCTGGGTCGTATCCTCACGCCCAGAATTTTCCTTATACGATAGCTTTCCTGGGATCGTACTAGAACCCTTCCAGTTAGAAGTACACTTTGACGACGTTACCTCGTCCCTAACTGGAAACCCTACCAAGACTTCATCACCCTCTCTTAAGGTTTCATCAGAAGTCTTGCTGAACCGCACCTGCTTTTGCCTCTTCCTGGACTGACATGTTGCCTGATAGTTCTATCCTCTACCGTCCGTCTATCCTGTATTTCCCAGACCCGTTCCTGACTAGGCGTCAGTCTGAATTCTAGGTCTGTGTCATGACCATTTACGGTCATCAGGTCTTTACGATATCGATCCTTATTCTATGATCCTGCATTATATCCAAACCCAGAATCATGTCGATATCCATGTCAGCTACCAACAATTGGTAGGACACCATTCGTCACCAAACTCGACAGATACTGTTGTCTGTCCAAGTACTTCATTCTGTCCCCTGTCACTGATACTATAGATGTCTCATAAGAGAACAGTCTATACTGTTTCGAAATTTTGTTCCATATTCTGAAAGATAACATTGACATTGTAGCACCTGTGTCAATCAGGCAATGGACAGGAATACCATCAACCTGATTGCATTCCTATATATTTTATATTGTGTCTGTTTTGTCGTCTGCATTGCATGTTTATGGACTGTTTATCTTCGGGACGGTTCCGTTTTATATTGTTGGTTGAACCACACTGGTAACACCGTCGTGCAGTTTGATTGACATGGTTGCATTCACCTTTTGTGAAGTGCTTAGACCTTTGCCATGATCGTGTATACTTATTGTTTTGATCGTCATTATATCCATTATAAGACCGTTCAGTTTCCAACCGTTTTCATTGCCTGTGACGCTTCATATGTTCACTCATGCTTTCAATTTGTCGCTGAAGGTCACTTACTATGTTCATGAGTTTAGTTGCTTCAGGTTCAATTTGCTCTGTCCGGTCAGTGAAACTTGAAGATCGAATTACTCCTCGATTCTCACCAACGTAGAACGCTTCTAGCTCTACACCATGTCAAACAGCATCATTTAAATCCACTGGCCTAGCCTGCTTGACTTTAAGACGCATATCTGCATTTGCGAGAGCATCAATAAACTGTTCTTTGGCTAATGCTTATCGTTCATCTGCTGGTGCATTAGGGTAGGCAAGATTTGTAAGACGTCTTATGTCTTGTCCAGGTGTAGCTCGTTGATGCCTTCCTCTTAACTGTACACGATACAGTTCAGTCTGGTTGGGAGGCGCAAAACGTTATTCCAACGCACGTGTCAGCCGCTCATAGTCAATGGTGCTATTAGTGAGATTGCCAAAAACACCATGGGCCTGCCAACGCAATGAAACAGACAGGTACTATCCCTTCTGTTCATTGTTCCACCTATTGATCTTTGCACTTGCTTCAAAATGTGCCTAGCAATCACTCCATGAGCTGCTACCGTCATAGCTTTCATCATTACACCAGCGCGTTTGCTATTGCTCGATGTCTCATCCTTCATTATCTGAGCACAGGGCTATTTGGATGGTGTACTGCCATCACTCTGAGACGAGGGTTTCTTGCGCTCTGAACATTGTCATAGCGGTCAATCGGGCGCTCATTAGCTTCAGTTTGTGAACTCGGATTAGTTCTGTCCTCCGATAATGAATAGTCTGCCAGTGTACCAAAATGTACTTCTTCGGAGTACATGTTCTTAGGCCAGACTGTGTCCTATCGATCTCTTGCTTGAGATGCATCATCTCTATCTCCATCCTAAGGTTTTGTAGTTCCAATTTTAGGCATTCATTTTCATACGTCATTGTACGGAACTCATCCACTGAGACACTGGTCTCAGCTCCTTGAACTATGTGTTCAGTTGCTTGACGCATGTTTGTACAACAACAACGGGTATGTAGGTTTGTGACAAAAACCTTATATGGGCTAGCATAGTATCTTATAGTCTATACAAGGTATGTAACCAAGCGTGGTACCCTTGTCAATACCCTTGTCGCTTTGTAGATCGCATCAAGCGCAATGCTTGTGCAATAATACTCCACTGACAAGGGATAGCGAGTCTTTCTAATGTCAAGCTACTGTTGCTTCTCCAACGTCTAAACAAGTTTGGTACGAGGTAGTCGCAAGCATTAGATCAAGAATCAGCTCTCACCAGCTCAATTATTTACTTAAGTCTTGTTCGGCAGCAGAAACGGTTCTGCCTTATATACTGCGCGCTACCGTTTATATAGCCGCAGTTCACTTGACTCAACAGACTTGCCCGGGTCATTCCATTTTAATTACCAGAAGTTAAATCGCGGGGAGATCAAGTCAATCGGATTATGAATTTTAATTACTGAAGTCGTGTGATTCACATTGTATGTATTTGCAGTTGTGTTTTAAAGAATAATAATCTACTGACAACGCAATTTTCTAATAATTAAATGCACATTATCATAATTTGTTTTTTATATGCTTAGCTGACATTCCCGTCAGACTTACATGTACATACTAATACTGAGAAACAGAGAGAATGGACCATTGTCGTTATAAATGTAAGCTTCTTAGCTTCGTTGCCGAATGTCTAACATACTTGTTTACCACGATCTGCCACATTTACTATGACATAAATATTATGCAAGCTGTAGATAGATTTACGAGTGATCGTAATTACATTGCACTATTAGTACAAATGCTCTATCTATTGCCATTGGTAATTGCAACGAAGTAGCCAGATAGACGAAGAGTAAAAGCATGCGCAGATAACCTTATTTTAACCTATTCTTTTTGTATCGTGTCGAAAACTTTACTTTATTACAAAAACCATTATGACATTGACATAGATACAATTAGACTATAATATACTGCCTCCCAATTCCATGCGTAATCCGTGCATGCGGCCTGATATTTTCACACAGTAGAGACAGCCAAAGCGGTGATATTTATATTTTGATAAATGTACATCCGTATATATCAAATATATATAATTATGCGAATGCATAAACATAAACATTTATATTGATCAGTTGAGGCGTTATATGTATTACCATTAATCACAGTGATTTCAGATTGTTTCTAATTAAATTCATTTTCATACCATTACTTTTAATTACGGTCATGTCTGATTTGAAAGGGCCAATTAGGAATAAAATATATCAACTGAAGTACACACGTTCCAGGCGTGACTCAGACATAGGTACACCGGTTTCAAACACTAGTATTGTTTATAGAATACACAGGAGATTTGCAAAACAGTATTATGGCGCATTAATTCCATGGCTAAATTCTGACTTGTCCACTTGACTTTACTGCTTAATATTTTGCCAGTGTCATTTCGTGTTCAACTTAAGCTATCAAAATGTACAGTCAAATAATACAACCACGGTTTCAAAAAATGGCACCGACTGCATTGATTGTAGGACGATTTTATTGGAACATAAAGTAGCCCAACAATGGTTTTGCGTTCCAATCCTAGAGTGGGTCGACATATAATTCAGTCGTGAAATATCACCGAACATCATGAATTACCGAACATTTTATGGAGTGTAATGCATTACAAGTCGGCGGGTGCGGACAATTTATGGATGTGTGTTCTTTGAATTCAATTGTTTGTCAATGTAATCTGTTACCAGAACAAAAGTTTACTATTAGAATATCCGAAAGACATCATCGTATTAACAGCAGCATTTATAAAGCACCTTCCTAGGCCTAATGTCGTTTTTTCTGGCACTGCATAATTAATTGTCAATTTTGAGATGACATCAAACTTAATTTATCATAAGACGTAAGACTTAAACAAACATGCAGAAAGAAAGAACTGACCAAAAATATTAAAGCTATTTTCGAGAACATCGCCTTGAATATAAAATATTCGATTTTAACATGTTAACATTTTATTGACGCATTTAATTATTATTATTATTATTATTATAAACGTATTATTATTTTTATTAATATTGCTGCTGCTTTTGTTTTTCCCCGTTAAAACACGTTAATGAAATATTATACAATAGATGAAATAGAGATAACAGAAATAGATCTAATTGAAATTCCCAGTCGACATTTCAAAAACACGCATCAATAGTGAATCAAGCGTGGTTCATGTTTAAAAAGCAATTGAATAGTTTGGTCCTTAGTAAGCGTCCTTTCCGAAAGTAATTACATGTACTCTCACGAAATAATACTGGAAAATTGTTGTTGTTGTTAATATCACTGGCCATATATTTGCCGACTGCTGTACAGTTTCCATAAATATTTTGTAAAATTCCATTTTCTCGACATCCTTTTCAACATCAAATGTCGAATAGTAAATGTGACATACTGCGATTTGTATGAGAGAACTGAATACTTTACATAGCTTCGTAATCGGAACGACTGTATTATCCATATCACGGTGTTGTTCGTTTTGATTTACAGTGGCATATTCGATGATGAGTTAGCAAGTGCTTTTCAGATGTGGCATTTATAATTGATAATACGTAAACGAGGAGTTGCATTCCTTTTAGCAATAAAAATTTAGTAATTTAGTAATTTGCCTATCGTGTAAGTATATATGTGCGCCTACTATACAGTGCATTCAAGTTCATTGTTTCTAATCCTATTCCACTTTTCCATAAAATATTGAAAGAGCCGATGTTGCTCTGGAGTTGGAGACGCATGATCGTGAGAAAAAAAAACACAACAGCAACATACAAATGAAAAAAAACTGATTAAAGATCAAGTGATCAAAGTCATAATATCATCGACAACCACAAAAATTACTCAATCACCCCGACAATAAGTAGTTGCAAAGGCCAACATTCATTAGTTTACTGAAATATAAATATCTTGATCGTTTTCCCTGTCAAACACATGTAACCAATGAAATGCGTGTACTTGGTTCATTATAAGTTTGTGAACATATGCCGTCCTGTATCCCTTTAGTTTACATTGCATAAAATGATAACCATCTTCACTTGAACAGATTTATTGTTTATTTATATCACATGTTTATTGTCGATATAATTTTTTAATACCTCTTTTGATGAAAGAAGCTGTGGTTTTTGCTGTTCAATATCAATCTTCTATTATCAAATAACGTACAAATAACAAAAAAGTCAACGCATCCCAGAACAATTAATATACCGAATGCATACATTAACATGTAATGTTTCTGCAAACGAGTGCACACAATCTTGAGAAATCCGTACATGTAAATTCCGGTGCCTAAAACAGTTTCTGTATAAAAATGTTCGACCGGGAACGCGATGTGTAGTTCCATTAGCAAACAAGTCGAATTAAACTAAATCCCGATGGTACGGTTATGGCCTTAGATATGTCAGTTTGGACAATACTTCACAGAGATACATTATTCCGATTTGCGACATGAACATTTACTGTAGGTCTCTATATTGATACGCCATTCAGACATGTTTCCATTAATACAAATGGGATGTTACACTGTAGATGCCATTACTGACGCCTGTGTCAAGAAATGCAGCCAACATTGGGCACAAGACAAACTAACCTGACTAATTTCACTAATTTCAAGGCTGAACTATTGAAATACGAACTCCTTTGTTAATGCTCTCGTAAAATGCACTTAAAGTCGGTTTCGTGTGTGTTTGGTCTGTAACGCTGTGCACTCAAGTACAACATTATGTGGTTGAATGGCGGGTAATGGTTCGAAGCAACAGCATTCGATTGCATGTTATGAAAGCACAGAGAGGTGGCTTGTGCATTATTATCACTTTACAATCCATCAGAAAGCTACCAACGGTATAAATATTTTCACTAAGTTTGCAGTCTTTCCGACTATAATTCAATGTAAGCGTTTGGTGCCTAGTATACATTCGCTTTGTATTAACATAGACCATTCTTTTAAACTTGATAAACGTTAACAAATAAAAACATCAACTACATGTAAATATACTAACTGATAATTATTGTATACACATACACCAGATCGTATTATTAACGAACAAACAGATATACTTTACATATGTAACAACATTGAAGCATATTTGGTATGATCTTTTTGGAAATAATTTTACCCAATTTGTTTCAATGTAAGGTTCTTAGACGACCATCAAGTCAGGTTAATTAACTACAATATCCATTATATCAAATATGACATAAGTGTTCTACAATCTATTGATGGAAGCGTAAGTTGTTTGCACTAGAAGAAATGTGATATACCTACTGCAAGTTATTACTGCAATTAATGCAAGTCTATGGTGCATATGCATACTTATATAAAGAATATGTCAGATATGTTTAGAAGTAGCCATTTTAAGGAACAATACAAGTCTTTACGGTTAACCTTGCTAAACTACTAGTAATGTGTGGGACTTGGAGTTGGAAGAAAAACTATAGTTAATAACGAAAAAAACATGACATTGAAACCATGCACGATTTAAAAAACTGTACTACCTACATCTCATAAATTTCGTGCCAAAACATACTGCCATGAGACCGGTTATTCCGCGCAGTAGTTTTAGCCAATATCTTACATGTGACTGACATACATATTGTAGCACGTAAACGTATATAAATATATATATAAATATATATGCAAATATGCTTATAAAATAGCATAACTTTGTGTACATGTATATGCGTAATTTGTATCATCATAAATCTCGATGATTTCAAAATATGTCATTTAATTTCAGCTTATGTTCATACCTTTTATTTTATTTATGGTCACGTGACAAGGGCTAATATAGCTGTGTTTTGCAATGAATATAAATATGGAGTCGATCCATATGAGCATTACGTGAGGTATTCAAACCCATACATTAAATATGTCTCTTAATGAAGGTAATGAATAAAGCATATATCAACTATAGAACACACGTTCCGCTTCTGACTCGGTAACCATCGATATACCAGATTAAAATATAAAATATAGCTACGAATATAAAATATAGCTACGAATGCACAGGGGATTGGCAAAATACTATTCATGGCGCCTTCGTGTCATTTGCTATAATAAATTCGAACTTTTAACTTGGCTTCACTGCTCTGAAGTGATTTATTATTGTATTATTGCATTCGTTAGTATACAAGCACTATATGATTCAAGACTGGTATTTCTGAAGAAAGTCTGGCCTCAAATGTTGTGAAGCCCTTGTTGACAAAATGTTAAAGGAATTCGATCGATCACGTGACAAGTTCGTTGCACGTTTAATTATTTAGCCTGGGTTATTTCGTGTCCGTCTAAAACAATGTTGTGCAGTCGAATGCTAATGTTTCAAAGAATGGAATAATGCCAAAAGCTGTATCGACATATCTTGAATGGTGAAAATTTTAATTGAAACCTTAAATGACATTATAATATTGGATTGTGTCACAAAACCGAGCATGTCTCGCCTTAGTATTCAGGCGCGAAACATTAAGTCAAAGAACAAGTAATTGAAACGAGTTCTTATAATTTAATCTGTGTTCGTGTTCTTTTTTAAATTTAATTTGTTACCAAGACAAATTTGCACTAGTAGAAACCCGCAAGAGAAAACACCGTATGGATGGAGGCGTTTATTAGTTCTACTAGTGATGTTGCTGGTACTGCATATTTAGTTCGGATAATACAGAGAAAGACATGTCCAAGCACAATTTAAAATTTCAAAACACTCATCAATAGTCAAGCACGTGTAACAGTAATTGATAATTGTAGCCATTTGACATTGAAACTAGTCCGTTTCTATATAGTCGTCATGACATGCAGGCGCTACATTAAAGTATATACTGGAACTATTGTTTGTCGTGTATATAGTCAACACAAACAGCACTTAAACAACAAGTGTGGTTCGTGTTTGACGAGCAACTAGACGGTTGATCATGGGTTACATGATAATTATGCATTGTCACGAAATAATACTGGTAAACGGTTGCTGGTAAAGTAACATGCCATATATATGCCAACTGCTTTACAATTCCACTAAATATTATGTGGCATTCCATTTCACTTGTGAGACTTGCAGATTCCCAAAGCGCACGACAGCATTTGGAACATCAAATGTCGAACGTTAATAATATGTGGCATTCATTTTCCTAGCGTTTTGGACAGGCGAATTGAATGCCTGACATCACCCAGTTCATAACAGAGAAGACTTAAACATGCGTGTATAACGCTGTCGTTCATTTAGTTTTGTTGTTGGATTTTAGAAAACAAAACAACCTTAAAAGAGCAGTCAACAAGATCATTTAAATATAACGTACTGCATAAATTGCAGTCAGTAATAAAGCGTTTTCAATTTCAAATTATACTTTTTCTTTGATAGATATCCATAGTAAAGAAAATGAAAACAAAACAAAATGGCAATTTAAATAAAAAATTCATTCATCAGTTTACTGAAATATCTCGTACTCCATATCACTATCAAGCGCATTTTAATATACATTATAAGTGTTTTAATCTGTATCTTCCACTAACTCGTATTTTTATAGGTCATCCAATTACAACCGTCAAACCTGAACCATTGTAATAATTTGTACTCAATCTGTAGATTGAACGGCTTTTGGTGACTGTTTTGATAAAACAAATGTTGTTGTTATTGTTGTGGTTGTTGTCGCATATAAATACATGTTTAACAAAATGTAAAAATAGATAGTTCATAACGTGCCAGAACCATCAATATACCGAATTCAAACACGAACATGTACTTTTTCTGCAAACGATTGTACGCGAACTTGTGACGACAATATCATAAATCAATATCTACAACCTAGTCGCGACCCAATGTCTCCGGAACGCAATTTTTCAAATAAGATCGCAACCTAAAGTGTTTGCAACTTGTATTGACATATTTATTTCAAATCCCAATTTTTCCAGAACGCAGTATCACAAACGAGATTGCAACCTAAAACTTTGGAAACAGTATCGACACATAAAGGTCTCAAGAACGCAGTAACACAAACAATATCTCAACCCGAATGTCTCTGGAGACTGACGTACGTCTATTAGTTACTGTAAGTGGTGCACACGATACAACACAGGCGTCCATTACAGAGGTAACTAATTGCATTACGCGAAGTTCTAGAATTCTCCAGCATATTCCTACAGGAGCAATAGTTATTTTTACCAGGATAACAATTCTATCAAATTGAGTTTTGGCTATAAATAAGTTCGGTCCACAAACCAGATGAATGAAATGTATAAATCACTGAAGCAACGGCGATTTGCGGAAATGCTGCAGATTTTTATGTCGATTTTTTTTAAAGGATCATGTGAAGCATTTAATGGGTATGTTTTACTACTGTTTACAAAATATTAATGAACCTGTCTATCTGTAAATTACAATATACATGTATGAGTATATATTTAACAAGGCATTCATTATATGACGATTGAGTAACACCAAGTGAAATATTCTTAGAAAGAATTTTAAAGCCGCTGAAATACTCTGTACTTGCTTGCATAAACTAGATAGACGTGCTATGTTTATGTTAATTTTACTCAAATTCTTCTTGGTGATGTATTATTCATATTGACAATATGTACGTTCACCGTCGGTCTCTTTATTGATATATTCCCTATATAAATGTTAAGCTTATATGCATATGTTTATTCATATCTCAAGAAAATATCGGAGGTGTTTAAAAGTAGCCAGTAGACGAATAGTAGACAATTGCACGGTAAACATTAGTTTTAACTATTGTTTTGGATCTATTACACAAGTATACTTAACTAGAAAAGCAATATGACATTGAGAAATCTACCCGTAGGCAAAAAGATCGTTGCTGCCATTCCATACAAATACTTAATCATTTTCCAATGTGACCTGATATTTCTCTTGGTAGAGACAATCGATTTGCATTAAAAAAAAAACATAAATATAAGAACATGTATGTCATTCCATTGAGGCGTTATTTGTAATTCAATGTGTTTTTTCTTTCATTACGATAATATCACATGTTAAAAGGGCCAAGCAAGGTGTGTTTTTGAGATATGAAGTCCACGTGAGCAATATATAAAATGTGTATTTAAACATATGCTTTAAATATATCTCGTATTAAAGTAAGTTAAATGAAGATATTGCATATAGATCAAGTGAAGTTCATACGTTTCTGGTCTGACTCAACCTTCGATATACCAGATTCAGTCATACGCATTGTTGAGAATGCAAAGGAGATATACAAAGCCATATTAATGGCGCCTTCACACCATTTGCTAGCCTAAATGCCGACTCGTGCTGTTTTGGCTTTACTGCACAGAAGTGATTTATTATTGTATTCATCAGAATACTTTCCAACATTATGACACTTGGCTGGGAATTACAAAAGCCTACAATCACTTGACTTTTTTCGCACTTAAATTATTTAGCCAAAAGTATTTCGTATCTGTTATATGCAATGTTGTGCAGTTCATTGATAAACCTAAGGTTTAAAAGAATGTATTGATGCATTGATATATCTTGTAGAAAGATTTTTATTAGAATCAAAATAACAATATTTTGCGGCATAACCGAGTGTTATGTAATTCATGTCGCCGACTCCGGCAAAGTAATGGACACAAGTGATTTTAATTCAATGGGTTTGCAATTTAACATCTTACCATGACATTTTTTTGCTAGTGGAAACCCAAGAAGACAACGCCGTGGTAGCTAAACTACATTGAACGGTTTGTTCCTGGGTTAGTGGCAGTTCCAAAAGTAATTACATCTTCTCTCACGAAATAATACCTCCAAATTGTCGCTATTAATATTACTCGCCATATATATGCCAACTGCTTTACAGTTTCCATGAATATGTTGTGACATTCCATTCACTTGTGAGACTTGCAGATTCCTAGCGCGAGCGACAGCCTTTTGAACATCAAATGTCAAGCATTAGAGCAGATTTCCAGCGCGAGCGACAGCCTTTTAAACATCACATATCAAGCATTAGATGTGACATTCATTTATGGAGCACTTTGGACAGGCTTATTGAAAACCTAGTATCATTCCGCTTTGTTATTGCGATGACTTCAACATGTTTTAATAACGTAATTGCTCGTTTGGTTTTATAGTTGGATAGTTGATTTTGAAAAACAAATATTGAAAGGACAGTTAAAAATAGTATTTAAGTCATTTTAGTTATAATTTAATTACTTAAGGTAATGCGAACACAATCTTTTAACCTTCCTGAATGTAAGCACATCATAACCTGTAATCGGTCACATGTATCAATGTATCTTAAACGAATAGAAATATTTAAAATTAAAATAATTTATTCAATTATATTTCTGAGATGGGCACGTGATGGCCACAAACAATGCCCAAAAACAAGATTGCAACAGAAAGTATAAGAAAACGTGACATAAATGAAGCCATGATAAAGTCTCATTGACACAATCAACAGGGACACAACGTAATATCTCTATAATATTGTCACTCGATATTGAATGGTTTTATGCGCAATAATTTATTGGCGTCTTCGAATATCTTATATCAAACGCATGTAAATGAAATGTACATGTACAGTAAACATAAGATATGAGGCGTGTCGTTGGAAAACCGGATTTTATGCATGTGCGTAAAGTGTTGTCCCGGATTAGCCTGTGCAGTCTGAACATGCTAATCCGGGGCGGCACTTTCCGCTTTTATGGTATTTTCTGTTTCAATGAAGTCTCTTCTGAACATAAATCCACTGAAGGCGGAATTGCCGTCCCGGATAAGCCTGTGCGGACTGCACAGGCTAATCCGGGACAACACTTTACGCACATGCATTAAGTCCGGTTTTATGTTTTATGTTTATTTAAATCTTTCTTTAAACGTTTTGTTTTGCTGTGGTGGTGTTTGATGTCACTCGTCTATAACTAAAGACAGTGTTTGATATCATTCGCCTATAACTAAAGACAGTGTTTGATATCACTCGCCTATAACTAAAGACAATGAAAATATAAAACTTCATAACGTGCTCAAACCATCAACATACTAATATAGAATGCAAACGCTAACATGTATTGTTTCCATGCAAACACTAACATGTATTGTTTCTGCAAATGATTGCGCGCGAACTAGTGAAGACAATATAACCTGCGCCTAAAACAATTTCTATTTCAAATGTTCGACCAGGAAAGCAATATGTAATACCATGAGCAAATAGTGGAATTAAACGAAATCCCAACGGCACGAATTCCGACTTAGATCTGTCAAATTGGATAAGGCTTTTACGTATTCATTCTATATAGAGCTCCAAATTCCATTTTGGTGTTTTGTTTAATGGCAGAAGAGAGAACATTGCAAAGTGGATAGAAAGCAATCGATGTTTAAGATAACCTCTGGATTAACTGAACTGTAACAAAATAATGTCATACTAGTATTTATAGATACCCATTTTTTATAATAACCTTGGCCTACATGTATATTAATTTACAACGGACGGGTTTCTTAAATAGGTTTGACAAAAAGGAAACAATGTTACCATTAATGTTTAAGAGCCATGATTAAAATAATAGACTTTCAAATAATGAACACTATGTGAACAATAAACGACACTAAGTACTACTAAGCGTATGCGCACTGAAACCTTTAGCTTTAGCTTGTACAAGCAAATATATACTCAATTCTACATTGTATTAAGACTTTACTTTATATAGTTCTACTCAAACTGTTTGTTTGGAAGCCTATGTCTTGAAAAAGAAGAAAACTAAATACTCCTACGTCAACGTCGTGGCTTGGCGACGTCACAAATGCGGCAGTGACAAGCCCACAGAACTGCAGCCGTCAGCGTAAGAGTTAGAGTAACTGGAAGCTATATTCAACGTGTATATATTACTTCTTAAGTTCATACATTGCATGTACATGTATGTCTTCTGAAGCATTTGCATTATATGCAAATAATCTTTAGCAATGATAAACTTCTTGACATTATTTATCCCAGTAAACAGCTCTTTGTTTCTATCCCGTAGCACAGTTTGCTTTTTGTACATGGCGCTTTGCCGACCTTGTCTGTCGATATAACATGGTAACGGTCACAAACACGTTGTTTTAGTATTAATTATTTAAATATGAAATCACATGAGTATTGTCGTTGCGATTTTTGTATTAGGTTTCTGTCCTATAAAGGTACACACGCAAGTCAATAAGTACAAAGTTCCCAAACCAAAAAAATGTAAGCAGTTACATGTAATATACTATTACTATACCAGTAAGGTACTGTTTTGTCATTTACTGCAGTCATTTATTTGTCTTTCGTATAATGAAGGACTAGCAAGTAGCTTTTCATGTCGGTATACTGATAGTCATTTACTTGTCATTTACTGTGCAAGTATCTTACTTGTCGTTTACTTAACATTGCATTCTTTTATCAGTATTTTAGTAGTCTTACGCTGGAAACAAACCGTTGGTATGGTCATTTAGTCGTAAAACATTAAACATGATTTTACGTAGTCATTCACAGATCAATGGTTGAACTGCATTTTCTGTATACTCCAGATTGTCATTTACTAGTTTTTCACTGCATTCCTCACACTCTGATAAGCACTGACCACCACATGCGGCATTCAGGTGTTCGTCTGCTATGCAATAAAGCATCTGCTTATCTATTGGTTACTTCCCATACACATTCTTTCCTGATTGGTTCATTCAAACACAGGTAGTGTATCGCTGAATTTGAAAACAAGAGCAGTGTTTTAGAAACTAATTGACTTACAAAATTTTAGTTATAAAGCAACTTATTGCCTTTAATTGTAGTTATAAAGTTATTCTGAAATACTGACATTAATGGACATAATCTTGAGAAACAAATAGGTCGTGTGGAAATCAACATTTAGTGTGGTGAAAGAGAGGTTCAATACTTCAGCACTTCGGTTAAATGGAATAGCAGAACAACTGGTGGTTTGTATTTTCATTTCTATATTCCCTTAAATTTCTATTTTCATGATTTCACCATAATTATATTTGTTCTAACTGCAATGTTTGTTTAGTGTGTGGTTACCAATTTAAATTTATACTGAAACTACCGTATGATTTTGTTTAAGTTCACATAATATACAAATAAAAACAGTGTTTCAGGCTCTTAGGGTTGTGTATTTTATTGCTCAATACTTTTGCTGTTATATAAATTGTATTACATTACTATCTTCATAGTAAGTTTTAAACTGATAACACCAGAAGGCTTATCTGAATAATATACTTGACAAGAAGATACATTGGACAATAGCCTTTTCTGGATTGGTTCATTCAAATACAGGCAGTTTCTCTCTGAATTTTCAAAGTAACAGCTGTGTTTTAGAATTTATTTACTTACATTGTAGTTATAATAACCCTTATTTACTGAAGTCCATTACTGGTCTTTATTGCAGTATTGCAGGTAATTCACTTTTAATAGTCAACTACTGGTCATTTACTGTAGTCAATTACTTGTCATTTACTGAGTAATTTACTTGTCATTTACTGAGTAATATACTGGCCATTTACTGAATAATTTACCTGTCATTTACTGAATAATTTACTTATCATTTACTGAGTAATTTATTTGTTATTTACTGGGTTATTTACTTGTCATTTACTGAGTGATTTACTTGTCATTTGTCTTATTTTCATTTGTTAAATAGTACTTCGCTTGTCATTTACTCGGTCATTTACTTGTCTCATTTGCATGTGAAATTTTACACTACTAAATCACTAGTAAAGTATATAATTCAGAAAACATTCGTTGCAGTCATTTACTTCCACATTTTTTTGGTTTGGGAATTTGTACGGATACTCGTTCTTGCATTGACATGTAGGTTTCCAAAATTACGATTTATTGCAATGAAGCTCCACAACACATACAGTCTTCCTCCATCTGGATAAAATGGCATATCCATAGATACTTAATAGAAAATAAAAATGAACCTACAGAACATTCTATTTTGAGCAAATAGCCAATTGTGGCGAATTTTGAGCAATCGTTTGTCAGGTTTGTAAATCGTTCCTGTTTAAGATATTGAACACACCAACATGATTATTACAGAAACTGGTAACGGGCAATAAAGGGACATAACATTAAATGTTATAACTTAAGTACAGTGTATATTAATATGTAACTGAAATCCTTCTAGTTTGGTTAAGGCTTTCTGTAATTGATTTTTAGACGAGCGTTAGCGATTTTACGGATCTTCACTGTTTATTTTATGCTTTCCAGTGATTTATAGGGAAATACCAGTGAAATAACATTGAGGCGTGTCGTGGGAAAACCCAGGACAGGCTAATCCAGGACGGCACTTTCCGCCTGCAGTATATTTATGTTTAGAAGAGACTTATTTGAAACAGAAAATATCATAAAAGCGAAATATGCCCTCCAGGATCAGCCTGTGTGGACTGCACATGAATGGAATGTGCATTAAGCCCGGTTTTCCAACGACACGCCTCAATTGGTAATTAATTGTTTGAAACAGTGAACATTATCACTCCGGTAATTTTCACAGTTTCACACTGGTTCCCGATTTAATACAGTAAATGAAACGGACCGTCAACGATACCAGGCTCAAAATTGTGAAATGACGTCATTATTTTGACGTCATGAGTCAAGACGTTATAATTCCCGCGATTTTTTTTCAAATAAAACGCATTGAGATAGCACATAAAATGTAACAGAACGGCGTATAAAGCATTAAAAAAAAGTGTAGGTTTCGGTAGAATATCGATTTTTCATTATCTCTTGATGATAGAAAATATACAGAGTATATTTGTATAATGCAGTGTAAGATCGTATTTTATTATATACCTATAGACAATCTGACTCAAATACTGATTTATTTTCGGTATAAAATACAATAGGCCAGATAAAATTCCCGTATTTCACACTGTGAAATAATTTTCCGTATTCAACGGCTGCAAAAACCGGACTACTTTTACGTTCTTTGAGTATCGTATATTTCCGTAACGTTCCAATCGACACTGGGAAACACCCTATTCTATTTATAGACACTACAACGCAGTTGCAACATGTTGATTATCTTGAATGACGTCATTGATTTACATGATATGTGTTCGTGCGCGTTCTTTAACAGAACTATTTTGTTATTATTTTGTTTGTTTCGTAGCGTATTTGTGATGTTTTGATCGCAAGGAGGTATATAATAAATGGAATACTACATGACTGTGGTGTTCCGGTGGGTTGTATCGCTCTCGTTGATTGTGTAAAGTTGTATTCCACTGGCCATGCGGGCTCGTGGAATACATCGTTTCACAATCAACTCGAGCGATACAAGCCACCGGAACACCACAGTCATGTAATATTCCCTATTTATTTCATGAGTGGTCATAGAGACAATATTTTCACGAGTGGCGCAGCCACGAGTGAAAATATCTAGTTTCTATGGCCACAAATGATTAAATAGAGCATATTTGTTTGTTTTCGGTGTGATAACGCGTGATATCATCACCGGAAAGGGATACAATTAATATTTTCACGAGCGCTTGCACGGGAATCATCGTCATGACGTCAAAATAATGACGTCATTTAACAGTTTTGAGCCCGGCATCGATGACGGTCCGTTTCATTTACCGTATTAAATCGGGACCCAAAAAGTAGTCCCTCACTGTTAAGTGATATAGGGATATATCTCACTGATATTTTTCTATATTTTACTACTTAGCACGAAATAAAATACGATCTTACACTGTATTAAACAAATTTTCTTTTTATTTCATGCTTCTGAACGATAAATAAATAAAAATGCGCGAGAAATGCTGAAGCGTCACAAGTTTTGTGTATTATGACATTATGATCCAAAATTGTCGATCATTGTTGTGGTGGGAAAAAAGTGCAACGCTTACTGCGTCGTTGTCGCTAAATTATATTTGTATTGAATTTTATTATGTGTTTTCTGTTGTTTAAAAAGGCCGATGTTTACAATGACGATTAGGGTATTACACACTTTCAAAAAATAAACATAAAAACAACGTTAAAAGTAGCTCCATATAACCAAGAGAGTTAAATGATCAACCGTTATCATTTCACTCGAACCGGGTTATCATTCACTGGTATTCTCCACTCATTCACCGCACAGCATGAAATAGAATATACATTTCTATGATCACTCGTGAATTAAAATCGATATTCTACCGAAACCAACAAATATTCTCTATATAGTTTATATACAGGTATGGGACGTCGACAACATGATGTTTAATACAAATGGGGAAATGATGTTGGCAACACCAGCTTTATATCATCGTGCAAGACAGTACTAAATGCTACAAATAATGTTAATTTTGCCTCCTCTATAAGATAGATCGTTGTCCTGATACAGATATTTCCAATGCTAAGGACAAACATTGGATGTTAAACGTCGTGAATTATCTTTATCATTTATTTTCTAAAGGCCCTGTCACACTGTGGCAAATTTGAGCTTCGAGTTATGTACGAGTTCTGGCGAGTTATAACTCGCCGTAAAGTGGACGAGTTGGTCACGGAATTGTTTCAAGACGACATTTGTTCGAGTTCTCTTCAATCTTGACACGACATTGACGAGACACTAGTACGATACATTTTATCACGAGTTCAGCCGAGATATGCGTACGATATCGTTTCGAAAATTGAAGACTTGTCGTCGAGAATGTACGAGCGTGGACGAGTCTGTATGACTTGTGAAGACATGAGTACGAGTTTACGGTGACATTTTACGAGAAACGGAAGAGCAGATGATGTAGGCAAGTCTCCCAAACTCGCAGCAAACTCGTATTATGTCGTAAAACGATAATATACGGCGACACGCTACGACAAGGAAAGACATGTCTACGGAATGTGTTCAAGTGCGTTTGGGAGTGCGCGAGATTCCTTCGACATGTCTTCGACAAGTGTACGAGAATAAAAAGTCGCCGAGAAGCGGCGAGAATTTTAAACGGTTTAAAATCACCGCTACTTGGCGAGTTCTGGCGACATAAGAAGACATAAGTAGACATCACTGCGACAAAGAACGACATGTGTACAAGATCTCCACGACACCAGGAGAGTGGTGGCGAGTTACAACTCGCGCGAACTGGTAGCTCAAATTCGCCACAGTGTGACAGGGCCTAAAGAGAGTTGCATGTACATTGTTCTTTAAGAATCCAATATTGTCGTTATAAATGCGACTTTAACATTTTAAAACGAACATGATTATTGTTGAGCACTTTACTTAATTTTATAATAACTTTATATTGTATTATGTGCTATGCATTTCATGATGCATTAATCTAGACGTTAAATATTTTCAGTGTATTATCAACAACAAATATACTAAATATTCCGGTTGAATACGTCAATCTTGCAGACACTAAATGTATGATGGCAGTAAAATGCCGGCAATAGAACTTACTGTTATAGAGTAAAACCACTGGTAACTTTATGCGATAATGTATAGGGAATAATATTGATGATTTATCTAGGATTGTACGACAGGTTCAATTGAAAATAAAACTTTTCGAAATATTGAGATATTTATTAGCTGTTAGCAGCACATTTGATTACAGTTGATGCAAGGCCAAATAATACAATATGTTTAATGGCTGCTCAAGCGCACGTTTTTGATTTCATCACAAACGCAACGTTACAACTGAAGCTTTACCCATTAAATATACATGTTAATAAACTGCAATCGATTACTTGCCACATTTATGCGTCTATAAAAACTATATGTTTTGTAAATAAAAAATAAGCATTTTAGAATGTACATGTATTGTTTTCTTCTGACGACCATTTCATCGAAACTAAAAGAAATGTACTGGTGATTTACTCAGTATGACATGGTTGTATTTACTGCTAAGCGCAGTAGTAAAGGTGAAAATATACACACAAAACAAGATCAGGGAACAGATTAGACCATTGGTTTATTGATGTGTGTAACAAAAATGCCGTTTTCCGTTAAACAGCCCAATATACATAGTAATTTACAATTCATAAGCAATGTGATAATAAGCAGGATAGAGATGAACACAGGTTGTATCATGCATATTCAAGTTGTAACGCTATTTGGGCCACAGAACAAAACTAATGCTTACTGAGTTCAAAGTCGGGTGAAATGCTGGAGTCATATCTTTGTTTGTTGCCCTGGGCGGTCGTATCTGCTATTCCCAAGAGAGTACTCAGAATTTTCTGCCTAAAAAAGTATACATTAAAAATGAGGCGCGTCGTGGGAAAACCGGACTTAATGGATGTGCGTAAAGTGTCGTCCCGGATTAGCCTGTGCAGTCCGCACAGGCTAATCCGGGACGGCACTTTCCGCTTTTACGGTATTTTCTGTTTCAATTAAGTGTCTTCTAACCATAAATCCACTTTAGGCGGAAAGATGACACTTTACGCACATGCATTAAGTCCGGTTTTCCCACGACACGGCTTATTTATAATAAAGATAATACTTAGTCTCTGACAACGTCTGAGATATGTAATGACATGTTTGAAAAAAAACGTAGTCATAAGTGTACACTAGGTTTTGCTATCTGTGGTCCAGAAAAGGATGTGTCTAAACAAAAGCGACATATTGTTTTTTAAGTAAATAGTTGCATGTATTTGTATTTAATACTTGACATGTATACATCACCAATATACAAACGTCAATTTTAATGTAACATGTACAATGAAATCGATATTTCCTGTTGACATTATTATACACTTTTCCGTGATTACAAGACATGCAAGTTTATTAAACTTCTCTATAAAAGTCAAACAGTACACGCATATACAGTACAGTCCTTTTACATCCAGACAACAATCACTGAGCTATGCGTGCCCAACGTAATGATCCCGACACTGGAAAACTGATCGAAGAAAATATTTACATTCGATAAACCACCATCTCCCAGAGAAAAAAAATTGTCTGCGTTTGGCACTTACTTAAGTCATGAGATAAAAAGTGCGCATGGCACTTTGCCAAAATATCCGAGTACGTATAAATACAAAACGACAGTTCTTGTAAACATTGTGATTGACGACGCAATACAACTTGACTTAAATAAGATACATAAGATCATGTTATAATGCCAAAATATCCGAGTACGTATAAATACAAAACGACAGTTCTTGTAAACATTGTGATTGACGACGCAATACAACTTGACTTAAATAAGATACATAAGATCATGTTATAATACACAATGTGAAAATGCTAACTAAGGAATCATTTACAAATATGCTTGGATATACTTGCAGTCATGTCAAAATGACTGAATATACGCAATTACGAATACAAATGTTCTACATATTCAATTTCTTCTTACCTGGATGAGCCATGGTTCAGATTCTCTGAACATTTCACATGACACCACGCGAAGCAACATAAAAACCACCATATTATCCCTGTGTGCGGCATTATGTCAAATTCACCTCGTATAATCTGCACTGATTGACAATACCACCAAATCACCAGCGCTTCCCCTGCGATCCTATACACTGTTTGCTCCTATTGTATACCAACGGCATCAGTCGGCGCTCCTGACAATTAATATTTAATGCACCCGGTTTTCACGCGTTCCATGCGACTGCAATTTCATCTAAAAGACTAAATGACATTATTTATTCAAAGCACAAGTCAAGTTTGTTTCAGCTTTCATAGCAGCCCCGTCGCTGTGGCTGCAAAACAGAAACGTTCTAATGTCAATATCAGGTGAAGAAGACTGCATAATTCATGACAATTCCAGTTTCATTAGCAACGCGCGTCGAGCTCTAGCAATCCACAAGTTTCCCGAACACTGGTCTTAACCGCTGTAGCATAAAATATATAAACAGATCCAGTTTATACCAGTTGTTCTTGCAATGTATTCACCTCTCGTCAAAACGCAAATAATCAATACAACAAACCATCGGAACCCTCAAAATTTCGTCTCCTGCGTTCCTTGGGCTAATCGTTTATATTCCTTACAATCATCGTATTTCCCACAAAGCACCGCCTATTGGCACCAATGGCCGATACAATGCCTAATATGGCATGCATTGTGGTCATTCATCAATATATTTTCTCTCAATACATTATATATGTAGTTGTATTCACAATAATGTGTAAAAATTACATTGGTAGTGTTATTTGCTAATATGTGCGTTTGCTGACAGTAAGGAAATATACACAAATTCAAAATATGATGTGTTATTTTTTTATAAAATAATCTTTCAAGATACGAAGCAACCGTAATAAGTCAAACGGATGTACATTTTTGTAGTGCGTTTAACCGTAATAAGTGAAACGGATGTACGTTTTTTGTAGTGCGTTTAACGGAGCAAAGCATTCCAATACAATGGAAATACAAACGCCGACATGGCTCAATTGCAGATAACAGAAGTATTGTCGAAAAAAAATTATGTCAAATACTACTACGCATTATGTTCATAAACTGTATGATGTTTTAGGACAATCTGCCGCTCCACACAATTTAACAAATCCAAGCTTGCCGCCAGTCGGCTATTTTAAATGTGATCAATGCGAAAATTATTCCACGCACTACTATTTCGTTTCAATATGAAGCGTGAGAAGTTTCATGTAAATGGAATAAAAATAGAAAAAGTAGTTTGACGAACAAACTTTATTCAAGATGGCTGCCAGTTGGCCACTTTGAATAATATCGAGAAAAATGTCAGGCACCAATCCTCATCATGTATAAAGTTTCATGAAAATCTGCCAAATATTGTAGAAGCATTCTCTTGAAACAATGGCCTCCAGTCGGCCAAATTAAATCAAAGATTGCCACCAGTCAGCCCTTTTGAATTGTGTCAAAGAAAATATTATGTCAATCACGACTACGCCTTATGTTCATCAACTCAGCGCTCGACTATTCATACCTCTTTAATAACATACCTATGTTTTCATTGACCTTACATAGTGACCCCAAAACAATGTGTGACGTTTTAATTAAGTATTTGTAGTAGTTACATAGATATGTACTTGCACGCAAATTACAAAGATTTCAAAGTACAAAAAGGGGCATAACTCTGCGAAATTGCAGGTCAGAGTTATGGGCCTTGGCCAGTTACGTTACATTTTGACCCCGAAGACATGTGTGAAGTTTCAACTTAAAATCTGTAGTAATTACTGAGATATGTACTTTCACGCAAACCTTTACCTGAATTTTCTAAGTACAAACAAGGGCATAATTCTGCTAAAATGCTGGCCACAGTTATGGGCCTTCGTCAGCGCCCTTATATAATGACCCGGAAGACATGTGTACAGTTTTAATTGAATGTCTGTAGTAGATAAAGAGATATAAACTTATAGCACACAAACCTCAACCAGAGCATTACGCCGACACCAACGACGACGCCGACGAACAGATGAGTAGAATAGCTCGTACCTTTCGGTGAATAGCTAACAATGTACTTCTACTTCTTCTATTACTACTACTACTATTATTACTACTACTACTACTCTTAGTAGTAGTAGTAGTACTACTACTACTACTACTACTACTACTACTACTACTACTACTACTACTACTACTACTACTACTACTACTACTACTACTACTACTACTACTACTACTTCTACTACTACTACTACTACTACTTCTACTACTACTTCTACTACTACTACTACTACTACTAAAAAGAATTATAATAAAATATATGTTTCGTGTTGTGTTGTGCGTATTGTACAATGTCGTATTGACAATTGGTCACTTGCCTCGAATATAAGACCTAAGAAAGTAATGGCTTCTCTCCTGCTGATGTTTCTGTGAGCTTTTTATTTTATCTGTATAATCCTGGAACTACACATACTTTTTCAACAGGTCATAAATAAGTGATACAGGTATCTAGGTCCGCTTTAAAGGAATACACCTTAAAGGGATCATCATTGACCATACTCGACAAGTCAGTCATTATAACACATAATTGCGAAAAGTGTGTAAAGCCTCCATATGCACACTGGACATACACTATTTTTCTCTGAATAAAGTAAACAATTGAATAAAATAATTTTATTCAGTGCTACACCAATGATACTACAAAAGGTTTAACAAAGTTTTCTGAACCCGAAAAGCCGAACTGTCCGGTTCCCAAAACACGTGCCCTAGGTTTTGTACTTAATAGCATGTTCAGTTTTAAAAAAGTGATCTGTCGTGCGCACTGACACAACAAAACATATTCGGATATTTTCCCCTACATCGAGGCTTGAATTCCATGTCAATGCCATTCACAATATCATCAAATCTACACTTACAGACAACGTAAACTAAATCATAAACATGATTTTCAGAATTGTAAAGCATGGAAAATTATGTTTGTGTAAACATACTTCAATTATAATACAGATACTTCAAAGCGGACTCTGTGCAATTAATTGATTATAACTGCCAATAGTTCTGGTATCTACTGATCCTTACCGGTTGCCACTGGTTTCTGGTCAGGACAAGACATCCTTATGCAATAATGTATTTCAAGGAGTGAAAATGAACCGAATATTTAGCATTTATAATGTGTACTGTTCGAATCTTGACTGCCGTTGTGGTAAACAAAATTCCACCGGCAGAAACATTGCAATGTGTTGCCGGTGATGTGTTCAGAATCTCAGTACACTTGTATTTTTAGCTGTCAAGGTAAAAATTGATTAAGTAACAATTTAAGTATCAATCAGTCATATTCACTTAGTGCATTGAAGGCACATATGTGATTGCGATTGCTGTTATACTGTGATTTGATACATCCACATTTAAGTCCCGTGCGTCACGTTGTAAGGAGATTTGCCATGTTTAAAAATATATTCATGCATTAAGATATCCTTAATGTTCTGGTTTGCCATATGGAAAAAAGTCGACCATATGTAAGATATGTTTTGTTTTTTCATTGTAGCTGACCGATGGCTCTGTAATATAAATTTCCCAACGGTACGGTAGTATTGCATTTATACTGTAATTACTATCGTTGGCGTATCAAATATATAATTTACCATATGCTTATAAAACCAACGTACAAGTATAGTGGTTAACTAAAGATTTTTTAACATTACAGCTACAGCATTTATTAACATTTGCGAATGCCTGCCATTTATTGATGAAATGTGTTGTAAGGCATTGATATCTGGCTTTACTCACTATTTCATCGTGAGTAAAACAATTATTCCCTGATCAAAATTGTTCCAACCAACACAAACATATACAACAAAGCAAATAGATATAAGGCTTGTTATTGGTAGCAATTCGAGTAAAACAAGGAAAGAAATTATTTACTTTTCAGACCAATATTCTTGTAAAATGCCGATAAATATAACGGATAAAATATATAAAGTATACTTAGTCAATAACAGTTCCTTCCGTACAGTAAGACTGAAGATCACCGTCAGTAACTCATCGTGGACATCTGGCCGTCTAATCAGCACAGGGTACCTTATATCGCATAGCACATTAGGATGGCCTATTGTAAATTGCAGAACAGATAACTTGGCATTCAACCAAATGCAGAGCACATAACTTGGCATTCTGCCAATAGCAGAACACATTATTTGGCATTCCGCCAATTGCAGAGCACATAATTTGGCATTCCGCCAACTGCAGAGCACATAACTTGCCATTCACCAATTGCAGAGCACATAACTTGGCATTCCGCCAATAGCAGAGCGCATAACTTGGCATTCCGCAAATTGCAGAGCACATAACTTGATATTCCGTTAATTGCAGAGCACATAGCTTTGCATTCAGCCAATTGCAGAGCACATACCTTGGCATTCCGCCAATTGCAAACACATTACCTGGCATTCCGCAAATTGCAGAGCACATAAAAATAGCTATAGGCATTTCGCCCATAATAAAAACAAAACCTGAAAAATACCAAAATTATCACCAGAGGATTTCTTATCTTAGGCTTAAACATCAGAGACGATCAAATGAGATTTATTAATAAAATTAGCCAGTATTCTGCTACAAAAATATCTACTCACACAACTCAAGAATTTATTTAAATATTTATTAAAATTTTATTATAATAAAATAAATAACTTAGAAATAAGCAATATTAATGTTTGCGTTCTTCATTATATATGCAATTCATTAATATGATAACAAATAATTATATATAAAGTATACTTTACGAATTATCATATACAGTACGTTAAATGACAGAGGTTTCGACACATTGACCATCATCAGAGACACGCTTGATGTCTATTGCCATTGAGTACCTTACATTGCAGATAACACAAAATGGCATTCCGCCTATCGCAAAGCAAACAAAATGGCATTCTGCCAATTGCAGAACACATAAGTTAGAATTCCACCAAATTTTGGAGCACATACAAAATAATATAGGCATTCCGCCAAGAATAAATGCTTTACCTTACAACGAAAGTATCCGCCAATTTTATACGAAGCATAAATTAACCTTACGGTAAGTACAGACAAAATATATCGGTATTACTCAAATTGCTGATGACATTAATGTACATTGCGCCAATTGAAAAACAAATAGGTTGGTAATCCGTCTAATAACAGAAAATGCATAAAATTTTGCCCAATAATCTTAATTAAAAACAATAACGTTAAAATGTTCAAATTTGAGAACCTATGTGTCCCTTCATACGCGCATGACTACTCAGAATTCAAATGCCGAAGTCAATAAAAATAAATAAAAGTACATTGCAAAGCGACTTAATTAACTACCAAAAACAGTTAAGACATATCTACATAACGCTTACTGTGTAACTCAATACCGGTCCATGCAACGATTACATAAGTAGCTAAACTCCAGCGCCATATGCATTAGAAATAGGACAACAATGTATTGTATATAAAAGATTAATCCTTTTTACTAGTGCGAAATGCGCATGCCCACCACGAAGGACAACGCAACTTATATTCAAACCCACTACAGATGTGCATGTTAATTATGTTAGATTTAGAAATAAAATCTTGTTTTGGGTTCAAACAAATCGTAAGTATATCATATTAGTATCATACCGGAACGAATTTTATTTTTATTTCTTTTTTATATCTTCTTCAAAAAACAAAACAAAACAACATCTCTTTAATACGTAGTACATGTACACCATGGCATTTTCTCTATCAAATAATATTGTTCATTAGTAAATTTGTAACTTTCGGTTTAATGACGAAAATCTATAAATTTGATATGCAATTATTTGAGTAATTCAAACATGGCAAATATGTGGTAATAACGACAACGAATTTTACAATAATATCATCTTCTTATTAGCAGATTTGGAAACTAACCAAATACAACCACTGTTATTATCGACAATTTTCAGAAGGATTCATATATATGTCATTATGGGTTCGTGTGCTACCATTAACAATACTATTCAAGATAAACTTGCTGCTATAATACCATTCTTGACACATTGAACGATATCTAAACCACTGCTACAAAGACCACAAGCAATAACACCGCATACACAAGGCGCCTAAGGCTAACATGCATGTCCGGATGGTGAAAACGTAACTCTGTTGTGAACACTTTATAGTATGTGTACTTTCCGTTCAAGACATTTAAATAAAATCATCTGCAAACACAAAATAAATTCCAATAATGTTTAAAAGCATGAATATTAGCTAGCAAAGACGAGTGTCGGTAAATTCAATTGTATCACGAACAGAAAGAAATACAACAAAACAAGAATGTATATAATATAAGGCTATATAATAAACTATATTATATAACAAACTAGTGATTTACTTTCAGCTGTGTGAAAGTTATATTGATATTTCATTTTTGCCGGGATTCATAACAGTTGAACATAAAACAGCTATGTTTAACCAACAAATGTGAATCAAAACAAAAAATTCAACGGAACTTTCCAACATGTTATATACATGAATAGACGGCCTACCAAGCACGTCATTAGCCGACTAAGTTAGTCTATATCACAGAAATTAAACCATTTTTGTAAAAGATAAAACAGTTTGTGACAAAGTTGAAACAATATGTACAGAGTGGCAATATGTTCATTAAAAGAATAGAGAAAATAAATATATATGGACATCGCAACTAAATGAAATGATTTTGCACAAATACAAACTAACATTAATATTATGTGTATATACTAAAACGTGCATCTCCATGTACAATGGAACATCTCAATTCCCCATGAGTGTTTATGTACGAAATATATGGTATATTTTTATGGTGTCGACACAAAATATACAAATATCGTTGCACAACCTACACAAGTTCCATGCACTTCATGAACCACTGTACTTCCAACAGCAATAGCAATTGTCACAAACTTGACAAATCATTCAGAGGGCCGACCATAAAACATGCTGTACAACATCCAAAGCCCTAAACACACAGCGCATTAAACAATTCACAAACTCAAAATAGCCGGTCAGTCTCTGACCGCAGACAAACAAATAAGCGCAACAAAACCAAGTTGCATGTAAGAATGCGAGTGAGAACCGTTATAAACATGGACGAGTCGATACAGGTAAATCAGACGATTTATAAATGCAGACGATTACAGCGTGTTTATAAACAGAAAACTACAATTTGCCCTGTATACAATAAATAGTTGATCCCATAATTATCAAGAAAATTTATTCCGACTATACCCAAGTTTCCACAATGTGTTGTTTTTATTTAAACTTAATACCACCCAGTAAAGATTTATTAGACGACCGTCGCAATCGAAACACTTTACTGACCACAACGACGGGACCTCTCCATGCAAAAATCATACTTGAGAACCAAATTCCTCTTACGGGAACCCAGAACAAAAAAATGACTTTTAATCTACCAAACACAAATTCTAGACTAATAAACCAAAGACAATTACACACACACAATCGTAGAGAAAACTAATTTTATCGGAGTAATTTAAAATAGTAATCAAATGCGATCGTGTGGTCCATGCCTATCATACAAAGTCAAACATAATACAAATATCTGGATTTTCAATCTATCTGAGAAAATTAAGTGTACATACCATTATTTCTCCAATGCTTAACCTCTGCCTGACGCTCTCAGAAGTCCGATCGGATTTCTTCTAAAATTGTCTTGGAAAAGTCGAATTAAAAACCGAAATACTAGCAACATTACTTTGACTTCGTTTTAACTTACACGTATTGAAATGTAAAAACTCCACTGACCTTACTTTGTTGCTAATAAAACCTCGAGTGACAAACTATGCCGTCTAACGTTAATATATCCATACAAAACCATGCAATGCACGAGAGCTATTTTCCCGCTTTAAACGAAACGCAAAACGAATAATACCGTAAAATACCGAATACTATAAATAGGAACAATTTAGAAACGTGAATAATTTTATTTATAATTGTACCAGTATTGTTCTTTTTATTCATTTCTATTACTTTAATAATCGTTTTGTATTTTGATTTGATTTGCTCCTTGAATGCAGATCTATGAGTTCGTGTAAAGATTATGATTAAGATAAAGATTAAAATATAGCTCGCCAACATTAACCCGACACTTGTGAACTGTATTAGCATAATCTTCGTGCCAGAATTGTTTTGTATAGTTAAACTCGGTTTAATCCATACACGTGTTTTACAAGTTTAACGATACCAAAATAGTATTTTCTGTGGGATTTAACTTCGGTCGAATACGGAAACTAATATGTGCACCGTAACGGTGTTTAAGAAATAATTGACGGGTAACTGTTGGTTATTGCGGTAATAACCAACGGTTTGGAGTTCCGATGCGTAGGAATTCAACCACGAGGGCGGTAGCCCGAGTGGTTTGATAACAAGCATTGGAACGACAAACCGTTATTAACGCAATAACAAACTGTTACCCGTCAATTATTTCGATTTTAACACGATCTTATATAAAATTCGTATTTTTAAAGGTTATGAATGAGAACTATATTTATCTATATTCCGCCAGTACTTACGTTACTTTGCATACATACAGATAAACAATAAACATAATAATTAATCGACAGTTTGCAGAATGTTAACATTTGTAAAAGTACAGCAATGGTATTCAGCCAGGCAGTTTTGCACGGGACAATTAATTCTATAGGAACAATAAACATGTGTTATAGTTGTGTGATTTTTTTTCGCAACATCCATAAGCAGTTGATAAATATTTAATTTAAAAACATGCCTCAAGAGAGCTAAGTTACCAGATTAAAGGGTACTATTGACCTTTCATGTCCAGAATGTTTTTTTCAATATTCCGAAGATGCTGCTTGATATACCACGAGAACAAACACTGCTGAACAACGTCACTGGTCCTAAAGTAACTACAATATAATAGGCAGCGCGTAGTTCTAAAGATGTGATTTGGGGACTAAACCAGGGCTTCGATAACGCTAAAGTGCCGCCAGATTCGTGATGTATGAAGCCCAAAAGTGAGATCAGTGATGTATGTTATGACACTGACACTTGGTCAATTGTGGATCCATCACTATCAACAGCAACCTCGTATATTTGATGTTTTCGTATGTTGGTCACATCTCAGTGCATTCAGATGAGAATCTATGACAGCCACTCTCCTAGGGCCAAAACTTGTACTGGATCATAGTAATGGATGAACACAGTGTTATGGTTTATGTGCATTATAGTATCAAGGCTCGTGATAATATGATATGGGAATAACGCCTGGAATTTATTTGGTCAGAGATCAAATAAGAGGACTGTATTTGCTAGTACACAAATTCTTAAATATTAAATATACTCTTATATGATATAATTTGATGCAGACATGTGATTTGAGAATAACTCCAATCAAAACAGAATGCAGTTTAAAGGGACCTGATAACTAATTGACAAATTGAAATTTTTTGTAATAAGTCCCAAAAAGAAAAATACAGTTAATACGCAATACTACGAATAGTTACGGGAGACAGCCATTTGTTCGTAGTATCGCGTCAGCCTCATTTAAGGTGTCTAAAAATGGTAACTAAACATATTAACAACTATCTTTGTCCATAGTGCAAACAAACTGGCTAGGTGTCTAACTGGGCAGATATGTGAAACCATTCGGTAGAAGGTGTGAAAAGTCTCCATGTCAATATGATTTGTAGTATCGCGTTAACCTCTCAATACCAACATTATGAAGGGACCAAAAAATGTGTTTGTACTAACGGACGTTCGTAGTATTGCATCTTTTTGAAGTTAAGGAAACGGGACCGACAGCCTTATTCGTAGTACCGGTATCCCATCAGTTCGTTTTATCGCGGTTCGCAGTAACGCGTGTCGACTGTACATTGGAAATACAGTGTCGTTTATGGCAAATCATCAGATGAAATGGATAACATTATAACAAACGCTTTTCATCGGTATTTTGAAAAACACGTATACCACTTGCATAGCGATAAATCACTATCAAGATTGTTAGTCAGAATGGCCGAGTTGTTAGCGCGACAGCTTTTTTTGTATCCCGGTGGTCGTAGGTTTGAGCATCGGTCAAAGCAAATCTTGATATTTTTTAAAATTTCATATATTTAATTTTGGTTAGTCCAACTGCTTTACTTTTTGCAGTAAATATATTAAATGACGTTTTTAATTGACATTTAATGATTATTTAATAGTTATCCATCAGTAAGGCTTTTAAAGACTATGACCTTGCACTACATGAATTCAAATGCGCCTGACCGGTGAATAAAGTCAATATATATACGAGTACGTGTAGTTCAAGCGAGTTGTTATTCCAAATCTGAAGTTATAGTAGATCTACATAGATTTGAAGAGTACATTGTACCAATAAAAATGAGATGGAATCTATATGATATTGCACCTCGGAGGATTGAACAGTCATGTCTGTCCACAACAACAAGAATAATAACTATCATATTGCGTTAGATTTGCATAAAAGCAATATAGACTGTGATGCATTCAGATATTTATTTAATACGTATTTCAATGGATACATATATATTTAGTAGCCAACATATTTTAAAGAAATATTTTACAAGAAACTATTTTAGCATTTCTTTATTTAAAAAAAAAATCAACATATTTAAATGCAATAAAAACTAAATTTAGTTTGAAGGGAAATTTAACAACACTAAAAAAACTTTTGTTAGAAGCATATACATTTCTTTAATCGTAACTTTGGATACTAGTATTTAAAAAAACCTCAAGGGTTCTTGCCAAAATGCTTTACAATTTACATCAACAGCAAGGAAAAAGGTTTTCGCTATAAACTGTGAACATATTCCAAGCACGTGCCGATCCGAATCAAAGGCACTCTAAGCAAGACATAATGTAATAAAATATGCATCAACCGAAAATGAAATCGTACAGAACTAGGCACCGTGAAAATATTGTCCAAATTAAGAGGAAGTTACAAAATGCACTAACGTCAAGCCATTAGACGGTTAAAGTGTTACATATTATAACGCCGACTAGGTAATGCGTAATGCTGTAATGGTAAACATGTTACATGCACTGCATACTTGCAACAGAACAAACCAGTTCTGTATATCATAATCACAGACGTGCGTGTTGCATAAGTATTAACAGGTTTTTGTTTACAACATAGATCTTAGAATTCCTGTGTAATAATAATACGAATTATAATTTGCTATTGCCAGATAAATACTATCCTGTCTAGTTGACAGCGACGATTATATTTTCGTGCACAAAAACGACCATGGAGATGTAGTTGACGTACACAATATGGATTGACAATACGTGGAAAGGCAGACACCATAACACATAACTGCATCATTGGTCATTAGTTTGATTGATTATGAGTTCCAATGGTTTTGGTTTATACTGGTCCTTACCGGTGTCCACAGGTACAGGTTAGAACACGACAGTGGTAAACAAAATTACACCGACGGTAACATTGCAGGGTAGTACAGGTGTTATGTACAGAATCTCAATAATGGTTCAGAAGGCATATAAAGTCAACGATTGAAGATGACAACATTTTCTAGGTGCTGCGTGATGACGTCTTTGACATTATTTGATATTGATTAATTATTAGCATTACATTTGTGAAAATGGTTTCAGAATATAAAGCCGGCGACGCCTGACAGACCAAAACTGGAATAATTAGACCTACCAGGTAGATTACTGTTTATGGAGAAATTGAAGACTCCCTAGCTGCTACAATGCGGAATTTGTGACAATGCAAGATATATTAAGACGGTTGCTTTTCGGTATAGCAAAATACAAATAATAATAATACAATGTTTTAAAAAAGTTAATGGGTAAATGTGCTTGACAAAAATGTCTACTAGATATTACGCTTGTATTTTAGCTGTCGATATAGCAATGGATCAAATTACAATTTATGTATACAAAAATGTCTACTAGATATTACGCTTGTATTGTAGCTGTCGATATAGCAATGGATCAAATTACAATTTATGTATACAAAAATGTCTACTAGATATTACGCTTGTATTTTAGCTGTCGATACAGCAATGGATCAGATTACAATTTATGTATACAAAAATGTATACTAGATATTACGCTCGTATTTTAGCTGTCGATATAGCAATGGATCAAATTACAATTTATGTATACAAAAATGTCTACTAGATATTACGCTCGTATTTTAGCTGTCGATATAGCAATTGATCAAATTACAATTTATGTATACAAAAATGTCTACTAGATATTACGCTTGTATTGTAGCTGTCGATACAGCAATTGATCAAATTACAATTTATGTATACACAAATGTCTACTAGATATTACGCTCGTATTTTAGCTGTCGATATAGCAATGGGTCAAATTACAAGTTATGTATCAAACATTAAGATTGATAAGTGCATTGAAGCCACAATTTTAACTGCCGTTGCTAAAATATATTGAAATTGATAAGTCCACACCAAAGCCCATTTAACGAGTGCATTTGTGTCGAAGAAAGAACGATTTGTCATGCGTCACGTTGGTGTAGGATTTGTAAGTTTAATAATATTGATCCGTTAAGATATTATTGATGTTATGTTTGTGTATATGGAAATTTGTGTGTGTCATATAAAACAGCTATTCATGATAGATATGTTTGTATAATAATTCCCCCGTCAACAAAATGTTCATTCTGAAATCTCGATGATCCAGTGATATGAGGTTCCACAAGAACGATATTACTGCATTACTGTCATTTACGGATACAATATAGAATCAATTAAACATGTGCTTATCAAAAACAACGTATAAGCATAGTGGTTTACTTAATTTTCCTTAACAATATAGCCGCAACGGACATTTAAAAACATTTGCAAATGCTGGGGCAAAAGAATGTATTTTATTGAAACAGTTATAATTGCATGAGTCAAGCGAACCTATCGTGGATACAAATACAAGATTTGTCAACGATTCCAATGTTAGCATACTACGAACTATCGATTAATTATGGTTTTCATGGAATTTCTGGAAAAGGAGAGAGGTATTTTATAGTTTATATCGCATAGTACATGTCTTCACTTGCAGGTAAACTCTGCGCATCATAATTTTCCGACAGTTTGCAGTATGCCAACCATGAAATCGGTTACCAACCATGACAATATTAATGTTGGTAATGGTATGGCAATGGTATTCAGCAAAGCACGGCTTTGCACCGGTCAATACATTCAGTATAACGAATAAATGTGTTGTCGTTTTGTTATGTTTTCTACAATATTCAGAAAAATACATGTTATTTAACAACATTGTCTCAGGAAAGTAAAGCTACAGGATTAAAAAGTTTATATTCACTTTCATGTCCAGACTTTCTTCTGACGCAGTATCCCGAAGATGCTGCTTAATACATGAAGTCCAGAAAGACAAACACTGCTGAGTGCTATCTGTGTATGTTGGTCACATCACAGTGCACTAAGATGATAATCTGTGACAGCAACCCTCATATTGCCAAAATTTTGTACTGGATAATAATAATGGATGAACACAGCGTTAATGTTTACTGCATGATAGTAACAAGACTCTTGATAATATGAGATGGAAATAACGCCTGGACTTAATTTGGTCAGAGATCGATTTCCGTGTGTCACAGATTACAAAAGTTAATTATATCAATAGTGAGCTCTTAGCCTTTCCTGCGGATGAAGCTGGAGTTTCACATTATATTCATTATATTCAGTTAGGCACATATAGTGTATTGTTATACACATATAAATAATGCCACCAAAATGTACCATGCCTAAAATTTAATGCGTACGAAATGGAATAATTAACGAGACTAAAACGATTATACGACATCCAGTTAAGCAAGAATCTTAATTCGATAATAAAGTCTTTATTGGTACATATTTAACCGTTGAGCTACGCGCCATACGAGTACCATATAATGATGGCGTTTGCAGTTAAATTATGTACCTGACATATGTCACAGAGGAGCCAACCAAATTAATGCATACACCAGCAGTTTTAATCTGAATGGTTTATGGAGAACTAGCTGACTGCAGTATTTGAATACTTGTGAATGTACATGACGACTGTAAATGCATTCACACATGACGTCAAATGTGTAAAAAGAACCAATCATGCACTGCAGACCTGTGATTTGAGAATAGCTCAAGTCATGATCATTTAATGATTATCCGTTGTGTAGACTTTCAATACACGAATAAAGGACCAGTGGATGTTAATAACGGTTTCTCTCCTGGCGATGTCTTTGGAGTTTCATTATTCTTATTGCAAAGACAATTCTCCTTTTTCACTCCTGAAAAGACCAAGCAAATTCCAAAATGTCTGATCGGCGAATCATGTCAAGATATATATTTTATATGTATATTTGTGTTAATTAAAAAGATCTAAACGATATAAAAGTAATTCTATTCTATTCGAAACATTTAATCGCGATAAACTACTTCAGGACGTTTACAAATTACTTCCGGCATTGCGTTTGATTTCTGAAAAGATCTGAAGTGGAACCAATAATATTTGTATAGCCACAGCTTACACTTTAATCTCTAATTTGTTCTTAGAGCTCATATATCGTTTTCATTTTCCAATCCACATTCGTGGATTTTTTTTGTATCGAGAATAAGTGCAACAAAATGTAATACATTTAACATTATCAGAAATATAAAAAAAAGTTCTCCATTACAAACTGAAAACATATTCAGAGCAATTTACGTGAGACAGATTGCAATACAATGTACATCAACAATATGGAATGTATCTAGCACTGCGCACCATGAAAACATTAACAACCCTGTGATTCTCCTGTGTTCTTACACGAGAACAAACCAGCTCTATGTATACACGACACAAACGTGAGTGTTTCAGAAGTATTATCATGTGTAATTTTCAAGAATGTGGATCTTAGAATGATGGCATAATAAGACTATGTCGTTGTTGCTGAAAAGACAATTCGATAGATTTGCACTAGTGTAAGCAGATGTGATCATATTGAAAGGTTAATTGAGATGTATTATACGTTCCGCATTATGCATGGGAAGTCAAATTTCAACACATACAAACATATTAAGAAAAGCGTTGTGGTAAATATAATGTGTATTCCTACAATTAATATTTGAATAATATAGCCTCTTTGTAAATATTATTATAGTATAAAGTTATTTACTTGCTTAACGATTTCAAATACTAGTATACGCGTGTGAGTTTGGTTTAATGCTGTTTACAAGGTGAACAGGTTATAGATCACGCTTAACCATACGTGGCAAGGCACCATATTATCGCGATCTTGGTCGTGTGTTTTATTGATAATGAATTACAATGGTTCTGGTTTCTACCGGGCCCAGCCGGTTTCTACTGGTTTCAGGTCAGGACACGCCAAGATATGCAACTATGTATTCCTTCGAGTGAAATTAAACAGATTATTTGGCATTGGTAATGAGTACTACTCGAATATTGACTATGGTTGGTGCAAACAAAATTCTCATGGAAGAAAAGGTCAATATGTTACAAAATCTCAAAGTATGTACTTGGAAAACATATGATTAAACTGAAGATAAAAACGTTCTAAAGAGTGCAATTTGCATGCTGAGAGAAATATCATGATGCTGTATATGCCATAAATATGCCCCCCTTCGAAGAAGTGGGGATATATTACTTTGCAACTGTCCGTCGGTCGGTCGGTCGGTGAGATAGTCGGTCTGTCCGTAGACCATTGCGTTTCCGCAAGATATCTAGAGAACACTTTGACCTACGATCATTTAAGTTAAAAGGCTGGTTACTTGGGAGGAAAGGAAGACGCCTATTGACTATGAGGTCAACAGGTCAAAGGTCAAGGTCACCGGTGCTAAAAATAGAAAAACGGTTTCCGCTCAATTACTCGAGAACCCATCGAGATATTTTAATGAAACTTCATACATAGATACCTTATATCGAGACCTAGCTTGGGATTGGATATGGGGTGGGTGGGATCAAGGTCAAGGTTACCGTTACTAAAAATAGAAAAACGGTTTCTGCTCAATAAAATTGAGAACGCATCGAGATATTTTAATGAAACTTGATACATAGATACCTTATATTGAGACCTCTCTTGGGATTTCATATGATGTGTGTGGAATCAAGGTCAAGGCCACCATTACTACACATAGAAAAACGGTTTACCTCAATAACTCGTGAACGCATCGAGATATTTTAATAAAACTTCATACATAGATACCATATATCGAGACCTCGCTTTGGATTGCATTTATAGATATAGGGAGGGTGAGGTCAAGGTCTGCATTATTAAAAACATAAATGATTTCCGCTCAATAACTTTAGAATGCATTAAGATATTTGAATAAAACTTCATACATAGATCCTTGTATCTAGACCAAGCTTGGGATTTCATATGGGGTGGGTGAGATCAAGGTCAAGGTCATGGTTACTAAAAATACAAAAACGGTTTCTGCTCAATAATTATGCCCCCCTTCGAAGAAGTGGGGGTATATTGCTTTGCACGTCTCCGTCGGTCGGTCGGTCGGTCGGTCGGATGGTCGATCGGTCTGTCCGTAGACCATTTCGTTTCCGCACGATATCTAGAGAACGCTTTGACCTACAATCATTTAAGTTGGTATGCTGGTTACTTGGAGTAAAGGAAGACGCCTATTGATTTTGAGGTCAACAGGTCAAAGGTCAAGGTCACAGGGGCTTGTAACATGAAATTCATTTCCGCACGATATCTAGAGAAAGGTTTGACCTACGATCATTTAAGTTGGTATGCTGGTTACTTGGGAGGAAAGGAAGACGCCTATAAATTTTGAGGTCAACAGGTCAAAGGTCAATGTGACAGAGGCTTGTAACATGAAAACTGTTTCCTCTGCAGACCATTTCGTTTCCGCATGATATGTAGAATACGCTTTGACCTACGATATTTACTTTCTAAAGCATCAACTTTATTTCCTCCGCATGTGTTAGTGTGCACATATAATATGTAAAAACAAATTCTTAACAATTGCACATATTCACAACTTGGCTGCAAGTCGGGGGGGGGGGGCATACATGTTTTGCAAACATCTCTTGTTTGATATTGGGATAAGTCTATGCATTCTTAGTTTTTCACGTTTAATGTGAAAGGATTCTCTCATTTTATTTAACTTTTGTCTTGTTATTTCTAACATATGTTTCGTAAAATACAATATTAACAATACGTATCACATCACTGCAAGGAGTGATGGGTACAGCAAACAGCTATTTACACTGAATATTCTTTCTTGGAAAGTGCTGCATAACAACATTCCATTGATGTCCATCTCTTATTTATCACATTGGCCCATATTTGGATATCGATAACATTTTATACACACACGTTATGTTAAGACGTTTGTTTTCATAGATGAATTTTATGGTCGTGTATATGACGCCTCCATCACGGGGTCCTCAATGAAATGTTGGTCCCGCGGGACGAATATATCAGCATTACATCCAATGCAATTATGTTCAGGAGAAGTAAAAAAACTTCGATAGGCAAATTCGCTCAAGAGCTGAGACACCATTTCATTACTTAATTTAATTAGGGCTGTCCAACTCAGAGAAATCCCCTTTTGAGCTTTCTTGTACATGGTCTTCCAATATCGCATCTGCAACGACATAGTGAAAATGGGTCCAGACAGAAGAGGGAGCAATGGTTATCTCAAATAGAATATATCTCCCCATTGATAAGATCTACTGGACGGAATTCGATGCAGACGACAGTCTTTAGATAGAAAAGCTAAATGATGACGACTCCTTAAATGTTCCGATGCTGTCTTGGTTGCTATGCAAGATTATCTTATGTACATGATTTATTTTACATGATGCTATACATTATGTTATATATAAAAGTGCATATATATATTTTATTTACAAAATAATGATAATATGTAAATGTGTTATAAAAAGAATTGAGAACTAAATATTATACTTGCATTTTAGTTATCGAAATTACTATTGATATAGTTACAATATATGTATTAATTAGTCATAAAGATAAGTACAATGAAGGAATAGTCGAACAGAGTGACGAATGTATAATGAAGACAGAACTGCGATTGTTAATACATGCACAATGCCCACGTCTGTTTTACAACTAGTCTTCTACCATTATACTGATGTTCCTGTCAGATATTATATATATATATATTAAGTTATCATATTCCATTTAGACAGACTAACTCTGCTTTAGACAGTCTTAATTCAGTGGCCAAACAACGGTGGTGTCTTCCATCAAATTGGTTTACGTCTCGGTGTCGCGCAGTTGTTCAAACGGGCAATGTTTGATCACCATTTTGATCACCATAACGTTTGTACCATTGTGAATATAAAGCATTTATAATGAGTACTGCTCGAACCTTGACTGTCGTTGAGGTAAACACAATTTCCACAACAAACATGGCAAGGTATTGCAGAATCCCTATATAGCAGCATAATTATAGCTTTATGTAAGTGAAGATCGACGATCAGAACACTCGCTAGGTGCTTCAAGGTCCACGCTGGAAAAAACTTCGATACTTTCTATATGACATAATTAAAGAATGAATCGCTTATATGCAGTCCCTGTTTCATGTTTTATGTGAAAGGATTATGTATTTTTTGTTTACATTTTGATTTGTCATTTCCAAAATGTTCTTAAAAACGCATTTCTGACCTGATCACACTGGTTTAACTGGGCACCCGAATTTGCACAGAACATAGCTATTTACCTTCGAAAGTTTATTTTTCGAAAGTACAACGGCATAGCACACTTCTATTTTTATGATCGCTTATTTATTACAGTAGCCCATATTTTGAAGCCGGTCAACATGTTGCACAAATAAGGTCATATGATACGTTTATTTCTTTTATAAAATTTACTGTTGTATACGTGACGGCCCCATCACTGCATCCACACAACTGTTTTTCCCTTGAGACGAATATATATACATTTCAGTCAATTAAATTATTTGCAGGAGCAGATCGAAAAAAATTCGCTAGGTAAATTCGCATATGAGCTGAGACAGTAATTCATTAATTTACGACATGTCAAATTTTTCAATATAAATTTGACTTCCAGTATGCAATTCTTATAACAATGATAACTGTTATTGACACCTACTTGAAATGTTCAATACTTGGTTATAGATCTATTTGCTGCAAGTACCACTCATTCGCCAGGGTAGACTGTCATACAACAATTGTATTGAACTGAGTGATGTCCATACTGCTTGAACACATTTTATGAGATCATTCCTGGATTGAATCGTGTGGATTTGTTTAGATTAATTGTATTGTCCCCCAAACGTTGTCTATAACATTCAAGTCTGTGGCTTGTGGAGGCCATGTCAAGCAAGGAATAATATTATCATTTTTCCAGCGAGTAGACTCTCTTGATCTTTGGGGTGGGGCATTGTTATCTTGAAAAATATAAGTCCCTCCTTGTGACAGTTTAGCAATAACAGGCCACAGATTGTCTTCCAGTATTTGTATGTACTTTGATGAATTAATACTGCTATCAACAGCGGCTAATGTTCCTACACCTTGATAGGTGATGCACCGCAAAGCATAACACTAACCTGTGGCACAGCCCTTGCTTTATACACTCCCACACATATAAGTTTCCACTTTCCTTCATTTTTTCTCCAAACATAAACCCTCTTATCTTTTCCAAGTACAAAGAGAGTTTCATCAGAAAATATAATTTATTTAAATTTAGTAATTCTGCAATTTTAAACACTACATTGTCGTTGATGTAAATCCTATATTAATTTCTTTTGAGCAGGGGTCAAATCTTTTTCTCTAGCACCCATGAGATATGCAGCGGACGATATTTCAAATGTAAACAAAACTATTATTTCCCCTTGTTATGGTAAACAGGTGAGGCAGTAACAATTTCCCGAGTAATATTATTTGTAGGCAAAACACAATGTTTGCACTAACGGAACTTGAAAAATCAATAGCTGTGATTAAATCAACACTGATGTCATCAAGTATGTGAACTTTAATTTGGCACATGCGTGTAGTATTGCACCCCAGAAGATTGCAAGGTCATGCCTGACAATAACAACGTGAGTAATAAATTTCTTGCGTTAAAGGTCAGTAGCCGTATACTAGTACTGGTGATACTTTAAGGCGTTCATTAAATATATATTTTAATACATTTAACTCAATAAACTATTTTAAAACAATTGTTTTAATTAAAACATGCATTCAGAGCAATAAGTAGTTTTGAGGGAATATTTTATAAAAATAATTTTTTTTAACTAAACCTTATATAAATTACTGCAGGCATTAAGTTGGACTTATAGAAACGAAAGAGCTCTTTCTTTGCGTATGGTGCGAATACAGTGCATCAAATGTAATACAATTTAGACAAAAAAAAATAAAGTAATAAATAAATAAAATGTACATCAAAAGAAGTTTCCCCGGGATTAGACACCGTAAAAAATAAACATCACTGTTTTACTTTGAACATTTTAGGAACTAAAAGGCACAAAGACCGACCATATGGACTGTAACCGATCCCTTACAACCGCAGCGTAATGGTGTTGTTGTAACAAAATATATCTAGTGAATACTTGCGTCAGAACAAGACGGTTATCTATATACCATACACACAAACGTGATTGTTGCATAAGTATTTACAGGTGTAATTTACAACGAGCGTGGATCTTAGAATGCTGGCATATAAGTCGTATTCCAGGATGTTTCCAGAAAAATGCAACCTTGGTTCGTTAGAAATGTATTAGTGTTGACAGTAACGATCATACGTTTGTTCACAGAAAGGTTCGTGTTTGTGTGTATGTTTGTTCACAGAAAGGTTCGTGTTTGTGTATATGTTTGTTCACAGAAAGGTTCGTGTTTGTGTATATGTTTGTTCACAGAAAGGTTCGTGTTTGTGTATATGTTTGTTCACAGAAAGGTTCGTGTTTGTGTATATGTTTGTTCACAGAAAGGTTCGTGTTTGTGTATATGTTTGTTCACAGAAAGGTTCGTGTTTGTGTATATGTTTGTTCACAGAAAGGTTCGTGTTTGTGTATATGTTTGTTCACAGAAAGGTTCGTGTTTGTGTATATGTTTGTTCACAGAAAGGTTCGTGTTTGTGTATATGTTTGTTCACAGAAAGGTTCGTGTTTGTGTATATGTTCGGTAATGGATTGGTTATAGTGTTATCATTATTATTTCTTTCTAGTTGACAAACAAAAACTATAGAAAAGCTAACTGAAACACGTGGAAAATATAATGTGTATATTTATATTATTCCTATACCAAAGGAATTTGAATAGTTTGCTGGGTACTAAAACAATATGTTAAGGTTATTTAAATATTAGCCGATTTCAATATATCAAATATACGTACGTAATACATATGTAAGTTTGGTCAGTTTTCTTTATTGATCAAGTTTGACCATACGCGTCAAGAAAAAAAAGTATCACATTATCGCAATTTTGGTCATGTGTTCAATTGGCAATGTTTGCCAATGGTTATTGGTATCTACTGATACTTGCCGGTTTCCACAATTCCCATTGGCCATATATAGGAACAGATTGAAGATTATTATATGGAACATTATTTAATGTATTATGATATGCAAGAAGGAGCGTACTGGGGGAATAGGGCGATAACTCATTTGACATAATTTGTTTATGATATAATTCTATGCATTCCCTTTTGTTCTGTTTATGTCAAAGGATTCTCTCATTCTTCTTTAACTTTCGATTTGTTATTTCCGAAATATGTTTAGTAACTTTTTTTTATTAACCATTATTTTTCAGATTAATGCAGTGGGTGCTCTAAATGGCACAGTACAAAACTATTTACTTGAATGTTGTTTTTGGAAAGTAACAGGGCATGTCAACAGGGCGTGTCCGTGGCAAATCAAAGTCGTCGTCACAGCTTGGTGATCTGAGTTCATACGCTCACGGCTCTCAAAGTATCGTCAGGTTATCAAAAAATTTAACAGAAAAAGATGAGCAGGCGAATAAGTTCATCTCGACATTTCCCTTTTTTGTATCATATATTAATATTTAGGGCAACTAAGCAGGTCAAAGCAGCACCTCTAGGTAACTTGTCCGCAAGTTGCCACACCAACCGAATTCCTTCCGTTGATCGCACTGATATCCACAGGCGCATTACAGATGCGACTTATGTACGCAGACCTATGCTTAAAAATCGGGTGTCAGGTAAAATGGGACGTAGGAAGCTAGGAATAGCACCTACAATTAATTTCAGGTCACATTTAATGAAATAAATCAATAAAAAGTACCTGCTGGTGTTAACGCAACAACAAACTTGTAATCACCGTCCGGATGCATTATCGTTGTACATTTAATTGAGGCGTGTCGTGGGAAACCGAGCTTAATGCATGTGCGTAAAGTGTCGTCCCGGATCAGCCTGTGCAGTCCGCACTGGCAAATCCAGGACGGCCCTTTCCGCATACAGTGGATTTATATTAAGAAGAGACTTCCTTCAAACAAATAATACCATAAAAGCGGAAAAACTTTACGCACATGCATTACGCCCGGTTTTCCCACGATGCGCCTCAATTAAAGTTCCAAGATATATGTGTACACAGCCAGTGTAGCAAACGCTTCACATTCGGCGGCCCGGTTTGCATTCCCACTAGGGATAGTAACATACACAATTACTATGTCAGTAAATAACTATATTAATGCTGATATAAACTAATTCCCGTTCAGTAATTATATAAAAGTGTTTTTTTATCAACTATGCGCAAGATTATCAACTCATGACAAAATAACATTCAAATAAAATGCGCAATTGTAACCATAATATTTCATTCATTTTTGTCGTTTAAATGTGCTCATTTACTGATAATTATGTTGACTATTGAAGGCTCGGCTCACCTAAGCAATGAGGAGAGGAACTACGAACGATCTAAAAGTGTTGAAGACCAATTATTGTATGTTTCGTAAATAATATGGTATGCATCAATGTAGCACAACTCCAAGGAACATAAATTGTGTGACACTTAAAACTTAAAGTCAGCTCAAGACGCTCGAAATTAGTTTTCATTAGTTTCAGTGTAACCTGTAAACATATCCTGATGCTCTAATTTACAACTGTATAAAACAGTAATACAATATTTATTACCATTTTGCTCACAATTTACAATCTCGACTGAATGTTAAGATTAATCCTGGCTGTAATCGGTTAGCCATAATTGAGCAACAACACCAATTTATTTATGAATATTTATTTGCTTATATATAAAATATTATAAGCAATAATTTGGACTTATGCTGTGAACCAGTGCCCGTAACACATTCTTAGACTTAAGAATAAACAATAGACTTAGACTTAAGACATGAAATTCTTGTGCGATCACAAATACGCCGAGTACCAATGTCGCTTATGTCGTTAATAAATCTTTTTAAATAGAGTATGCCAAAATTTGCGTTGGTCAATACAAAAGTAGATTGAAATTTACAGCGTGTTTAGAAAATACCAGTTTCAAGAATATTCTTTACTATTACGTCTAAAATCTAAGAATGGGTTTGTGAATACGAACCCAGAATCAAGAAATACCAATTATACCAAGAATGAAGGTTGGAAGGATAGTGAATCTGCAAAAGCATAAATTAAACTTCTACTACTATTTAACCAATTTATTGAAAGCACGAGAACAATAATATATGTGAATACATATAATGCGATACACAAAATACACGAAGAAATATAAAGCATACAAATGATTAAATATGGGACCATAGTCTTTTGAGCGGTAAATGGAAGTTTAATTAACCTTTAGTTATCATAAATTGCATTTGTTATTAAAACCATAAATATAGTAATCTTTGAATTGTTTGCTATGAAAATTATTTTGGCTATACACATTGAAGAGCATGTTAACACAAACTTAAAGGTAATAGTGGGGATTCAATTTTCTTCATATCCGAAAACCAATAACATTAACTCGTTTGTGATACTATATCTAATTTACCATCCACAATTGATCATTTTGAGATTATATTTACATGCATTTTGAAAACATTTAGGAAACATTAAACACACATATTGAAAATATAAGCAAAGGCATATAAACGCAAATACAATGTTCGGCATATTATCATATCAATGAAATGTTCGCAAACAGTGTGTTTTTGCAATTATGAATGTGTGATGATGACGAAACACAATATATTTAAAACAAGAAAATAGCATTGAGAATTAATATGTTGTTGTGTGTTGAATATTTGCATATGGATATCTTTAATAACGTTATCCATTAGTGCACACTGGCAAGGCTATCTCTCTTTTCTTTGTTACACTATCCTTATTTGGGATTGTCGATGACAAAATATCTTTCAAGATATTATATTAGTTGACGATCAAAAGCATACATGTTTATATGTTAAATTATGACTCCTCATGATAAGAGTATAGTAAAATAATGACAAAAACATTTTATATGAAAAATAACAAAAAATTATCTTGTATTAGTTGTCGACCAAACATGCATATAATTATGTTAGATTATGAATTTACATGATTCGAGTATATGTAGAATAATGTTAATCATACAACTTTTAATATGAAACATAAACAAATAAATATAGAAAGCTGTCGGAGAGATCGAACCTCCGACAAGGTAACACATGAATTATCCAGTGATTTCTATACCTCCCTAGCCCTATCCCACCATGATAAAGAATCCTTTAAACGAATCCTTCAAAGAGAATCATGGTCCCAGAAAGTTGGCCCTTTTCCACCATTTCCTAAATTTCATACAAATCTGTTGCTAACTTTTTGCGTAAGATTGCTTTTAACAGACAGACCAACAAACAAATAAACGGTAACAAAAGCATAGCTTCTATTGGAGGATTCTTAAAAATCGTAATCACTATATACTATATCTTATATAATATTTATTAATATTAACATACAGTGTAAACATAAGAATTGGATCTATCAACATATCAAGCTAAATAACTGAAATAAATAAAGTTACAATTTTGGAAAGGTGTTGTAAACGTGTGTGTCTGTAAACATTTGTTTTTTGCCTACTACAATCATTCAACATTTTCGTTATATTTACCACCTTTAAAATTATCTCGCAATTCAAAAGAAATGTATATTTAACTTTTATTTTTTACCAAAACGAATACGCGGTGTAAAGAATGATATCAGGCAAACACATCTTATATTTCTACGATAGTATTTGTGTTTACACGTAAAGAGAAATGTGGCGAATTTAACGTAAGTAAGTACGCGGCGTTGTCACATTTTCCCCGAATCATATACAATTTTCTGGAACTACGATAGGTAAGTGAGCTGATGTTCAGCCTTTAAAACTAATTCAATATTCGGTTTAAAGCTTTTAAAGATGCACACTTTTGTTTGTAAATAGTACAGGCACAAATGTCTTGCACAATGTAAAGCTTTACATTGTCAACAGGCTATTTACAGTGTTCTTACGGGCAATGACATTATTTTGTACACACACATACGCACTCTGAATATTTGTTAACGGCATACAAATGTTTATATTGTAGATATGTACAGTATGTGTTTTACAGTCTACTGAATCCACAAGGCGGTTAACAAACTGTAGTGCAGTCTTCAGTAATGTCTGTCTCAGTCTGCACTAAAAAGAAATCATAAGCAAAGAAATATTACCATAAAACAATATTTCGCATCAATTTATGCTAATTATGTGAATATTTACCATATCATAATGTAAGTATATTTACATTACCTTTGTTTTACTGTATTACTTCATTACTTTATATACAGGGGTGAATATAAAATTAAAATATGTTTCACATATCGCTATACATTTCATTAGAAACGTGTACCTTTTGATATTATTCTATGTGCACATTCCGGCGTATGTTCTTCGTTAGATTTTAATATCCTGTCCAACTTATCCATATGTCGCTTAAACAGGTCAAATCTGTAAATGCTACGACGATTGAGAATCAGTTAGCTTTAGAACTATTTAAAATATAAGAGGTTGCAAACTACCAACTGCCTCAGCTGTTGGGGGACCGCTATTAAGACCTGTATGCCAAGAACAGTCATGCAACCGTTATGATCAATTATATGTGTATACTTTATGACAGACAAATAAACAAAGAGTAACAAAGCAAAATAAATAGTATAATACAATGTTAATACATTATTCTGTTATAAAGTTAAGTGTCTATCAGAAATACAATGAAAGCATATGTTACGTTTATCGACCGTTTGTTCCAGTTTATGAGCTTTATCGACTGTTATTTCCAGTATATCAGCGTTCTTCGCTTTCTCAGCATCAACGTATCTGTCAGCAACCATGTTTTCCCAATCACCCAGTTCCCGGTCAAAGTCGAGTCCTGTCAATAGACCGAATTAATTTACATTTGTCTATTTATCATTACTTACTCAGTTATGACAATGTTATAGTTAAAATTGTTTGACATCAATAACCATCGTATATGAATATGAAATAAATAAAAACACAAAACAAAACAGAAACACCAATCTGCACAGAAATACCAATCTGCTTCTGTGTATCTGGTCCCAGGCATAAGAGTTTATGTAAAAAATGAATCATTGTCTTTCTCTTTGGCACAAACTTAAAAAACAACAACATTCAATTGTCGACAAATGTTGCATTGACTAGAACTATCCGTGGGTAATCATTGCATCAATGATACAATGTCTTCTTGTTTCAAGAGTTGTTTAAGCAGTTGTCTAACAGTAAATATATACGTAAATACATAAACAAATAAGTCTTACGGAAAGGGTCTTTAGTACGTGTTCCTCCAGGAAGAATTGATCTTGCCAGCATGACAATGTGCGACAACACTACCAGTGTTGGGTTTAGAACTGGCCTGGTTTGATACTGCTTTTATTAAAGAGTATATCTGGAAATACCAATGAGTGTTCGTGTTATCCTGTACTTTGTTAAAGGTGTAGCTAAAACATAAATAAAATATATGTGTGATGATCCGACACAGTGTTCAAGTCATATGTAAAAAACTTAAAGTATTTAGACGTTGTCGTGCTGAACGATTGATAGTTTAAATACATAATGTGCAAATTACCTGAACATAGCAATAAGGAGATTAAGGAGCATGATGTTTGCCAACAGCACATAAACGCCCATCATAATCGGTACTATTATCTTTCCAACCTCACTTGGGCATCGTGGATGTTGTCCGTCTTTCCATATACCCGGATCATTTGTGCAATCCGATAACCCTACATATGTATAAATAAACACATGTAATAGAATAGAAAACTATATATTCATTTCTGTTTAGCCGTTTATAAATATATAACTTGCCAAATAAATATAAACAAGACATTTGCTAACAAGGACTCATTTAAAATCATGTTATGTACAATAAATCTATATATCTAATAAAATTTATATTTTGCCTGGTTATTGATCAAAACTGTATTATCCTGGTATGTTATACTTCGAATACCTTCAATTTCTTCCAGAAATAATTCCCCAAATACGTTCCAGTATGATCTCCGAAGGACACTACGTATTGTCGCCATTGTAATTGGAGAGCTCGGGTAGAGGATCGAATGTGACGCGATAGCGTAGGACACGTAAACACCGTGAGAATTACCAGGAAATACATCAGATCATTGACCTTAATTGAAAGAAGCATTGTTTTTTAGAATAAAACATACACGTCTTTGTGCAAAGTAATAGATTGTTAACATTCAAACCAACAAATACACACGCACGTGCTCTGACGCACACATACACTTACCATTCGCCGAATCATAACTAGTTTTGGCCCCAGCGTTCTATAAACAGAAAATATGTGCCGAAGACGCAAGAAGGTCACAAAATTCAAAGCAAGAACAACTCTGGCCGCTTCGAATGTTTCTTGCCAAGGTCCAAATTGTAAACCGATTCCAGTACCAAACAAGCCAATAGTGACGACTTCAAACATATTCCAGAGGTCGAGGAAGTACCCTTTTTTATCGGAAGACATTGCCAACTAGGGTATAAAAAATATACATTTTGCAAAAGCGCAAAAATAAATAAATTCATTAATTATTAAAAATCCAGTATTCTGTTTTACGTTTGCATTCATGTTCGATTACTGTTTGTAAATTATACCCAATTAAATCAATATATAAAACATTTAGAAAAACATATATAATATTACATCTGCGAACAACAAAAGTGTTAAAATTATATGACGCTATTGAACATTGCGTTTCATCTACATTGTATGGCCTTTAAAACAGCTAAACTACGTTACCTGTAGGATTTCTTCTGCAAGAATTGTAAACACCCAAGCTATCAGTACGTATTCCATTACCGAAACGTGTGTCGAAAAATTAAACAACAGTACAAACGCAAAGAGGCCCAAAAACACACAATACGTTAAATGTAAATAAAAAAGTATATGTGTACAATGGTATGCACTTCCATTAAATAATATGAGAACATCACGTGCAACAGCAACAATAGTATATTTTTAGTCGATATTTATGTGTGCATATTCAATGCAGCACATACACTTACCACATAATATGTGAATTTTGTCTTAGGAGCTTGAAAGAAATAGCTCATTTTCTCTATCGGTCCACATTTCTCGTCCGAATGGAATTCCATCAGTATTGGTATTAAAAATGGGAAGAATATGAACACGGAAAACTGAAACAGAACACTTATATATGACAATTATGAATAAAACGGTGCATCCGTAAAGAGAGTTGTATTTTTATGCCAAACAAAACCATATATGTAAACAAAGAAAATAGAATTCGAACCTAAAACATGATATATTTCTGAAATAGTGTACACATGATTTGTACTTTTCATTGTGTCTAGTGAAATGACGAGGTGTTTAGTATATGTGCAATTGCTACATCTGATCTTTGTGTGCACAACTTTCAAATATTAAGCGGTGTATGTTCGAGCGAGGTATACTAGGGGAATCAAACTACTTTTCAATTGGTACTCTACCAAATTATAGACTTTCAAATAGGTTCCCAACCAACATTAGAGATAAAAGTAAACATGTTAATATGTAATACATCTTTAAATAAAGTTAACAAACAGCATTGCATTATTACCTTTACACCAGCCGCCTTATTCACCAACAAATTCTTAGACTTAATAATAACATACAGACACAGACTCAAGGAAAATACTTGTGCGTTTGTAAATATTCAAGGTACCAATATTGCTTATGTAATTAACAAATCGTTCTAAATAAAAAATGCTGAAATTCCAGTGGAAAAATATACCACGAAAGATTAAAATTTACAGCGCTTTTAGAACATAACAGTTTCTTTATTCTTTATTCTTAGACTTAAGTCTAAGAATAGGTTGGTGAATATGGGCCCTGGTCACGTTCGCTTGATATGAAGAACTTGTGTTTTAAAAGTACACATGCATAAAAGTGTATTTACTACTGTCAGAACTTCATATTGGCATTTGTCCTACACGTATAAAATATTTCCAAATGAGCCGACTTTTGCTTTATGTCTGTATAATAAAATAATAATTTTACAAAACATATGTACGGTCACCAAACGGATAATTTAGTTTTTAGGTTAACATCTAATAAAAGATAATGATGTTACCTTCCACAAAAACATGTCGCATTTAAGTTCTCCGTTCCAGATTTGAGTCAACAAATCCTGAAAGTCTGGTTCTGCAATGAATTCCTTATTTTCCGAGATTACTGCTAGTTCCAAGCACGTTTTGTTTTCCCAGATTGGCTGTTTTATAGTAAGTAATTTCTTTGCCTTTGTTTCGTCATTCAAGTAGCATTGATTGGCAACGCGTGCAGCAAGCTGTGCCCAATCTCTGTATGCAAAATGTTCTTATGATATTCACACAGCCAAAAAAGACAATCGACAAGATTATATAATTCAAAAACCGATGTCAGCGTTCCGTTTACTAAAATAAACTGGTGTTTATATAAAAATGTTGAAACCCGAATAACAAAATAACTATCTGAAAATAACATATAATCCATTGATATTTCTATTCTATTGCATCTCCTTTTGCAAGGAGTATTTACTTAAATATAAAATCCACAAGATTACCTCATGTAATTTTCCATTTTAATAAGAAGTGTATTGTCTTCCGTCTTTTATTTTTTCAGTGTCTTCATCAGGTTATATGCGAACAAAGCCGCTGCTATCCCATTCTGGAATATAGTAGAGTAGCTACAGTGCCTGGTCCTTTCGTTGTAACACATTAGAATGTAATGGGCAAAACACAAAGTGAATTCATCAGGTAACAGTAACTAATGCCCTTTCTGATTATTGATTCAATTATAAACTTAGTAAGTTGTGATTCGGTTTCATAGTACATGTTCAATGGATTAATGCTAGCAATTATAGAAAGACATGACATACCTTTTCCTCTCGCCAAAATAACTTAGTCATGTCATATTGTCGCAAAAGTAAGGACCATACAAACAAACACAGTAGCGACAATATGTGCCCATTGCTTGACGATAATGGTCCAGTGTTGTTTGGTGGCCGTTGATCTTCAAATTCCTGAGCAATCGGGGGTGTTCGTGTCATTTGACTCGAGTCTGTTCGTTTTGACGGCGTTTCTGCTAGATAATGTGTACAATTTGTATTCGTTACATAATTTTGTTACGCACGTATGCATTTTAAAACTTTATGTTTTAAAGCCATAATTTAATTATGTATATAGTTACACGACGGACGTACACTATTACCTACAAAAATGTTTCATAAAATGCGTGAAATGCATTGACTGTACCATTGACATGGCGCCTGACCAGTTCTGGAGTCCAATAATATAAACGATTTGTTCAATGTCATGTGACATAAATTTTTGTTCGGTGTTTAGACAAATATGAAATGTATGCATTGGTGTTAATGTAAATGTTAGCTGTAATCACAATATGTTTCGGACAGCAGAAGTATATTAGAGCTTGTTTTGTGGGAAAAAAAGGGCTCCACCTAAGCATCGACATAACTCCGCACGAAATCCGCCTACCATGGCGTGCCGAAATTATGCACAACCACACTTGGTACTGATCAATCCTGTAAAGTATGGTCGAATTCCTTAAGGAAAACAGGTATATATGGTGAAAAACTTCATAGGGTCATACCTCCACCTAAAATCCCCCGACCACGACATGCAGACGATATGCACAACTGCACTTGGTATTGATAAATCTTGTGAAGTTTCGTCAAATTCCAGCCAGTGGTTATGGAAACAAGAGCTGGCAGAGGACAGCGCGCTCGACTATTCGAAGTATTTCAGTTGGTACATATTTTGGCGGTTGAAGGGGCATAAATTTGTTGAAATACAAAGCTGAGTTATGGCAATTATTTCATCAATTTATTTCAAGTTTCAAGTTTTGGTACATAAACTTTAACCCAAAAATCTATGTGAAAAGTGGGAATACCACTGTCAAAATAAAAAAACTGAGTTTTATAAATAGTGATTGCTGCACCTGATGCTGGAGTTATTTATAAAGATGTATTCCAATTTTCAAGTGAATACCAAATGTAATTAAGAAAATGTAAGACTTTTGAATAAAAACTTTACGCTGAAAATCAATGTGAAAATGGGACATGACTTTGTCAAAATACAAAATAGGGTTATGTGGATTGTGGAACCGGATGCTCTAGTTAATGGCAAAAGTATATTTCATGTTTCGAGTTAATAACCTGACTCAATCAAGTTCTGAAGTTATAAAACTTCTGAAAAACAACTTAAATCTGAAAATCTATGTGAAAAGGGAAATAACTATGCCAAAATGCAAAACAGAGTTATGGGGAATGTTGCACCTGATGCTGGAGTTGATGGCAAATCTATATTCCAAGTATCAAGTGAATAAGTTTTGAAGTTACAATACATTTGAATCCAAACTTTAACCAAAAAATAAATTCGAATAGGGGACATAACTCTGTCAAAATACAAACCTTTGTTATGAGGAATGTTGGAGTTCATGACAAAGGAACATTACACATTTTAAGTGAATAACTTGTTTAGTTTTGAAGTTATAAGGCCTTTGACTATAAATGTTAACCAGAAAATCTAGGTGAAAAGGGGGCATAAGTCTGTCAAAATACCAAACAGAGTTATGGGGAATATTGCACTTGATGTTGGAGTTGATGACAAGGGTACTTCTAAGTTTCAAGTGAATAACTTAAGTAGTTTTTAAGTTATAAGGCTTTTGAATATAAACTTTAACCAGAAAATCTATGTGGAAAAGGGGTATAACTATGTCAAAATACAAAACATAGTTATGGGGTATGTTGCACTGATGCTGGAGTTAATGGCAAAGGTCCATTCCAAGTTTTGAGTAAATAACTTGTGTATTTTTGCAATTACAAGATACAAAACAGAGTTATGGGAAATGTTGCGACTGATGCTGGAGTCAATGAAAAAAGGCCCATTCTAAGTTTTAAGTGAATTATGTAGTTTTGAAGTTACAAGAATATAAACTGTAACCATAAAAAAGGGGCATACATCCGCCGCCAATGACATGCCGACAATATGCATACATCGACTTATTCTGATCAATCCTCTGAAAATTCGTCAAAATCCGACCAGGGGTTAAGGAGAACAAGCGCAGACAAGGTCTGTTATGTGGACAACTTTATGTAAAACACTTGAAAGGGCCATAACTCCGCCCAAAATCCACCGACCACGACATTCCGTCAATATGCACAACTAGAGTTGGTACTGATCAATCCTGTGAAGTTTCGTCAAAAAACGATCAGGGGTTACGGAGAACAGGCACAGGCAATGTATGTTATGTATAAAACTTCAAAGAGCCATAACTCTCTCCAAAATCCGCCGACCCGACATGCCGACGATATGCACAACTAGACTTAGTACTGATCAATCCTGTGATGTTTCGTCAAAAACGGTCAGGGGTTACGGAGAATAAGGGCAGACAAGGTATGTTATGTGACAAACTTCATGTGAAAAAAACTTCAAAGCGCCATAACTCTGCCAGTCATCCAGAAAGACAGACAGACAGACATATTTCCAGAACAAAAGTAGTATGTCTCCCTACCCACAGACAGACAGACAGAGAGACATCCATCCATCCAGACAGACAGACAGGAAGACAGACAGACAGGAAGACAGACCGTCACACAACAGACATCTTTCCAGAACAAAATCAATATGTTTCCCTACCCACGTATACGTGGCGGGAGAGACATAAATACCTGAATCATTCGCGTTGATGCTAAGACCCATCAGATCTTTAACGACGTTTTTCAAAAATAAGTCCATATCCTGAAAATAATAGCTTGTAGAGAATATTGTATAGCAGCTCGCACTACTTATAACCATATTATATAACATTATAACAATATTTTATCAACAGTGTTTAGCGAATATAAAACAATGTGGTATGCACTATAATCATAAAAATATTGAAATATAATTTTCCAGTGAATGCTCATAGTAATTATATTTTGATGTAGACTGAACTAGCATGAACTTGACTTTAATTCTTTACCTCTTCATTCTTTTCCGTCTGTAAGTGGAATCTGAAAGAATTGCTATAGGTCATTTGCTCATCATCTGTTTCTATTTTACTTCAACATATGTGTTCAATGGTGTTGGTATTAGTAATATATCCATATTATAATTATATTGTTATTATTATTATTATTATTATTATTATCATTATTATTATTATTATTATTATAAAGCTTATTACCATATACTTCGATTAAAAATTGAAGAAAAGTAATTAATAAATGAATGAAAAATTGATAATTTGCTACTTTTTAATCATAAACTAGTTATCGGCTCTACAGACGGAAATTCCAATACACTTATACCGTTGACTTGACAGTTCCTTAAGATAACACAACACTAATAAATGATACAAAATTTGACGCTCTTATTTGTTGATTTATTCGAGAGTATACTGTTTCCTTCGTCATGTTTATGTTTATCTGTCTGCTTTCAAGTTACATTGTCACTTTCATCCGCTTATTTTGAACAAAATTGATATAAACGGTCGTACATGTACATACACACTGTAACATTGATCCCACGCAACCCATATGCAATCGCAAGCGAGGGCTCGTTATAAGGTCTTTATGTATTGAAGTTTCATAACAATATCTCAATTCGTTCTTGAGTTAGAGAGCCAGAAACCAAATGCTAACGCTATGCAAGCCCGCCCGCCTTACGACCGAAATTTACTTCAAAAAATTTGGTTGATAACAACTTTTTTGGAATGCATTTAAATATCTTGTTGGAGTTTACACTCATAGTAATTCTACTTTGATGTAAACTGAACTAGCATGTACTTGGCTTAATGTTTTACCTCTTCTCTCTCCGTCTGTAAGTGGAATCTGAAAGTATTGTTATATCTCAAAAACATCAGTCATATGGTTATCATCTGTTTCGGCTTTATTGCAAAATTAGTGTTCAATGGTGTTACGTATTAATAATGTTCATTACCAAAATAATGTCTGCCTTCATTTTCACATATTTATATTTAAGTTATATGCTAGTGAGCAAAACAGCAGAATTAAAATTGAAACAGACTAAAGCCTAATGAGAAATATGTTCTCATTATTAAAATTTGCATACTGAGCTTAAACGCTCAAAGGGATAGTAAATAAACAAATCAATTAAGTTTGAAAATGTGAAAAAATATCATCAGAAACAGATGGTTAAACTTTAGTGTGAACAAGAGTGCCATTGCCATTGTCACAAAGATACGCCCGTTAGTGAAGCTTTTGGGGGTAAAGATTCAATGACTAAAGAGAATCAATTGAAAAACTAATAAGGTAGAGCCATGCTATTTGTGCATCTCCAGGGCCTCTCTCCGTGTGGTGATTTGAGGTATCAAAACTATTCCATACATATTCTTAAATCTTTAATCAAGACGACAAAATAACCAAGGTGGGTACTTAAAACTTTGGTAATTATGAGTTATAGTTCTTGTATGCTTCACTTCCCCATCTAATGATGGCGATAATTTCTTCAAACTGTTTTTAAATCCCTGTATGCATGACAATATTATGCTCTGGGGCAAATATTTGACATTTGATCTTTAAATGTGACCTTGACTTTGGACCTAGGGACATAGTACTTGGACGTGACATACCACATCATGATGCTGATCATTTATGCCAACTGTATTTGAAAATCCTCCATGGATGACAAAATCATGCTCTGGACAAACCTTTGACCTTGAATTATCACCTTGACCATGACTAAGAATGTGGTTCTTGCATGCGACATACCTTCTCATGATTCTTATCACGTCTGGCAAGTTATAAGAAAATCCTTTCATGCTTGATAAAATTATGCTCAGGATAAATTTTATGAATTTATGGATCCTATTTTACCTAAAAGTGTTGCTTTTAACTTGAGCCTATGGACTTGGTTCTTATACGTGACCCAACTTCTCATGATAGTACCTCCATGCATGAAACTATTTGGTTCTGAATTATATTTGACTTTGACCTTGAAGTGAGACCTTGACCTTGGACAAAGTGACCTGTTTTTTGTGCACGACACAATGTCTCATAAAGCTTTGAAAACCCTTCCATGCTGGACAAAGATATGATAAAACAGTCGACAACAACGAGTGGGGTTATTTACCCTCGGGACTTCGGTTAAAAACCATTGCCCAAGCACACTGCTTAACATAAAAATCTGTTTTTTTTTAAACTATATAAAATCTCTTCTTTTAAAGGGTGTGAACATATAAAATCTTTGCAGTGCGGGTACGATGCTTTATATAAAAGTCTAAGCTTTAAAATGTATCAAAAGAAAATAAAATGACTGTTTCTAAATGAATCGTAGTAGGTAATAATAAGAAACAGTAATAACTGCTTTAAAAATAACTTGTCTTTATTGATGCAAAACATGTCATAGCTTCAAAAACAATAATACAACCTTTAAGGATAAACGCATAGGCGTGGGAAGTCAATTTGTATATATTGAGAAACGAATAGTAAATGGACAAATCATTGTTCTCGTTACAGACCGGCTGACCAATCAGCTTGCAGCTTATATAGAACCTTAGGATGGTGAGAATATGCACTGTAATGAACAACTGCAAAGAAATATTGAAAATAATTGATCTGCTAAATGAAAATATGCAAATTTTAATATAAAAATGTTTTTAGAATTAGAGAAAATTAGTTTATCTATGACCATTACATTATTCTATATGTTTTAATAAAAGATGAAGAAACTATGATATATAATATGTCTTAATTTATTGATTGTTTGCAGTTTAATGCAGATATCAAAAAGAAGAGAGAGATTTCAACTGACTAAGATTTAATAATGGAAACACATAATTGTACATGTATTTCATTTTTTCTAAACCCATTGTTCAGCATATGCTATAATGGGATTGTTGGGGTCTTTTTATCTTAGAAATCTGGAAGAAATATATGATTTAATGATCATATACTGTTCAATATAAATATTTTTTTCGTGTCCAAACATTTAGAGACATAAAATATTCCAAAATTGTGGGTGTCCAAATATTTAGAGACTTAGGGGAAATATTTAAATTACGTCCTTATACGTCTGTTTTTCGTCTTTTTGTGAAAAAATCCGGTTTTTAATTTATAATATTCTGTTTGTTTTTAATTCATGATATTCAGTTTAATAACATTATAATGCGGTTTTAGTACCTTGGAATATTTTCCCCGATTTGAACAAACATAAATCTGTTAAAAACACAATGCGTTAATAATGACACTTCTTAAAGGCCGACCGTGGTTCTCCCGTAGAACTTTTCAGTGATTGACAGTGTAAATGACTTGTGGTGAAAATGTACCGGTATACAAATAGTGTGGTCAGTTTGTATTTCAAACCAGCTGGCCAAGGTGCCTGTCTTTGATTTATAGGCCTACTTTTAGAGGAAATATCATGTCTGAATTTCATTATTTTATGATTATAGTACATAATGCATATTATATTTAAACATTGTATATAAAACTGTATTTAGAAGTACAGCATAAAAAACAACCAATCAGATTTCTCACATTCAAATGCGACCTGTATTTTGAATTATGAAAACAAGTAAACTATAATGCGCATAATTTATTTAATTACTAGTACGTAACAAAAAGTTAACGTCTTGGCAAAAAATACAACTATGGTGCATGTATACTATTGATCAGTAAATTTTCTTATTAAATTATAATGTATTTCAAATAATGTACAATATCAGATAACAAATTTAAAGTGGACATGTTGTAACAATAATTAACAAAGTGTTATAAGTACCCATATTACATGTAACCTATATACAAAGAATTCAATATACATTTTGCAGTTGAAAAAGAATTATGCAGTCGAAGTTGTAATTAGTCATGTGTTACTCATATTATTACTTTCATTTGAAGTGGACATAATATTATTTACACCGAACCTCAACCACATGAAACAACTCGTAATATAAACATTGATTAACGGTAAAAATATGTGTCATCATTACTTTTTTCACATTGCAGATCTATACATATTGTATTTAATTAGGGTAACATTACCTTCTTTCATTAAATAATGTGTATATAAGTTTATTTATTTTTGTTACACATTCAAATGCATATCTGAGATTTTTACTCTCAGAGAACTGTGTCACCATTTGTCATGTACATGTATGATGTAACAATATTAATTTCTAGGGATGCTAACATGATTTGGTAGTTACAAGATGTTGTACATACATTTCAACTGAGTAAAACATATCCAGTTTATATCTGCATACACTTACATAATGTTAGGAAATTCCCAGCAAATTTGAACTTGACTTGGGCTTGAATGGTGTGCTCTGAGTCCAGTAGGGCAATAACCTGTACCTAGCTGAAAACTTTCCGCAGAGAGCAAATCTCCAGTCAGTGATAAATGGCCCCTTCATTTATGAGGTCGCCGACGCGCCGACACGATACGCCGACGCACCGAGACGATACGCCGATGCGCCGACACGATGCGCCGAAGCGCCCAGACGATGCGCCGAAGCGCCGACTCGATATGTGGAAGCCCCGACACGATACGCCAAAGCGATATAAACGTCGCAATCTCGTATGTTTTTTTCATATGTGGCTATAAAATTGGGCGAAAATACGAACAGACGACGTTTATATCGCTTCGGCGCTTAATGTCGGCGCGTCGGCGCATTGTGTGGACGCGTCGGCGCATCGTCTCGGCGCTTCGGCGTATCGTGTCGGCGCGTCGCCGTATCGTCTCGGCGCGTCGGCGTATTGTCTCGGCGCGTCGGCGTATCGTGTCGGTGCGTCGGCGACCTCCGAAATGAAAGGGTGCCGACACGATGTGCTGAAGCGATATGAACGTCGTATCTTGATGAAATAAGTATTCAATTCCATATACCTAATGTTACATCTAGCAATTATTGGGTTGTAAGATGGAATGCTGAGAAACAAGGCCAAACATCAAATTAAAATATTTATTTTAAAACATCTTAAAAAATACTTAGATGCTTCTTAAATTGCCATCTTATTTCGCTGTTTGGAAGCAAACATAAACTGCTTCAAAATCCCGTTTACACTGTGTTGTTATCACATCGGATATGGACACCATATTCGTTGTGTGTAGACTGCGAGAAAATGGATAAAAACCTAATTTCTATTTGATAATAACCGAACGCAATGTATACTAGGAACGGATGAAAACCAAACCAACGTATCAAACCTGACGAATAAACACATAACCAACTAATATTCTATATAAATGAATGAATAAACATGTATGCTGAACGACTATAATGGACCTCTATATATTCTATTTTCATTCCAATCGTATTGTATAATTTGCTCGTTCGCCAGTGAAAATTTTTAACGTTTATTTACATATAAAACTTAACAATGAAAACCTGTGTTGAAAATCGCGAGATTTTGCTGGACGAATATATAGTTGGAAGTATGGGTATCGCTCCAAATTCTATCCTGATAGAGTGCACCACGAGTTGCAAAAACAGAAAAAAAATCAATTATTATTAAATACGATGCAGTATATATAGTTCAAATCATTTGAACGTCCAAAGTTTAAGTGTGTATATTGTGATACAACTTCCGACAGTTTAGAGGAAATTATTGAACAAGCACATTAATAACACTAAAAGAAATTATTTCATATATACAGGACGAACAGATATCTTAATTTTTAGTTTGTTAGGTAATTATCCACTTATCCATCACAGTGTCCTACATCAGTCAGGAATTATCCACAAGCACATAACCACTTCACAACAAAGACAATGTTTTAGCTGTAAACATCGACTTTAAACTTTGATATGATTACACGTTGTAGTAGAGATGTTCATTTAACTAATATAGGTTTTAAGTAAGGTACATATGCATTTTAAGATAGTTCAAAAGGTCGGAAACATAAAAATGTTCTTTATGGGGACTTTTTCAAGTACATTTTAATGACTTCAAGCATCATAAGAGTGATTGTCAAACAAAATTTTAAGTACATAAACCATTGGACACTATAACTATTAAAAGATTCAAATTTATACTTAACACAAATACACCAACATGATAAAACATGAAAAATAATAGCACATTCTGTCTGTGTCCGCCATTTTGGCACTGCGTTTGGGTCGCTGCACTGCGTTAGGATTATCCGGGTACAGGCGTGTATTATGTTCGAACGACATGTTGGTTCATCTGTATGTCATGCACCTGTGTTGACAGTAAGGCTTAAAAAAAAATATTTGTTTCTCAGGCAGCGCCGCAACGTCTTTTTATGGCCCGCCCCGAATTTGATTTAATGCCAAAAAAGATTTCATTAACTTTGTTTGGACGTTAGCGCCCGGGTTTTAAAGGAGCAGTCCAGAAATATGTTAATAAAAATAAAACTTTGCAGAAAGTGTTTCTAATGGGCATGTTACCGAATAAAATACAAAAACTACGCATTGAAATCTGTAAATTATTAACATTTTTGTAACTTGATATCGTCTATTTTCTGTATGCGATAACTGGTGATGAATCTGGAGTAAACAAACATGTACATGTACATTATAGTATATTCCGTTCGTACCAAATGCTTTTGAACAATGCCTTTCGTAAATAAGAAACAAATTTCGGACGAATAAACACCATAAACCTTCATTAAGAACTATAACTAAAATTGCCATGTATTGAATTAGTTACCATGGACAGCGGCTAATTAAAATTAAACGAATCCGCATTTTAACATAGTGGAAGAAGGGTATCCCAGTAGAGATTTCGGTATTTCCAGTAACTTTCTTCCTGTCTGATTTAATTATATAAATTGGATATACACAAATTGTGAAATACTGTGTAAATTTTGAAATAAAAAGTCATATTCGATTGGGAACCTTTATAAATATCGTTTATTTGTTGATTTAAACTTTTGTTTCGTAGATGCTTTTCCTTGTGTAATAGCATTCCATATTTTTTAAGAAAATCTGTGTCAATATAAGTCCTATGGAAACAAACGATAATGCCAGCTGCATTGACAAGTGTTGATTTTCCTTCCAAAAATTATTGGTGATTTATTGCAAAAATAAATTCTATTTTTGACTGTTATAAAAAATGAATTACGAAAAGTTAAATTCAATAAAAAGAAGTACCTTAATGCTGCTGGTATATCAATTTGAAGTCACTTACGTTAGTTATAAACATTCAAATTGATTGCCTGTTTACGTCAGCTTGCATAAATGACCGTTTGTGAGTAATAAATGTATACTTAGAATGTTATAACAAGGGATGCTTATGTTGCTATTAAAACTTAAAATTGTCGTTAATCTGTACTTATTTACTTGTTTTAATAAGCCAAATACATCGTGCCAATAGAAAAGAACAGGAAAAAAATACTTTGATGAACAAAACAAATCGCCCTCCCTCCTGATTTTTTTGAAAAAGTGCCTGAGAAACAATTCATTATTTTGTTTAGCCTAAACTGTCCTTGTTTGATATGCCTGTCCACTAAGTACGTTTTTGACATTCAATGTTATATATATCAGGAACATCTGTAAACATGTAAAATCCGCAGAGCTCTCTGACTACATTCAAACACACACGCATCGAAAATTATTTGTATTCTGCATTTACCAAAGTGTAATGGTCTCTTTTCGAATATAGAAGTGAATGTCATTAATTAACTCACACGTTCACAGTTATACTCATTGATTGTATTCAAATGTTTCTTTGCACTGTGTTTTCATCAAAACGAACTTACTGACGGATGAACATGTTTTTACACGAAATATTCTGAAAGATACACGTATGATTGCGTTGTGAACTAATAAGGCAAGTGATGCCGACTTTGTGTTAATTTTGCTGACATATTGCGCCTGGAAAATATGAAATCGCCAGGAATTGGAGCCAACGTTGTGGACACCTTTCTACTTTCACGTTATATATGTTTCGATTGCGAATGGAACTTAGACAAAAAAGTTTTTGACATATATTTTGGAAACTATTTATTGAGACAAAATTGTTTAAACTCGAAAGTAATCAATTTGACTTGAATTTCGAAATTTAATCATATTTATTTGAAAGGTATCAATGTCTTTTATGCGTTATCCTTTGCCAATGATGTATTGCATCAGACATCTTTATATAATATATGAATTGATAAAAGAAAACAAAATTATCCAGATATAAAGGTATAAATACCCATCGTCTATAGTTATCGTTTTCGCTGAACTTTGGCGCCGGTACTACGTTGTACGTAAGAAATCGTAGGCGGCGGGCAAGGTCGGGGTATGTTTGACTGAAGTAAATGTATATAAAATTGAGTGAGCGAAGCGAGTGAAAAAAAAAAATTTGCGTTTTTATCCAGTTTTGACCGTTTTTTATACACCCATATATGTAAAGTCCGGGAGTTTTAGGGGCGGGGGTGCCGGGTGCCCCTCCCCGATGGATCCGCTAGTGGGCATATTCTTGAGATGAAAAATAGAAAAAAAAAGTTTTTACAAACATGGAAAAACATCCAGCGTTTGTTTCAAAACCGGCCATTGTCAGCACCAGCTGTTTTTGGCCTCATTAAATGCTAATGGGTGGAAATGGGACGGACGGAATGACGGACGGACAGAAGGACTTTCGCAAACCTATAGACCCAAACCAGTTTCACCGGTATGGGACTAATAAATCACTGTCATGAAAGTTAAATGGAAATGTGGGCTATGGTGATTTTTCCACGATTTCGAGTTGCGTGACCGTTACAGTGCTCCAAAATTAGTTAAAAGGTCGAAGGGTTTCCCGCAGGCCTGTTTCGCTTGTCGGACCCGACATGCCTTCAAGCAGTTTGTCGTTTGCCGACATGCTTAAATTTTGTCGACATGCCTTAATTTTCAAATCGACCACCCTTTAAGCGACGTAAAGCATTAGCTGATTTAAATAAAAATATGCCTGAATATTCTAGAAGTAGCAAGCCTCCTAAAGTCCCGAGTGGACACAACGCACAAGCAACGGTGCAATGACATAATTGGTGTTATGATTACGCGGAAAGCATCTATTTGGGTGTAGCTGCGAACACACACCACTATTACCCCTCCCCCCCCCCACTCCCCACCGTGAATCCGTGCCTATGCGTTGCCTAAGGCGTTTGTCTTCGATTAGCGATAATAATCAGTTTAGGGACACTACCCGGGGCTGTGTTGCCCAGTACAAATGCGATTTTGGGATTAGCTGGAAGCACATGCCCCATTAGACTGATGCCGTCGTTTCTGTCAAATATCGAATTTTTCATATATAATGTTACTTTTCTCCTACTTTACTCCTTGTATAACGTCCTTGCCATTTTGATCTTGCTCAAGACAGGAACGACTGAGGAAATCCGTATTTGATCAGATAAGCCGGTACCGTTTTCTCTGTTAGCTGAACTGTTATGTCAACAGAGTCCAGACTGGCTGCTTTCATAAAACCTTATTTGACCCCTGATAATTGACCATGCCAAATGGATCTCCTATAAGTATATTCCTCATGAGTTGTGTAGTTCCGTGAAAATTAAACTGTGAGCAGTCAGGAATTTTAGTTGATGCCTTAGTGTATGCTGTAAAATATCATTTTATCAAAACAGGATAGAATACATAGATTGTGTAGATCTATTTTATCACATTTGAACAGAGTGGGTATTGTTTAGTAATAATGTTGTAAAACATGTAAACATGCACTTATAATATATTTATAGATTTGTGATTAAAAATAGTGTTAATTTTAGGGGCGGATCCAGGAATTCGGGTTGTGTGCATAATTTTGTGATCGTTTCAATGTGCAGTTATAACCCCTTTATGTTGTATGTGGCTGTGATCAACTGCCAGTTTTAAACTGTCCGTTTCCAGTGCTAAATATATATAACGTCACTTTGATTATATATCCACCCATATAATTATTTGCAGTAAGCATTAAGCGAAAGAAAGGAGCATTGTGCTTTTTGGGGGTTCTTTGTGAATTTCATAGAGGAGGTTAACAGTTCCATATTTTTTGTCAATAAATACAAGTAGCCTAGTTTTAAAAACTCAAGAGCGACCAACCCCGTTCAACGTTCCAAAAGAACTCACACTAACACCAGGTGAGACTGCCAACGGAACACTGAGCGATTCCGATATTTGGGAACTAGGATGTTTGTTGAGACAACACTTCTCAACCTCGAAAGTAGTCGTTGATTTGACTTCAACTTTAAATCACATTTATTCAAAAAAAATATGTCTTTTATGTGGTATCCTGTGCCAACTGTTTATTGCATCTGAAATCTTAATATAATTTATAAAATGTTAATAAAAGAAAACAATATAATCCAGAAATATATCAAGACTGAGTGTCTATATTTTATTGGTTTCGCTGAACGTTGGCGTCGGTACTTTCGTATGGGGGAAGGCAAGTTGGGTGTGTTTTACCATACTAAATAAATGAGCTTTGTAAGTCCGTAACTTACGCATTCGTTCATTCTGTAACCGTATTTCCAATTAATTAGTTGCTTGTTAGATACATGGACTTAAAAATGACTCTTTGTAATCTTAAGTCAGGTACTACAAGTAAATCCTCCCAGCCATTAACATAAATAGTATGGAGCTGTTTACCAGAAATACCACAATCATGCAGACACAATATATATTAATGCTACATAAGCCAGCAGGAAATATAATTAATTGATCTTTTCAGACAACTCACAGAAATAGACAAAACAACACGCTGAAAACTCTTATTTGAGTTGCGGACATACTGATGCAGTTGTTTCTGTCAAATATCGAATTTTTCATATATATTGTTACTTTTCTCCTACTTTGCTCCTTGTATAACATACTTGCCATTTTGATCTTGCTCAAGACAGTAACATCTGAAAACTGTCCCAAGGAAATGTAACTTAGTAAGATGAAACAAGAAACAGGGTTTGTCGATCTTTGCATTTCAGACACAGTTTCAGCAGTTTGTTTTCAGGGACTAAAATTAGTCTACAGACAATGTGGTTCACATTATTTCCGGGCAAATGTGTTTATTGTATGAAGATTTTATCTGATGTTTAAAGCGTGGCATCTGACAGGTGATTAATCTCTATCGACCAGAAAACAGTTCGGCTTGATACGCATTTCATTAGTCCCTGAAAACTGTCCCAAGGAAATGTAACTTAGTAAGATAAAACAAGAAACAGGGTTTTTGCATTTCATACACAGTTTCGGCAGTTTGTTTCAGGGACTAAAATTAGTCTTATGCCCCATGTGCCCCCTCCTTTCAATCTGTGCCTTAAAGGCCTAGTTTAAGGAATCGCTTGCCTCTCTATGGGGTATTCCACGCTGTGTATTGATCCACCATATATCTGCAATGTTTCTGTCAGCTGACTGAGTAATGGCTGAGTGCACTGTTAATGATCTCAGCTGATAAGGGTCGCCACACTGTGTCCACACTGTGACCACAGCAGGAGGCCAATACACAGAAGTATAATACCCCAGATTTAGGGATGGGGGGTCAAATAAAGAAGGATTTAACCACGCCTTTAATCGTTGGTCTTGGATAAGCGATAATGATCAGTTGAGATGGACGACATATTTTCACAATCTACTTTTCACTAATAAATGTCGTATTTTAGATATATACAATACATACGCTTTGGGGTCAACTAAGGCGGGGCATGTGCCCCCTCTACCCCCTCTTCACCCCCGGTAAATCTGTGCCTGTACAGATAACATTTACGTTCTTTGTTAACTCTATAAAATGTTTAATTATAGTACCGCTTCTATTTTTAGCTAAATACATAAGGAAAACTGGCATAAACGGCCTCGTTAATCGTTGTGTCTCTTTTTTTTTGTAGAATCATTTTCAACTGTAATTTGATGCCTATCACACGTTTGTTATTGTTAAGCAGTGCAGATTGTTAAAAAACAACAAAATGAGATTGCAGAAAGATTGCGGAAAAACTCTGAATTTTGACAATAAAATGTAATTATACAAACTTTCCCAAGAAGGAAATGAAATTAATAGATCTAATTTCCAATTTCGTGAAATAAATTAACTTACATTTCCAAATAAAAACAGGATAAACGCAAAATAACTAGTGTCTGCGGTTGAACGCAAATACATTTTTTATTAAATTTACTAGATGAAATATTACCACGAAAATTAATTTTGTTAAAAGTGTTTTTTTAATCTGGAATGATTTCAATTATGTAAAAAAAACAGTTAAAGCAATACATGTGTGTACGTCATGTCAAAATAATACAAAGATCTTAGACATGAAAATAACTCTTATTTATAGTATACAAAATACAAAACAGGAGGACCTTGATGGACCAAAGCGCTCATCCGAGTCCTGGCAAAGATGAAGACCGTACTGTTGTGACAGGTTTGAAATTTAATGTATCTGAAGAATACACATGTGCAGAGGGGTTAGGTTCGATTTGATTTTATACATCGGTCAGGTCAATGGGCTAACTAAAGTACGAGTTGGATAGTGGAGGTGCTGTGTTTCTGACTATGGTTCGCAGATAATTGTTCTCAACATTCTTGTCTAACCCATTATTATTAAGTCAGTGACCGTTCTGGAAAATGCAGAAACAATAGATGTTGATGTCTTTTTGCGGCAGTTTTGTAATGTGATATTTGCAATGGCTGTGTTGTAACGTCAAGTTTTGCCTTTTCTTTAATAATTTTCTGATTATTGATAATAAATAACGTTAATGCAGGCTCTGAAGCCATCAACTTTGCATGTACAGATAACTGCATGCAAGGTTTGCCATTGTTGGAAATCCAATTTCATCCGTTTTCAACCGAAAAAATGCAAATTTAAGTCCTTAACTGGCTGTGACATGTATATGCAAAGCTCTGTGATAGTACATGTATCTGGTTTGTAACCAAGGTCAATAAAGTCAATGATTTTGCATGAACAAAAGGGTAACAGTGCATGCATGCTCACTGGTTTGTTGTCTAGACTGGATGAAAAATGATATCTCAATTATGCACAAAGTAAATTTTCCATTTTCTTGAACAAAGGCAGGGCTATAACACTGGTGTTTGTGGTAAAATCTGGCCAATGTTTGGCTTCTGCTTAGACCGTACAGTCATACACAAACTTTGGAAATTTGGTTAAGATTAGATGTCTCTTTCCCACATAAAGTCCATTTTTGCATTTTTTAAAACAAGGGGGAATAACTCTAGTGTTTGTGGCACGATCAAGCTCAGTTTGGCTTCTGCTGAGATCTTATGGTCATACATTAACTGTAGAAGTTTGGTCGAGATTGGATGAAAATGAAGTCTGATTTTTTAAGAAACAAAGCAGTTTTGCATTGTTTTTTTAATGGATAAGGGGCAATAACTCTAGTGTTCCTGATGCAGTCTGGCCATTACCATTGAATCCCAACTAAGCTTATATGGTCATACACAAACTGTGTAAGTTTGGTCAACATTGAATAAAAAATCGCGTATGCAAGCCAATCATTGATAACGTATGGATGTTTTTTTTCTGGTCCGATTTTGCTTATATTCGACTTCACCTGTAATCATATGGTCATAGACAAACTGTGCTAAATTTGTGAAGATTGGATGAACAAGAGCTGTCTCAGGACAGCGCACTCGACTATTCAAACCACTTTGTCAGAGTTACTGGCCTTTGTCAGTACAAAAAAGGGCCATAATTCTGCTAAAATGCATGTGTGACGTTTCATTTAAATATCTGTAGTAGTTACAGAGATATGTACTTGTTGCATGCAAACCTTAACATGAATTTTTTCTTGCACGTAAACCTTAACCTGACTTATCTAACTACAAAAGGGGGCATAATTCTGCTCAAATGCTGGTCACAGTTGTGGGCCTTGGCCACTGAACTTATATAATGACCCTGAAGACTTGTGTGAAGTTTTAATTGAATAACTGTAGTAGATATATAGATATGGAGTTGTTGCACGCAAACATAGCCTGGATTTTCTAACTACAAAAAGGGGCATAATTCTACTAAATTGCAGTCCAGAGTTATGGGCGTTGGTCAGTGATCTCACATAATGACCCCGAAGACATATGACGTTTTAATTGAATATCTGCAGTAATTAAAGACATATGTACTTGTTGCACGCAAACCTTAACCAGAGCATTACTCCCACGAACAGTTGAGTAGCATAGCTCGCACTATTCTGTGAATAGTCGAGCTAATAATGAAGTCTCTATCCTGAATAATGCCCATTATTATATATTTTTTCACAAACAAGGGGCAATAACTCCGGTGTTTGTATCCCGATCTAGCCCATTTTTGGCTTATTCTGAGATCCTATGGCCATACACAGTGTGAAAATTTGGTCAAGATTGGATGACACGATCTGACCCACTTTTTGGCTTCTGCTGAGATCTGATGTTCATACACAAACTGTGAAAGTTTGGATGGAAAATTAAGTCTATATGTGAGAAAAAGGCATGTTTGCATGGAAAGGGGGTAATAACTATAGTTTTACTTGTGCGATCTGTCCCAATAACAATCCCGTCCGAGATTTTATGGTCATACACAAACTGTGTAAGACTGGTCAAGATTAAAAAGTGAAGGACGCCTGATGACGGACGACGCAGGAGAGGCCCCCTATACCAATAGCTCACCGAGCACTTCGTGCTTAGGTGAGCTAACAAACGTTAAAAATGTAACCTTACCTTTGAAAGTTTGTTTACAATTTGCAAATAATTATTATAAATCATTTTACTACATCAAAGTTGTATATTCGTGTCATTTTAAATTCATATGCTCAATCATATTAATTTTAAGTACAGCCGAAACGCAAAACTGCGAATCGCAATACTACGAAATGACAGGATACGACGATTATCGCGGTCCGTTTTCCTTATATATTTAACTGTTAAAAGGTGCGATACAATGAATTCGCGATTGAACAAAAGATGCATTACTATGAAAAAATGTTTCGGTCCCATCAAAGATTTTTCAGTGAAATGTTAACGCGATATTACCAATAAGATTGTCACGGAGACTTTTCACACCTTCTCCACAAAGATTTTACAACTCTGACAAGTCCGACACCATGCCAGTTTGTTTGCATCATGGACAAACATAGTTGTTAACGAGTATAATAACCAAATTAATCCACATTCAATGCTGTGCAGCGAGACATTTGTATTAAAGGATTTTCGTGATTACCAATATATGTCTTTGCGAATTTAATTAATTTCTTGCGGATTTTATACTTTATTTTTGCTTCATAATGCAAATACCTACACAAATGTATTGTCAGATGCAATTAGTTTTCGTGCACTAGTTGACGTTATCGCCTTGACATACTGCAAATTAACGGTATCCGTTACTTTACTACCGAAATTTCCTCAAGATGCGATACTACGAAAAACGCGATATTACGAACAAACTCTTGTCCCCCGTGACTATTCGTAGTATCGCGTTTCGACTGTATATTTTTTAATTTCCCATTCTTATAATATTCAAGGGGAATGTCACTTAAATTAATCACGGTATACACATTGTACTACATACAGTCTCCACGTATATGAATTATCCTTGCTAAGTTGCACCTACATGTACCTTAGTTCTAAGCAAACTCTACAGCTTCAAACTGATCTATTACGTGGGTTGCCTATGAATGTGATAGCTTCTTGGTTTTATGAAAGAAGCATCAAGCGGTTCACCATTATAAGGATACAGAGAGCATAATGGCTTAGTTATAACGACCATTGGTAAGGATACAGAGAGCATAATGGCTTAGTTATAATGACCATTGGTAAGGATACAGAGAGCATAATGGCTTAGTTATAACGACCATTGGAAAGGATACAGAGAGCATAATGGCTTAGTTATAACGACCATTGGTAAGGATACAGAGAGCATAATGGCTTAGTTATAACGACCATTGGTAAGGATACAGAGAGCATAATGGTTTAGTTATAACGACCATTGGAAAGGATACAGAGAGCATAATGGCTTAGTTATAACGACCATTGGAAAGGATACAGAGAGCATAATGGCTTAGTTATAACGACCATTGGTAAGGATACAGACAGCATAATGTCTTAGTTATAATGACCATTGGTAAGGATACAGAGAGCATAATGGCTTAGTTATAATGACCATTGGAAAGGATACAGACAGCATAATGTCTTAGTTATAATGACCATTGGTAAGGATACAGAGAGCATAATGTCTTAGTTATAACGACCATTGGAAAGGATACAGACAGCATAATGTCTTAGTTATAATGACCATTGGTAAGGATACAGAGAGCATAATGTCTTAGTTATAATGACCATTGGTAAGGATACAGAGAGCATAATGTCTTAGTTATAATGACCATTGGAAAGGATACAGACAGCATAATGTCTTAGTTATAATGACCATTGGTAAGGATACAGAGAGCATAATGTCTTAGTTATAATGACCATTGGAAAGGATACAGACAGCATAATGTCTTAGTTATAATGACCATTGGTAAGGATACAGAGAGCATAATGTCTTAGTTATAACGACCATTGGTAAGGATACAGAGAGCATAATGTCTTAGTTATAATGACCATTGGTAAGGATACAGAGAGCATAATGTCTTAGTTATAATGACCATTGGTAAGGATACAGAGAGCATAATGTCTTAGTTATAATGACCATTGGAAAGGATACAGACAGCATAATGTCTTAGTTATAATGACCATTGGTAAGGATACAGAGAGCATAATGTCTTAGTTATAATGACCATTGGAAAGGATACAGACAGCATAATGTCTTAGTTATAACGACCATTGGTAAGGATACAGAGAGCATAATGTCTTAGTTATAACGACCATTGGTAAGGATACAGAGAGCATAATGGCTTAGTTATAATGACCATTGGTAAGGATACAGAGAGCATAATGGCTTAGTTATAATGACCATTGGTAAGGATACAGACAGCATAATGACTTAGTTATAACGACCATTGGTAAGGATACAGAGAGCATAATGGCTTAGTTATAATGACCATTGGAAAGGATACAGAGAGCATAATGGCTTAGTTATAACGACCATTGGTAAGGATACAGAGAGCATAATGGCTTAGTTATAATGACCATTGGTAAGGATACAGAGAGCATAATGGCTTAGTTATAATAACCATTGGTAAGGATACAGAGAGCATAATGGCTTAGTTACAACGACCATTGGAAAGGATACAGAGAGCATAATGGTTTAGTTATAACGACCATTGGTAAGGATACAGAGAGCATAATGGCTTAGTTATAATGACCATTGGTAAGGATACAGAGAGCATAATGGCTTAGTTATAACGACGATTGGAAAGGATACAGAGAGCATAATGGCTTAGTTATAACGACCATTGGAAAGGATACCGAGAGCAAAATGGCTTAGTTATAACGACCATTGGTAAGGATACAGAGAGCGCATAATGGCTTAGTTATAACGATCATTGGTAAGGATACAGAGAGCATAATGGCTTAGTTATAAGACCATTGGTAAGGATACAGAGAGCATAATGGCTTAGTTATAACGACCATTGGAAACCCTCAACATTTATTGTCATTTTGTGTGTTATATGTTCAATTGATCATTGCCACTTGTGCTTTATGTTATTATTCTGCTAACGGATTATTTATCTAACTTGACCATGTCTTTTCAGCCATAGCTGAGACTGCAAAAATGCAATATATTGTCATTACAGATATCAGTCTGCAATACAATGTGGAACAAGGAACGTGGAAATTCCACAAAAAACAAATTTTACGAATGCAATAAAAAGTAAGTAATATAATAAAACTAGAAACGTGGCCATGCCGCGGAACCAGGTTTTCAATCTGAACTGATCTGATCTCGGCCTGATTGAGTATGGTTTCATATTAATGAAAGAAATGTTTTTATAGAAACTATTTACATAGCAGGGTTGAAGCCAAACAACATGAATGAAAATTTGCTGCAACAGTTGAAATGACAATCCATGTCATGGTTGTCATGTGCACCTAAAGGTAGAATACATGTATGATGCCTGTTCTATTTTAGTAACACTGACCTTGATCTTGGCTCCATTAACCCATTATCAATCCCAGCCTTAATATTAGCTACACACAAACTTGTATGAAAATCTGTTAAGCCAAACTAAAGTTATTGACCAAAAGACCTTTTTTCGATTTTTAGTAACACTGACCTAGACCCCACCCATCCCATATGCAATCCCAAGTGAGGTCTCGCAATATGCTATCTATGCGTGAAGGTTCATTACAATATATCCATTCGTTCTCCAGTTATTGAATGTAAACAATTTTTCTATTTTTAGTTACACTGACCTTGACTTTCACCCCACCCACACCATATGCAATCCCAAGCGAGGTCTTGCAATACAGTATTTATTAAATATGATGTTTCATTGAATTCATTCTCATGTTATTGAGTTTAAACTGCTTTAGTAACAGTGACCTTGACCCCACCAACCCATATGCAATCCCAAGCAAGGTCTCACAATAAGGTATATATGTATGAAGTTTCATTACAATATCTCCTTACGTTCTTGAATTATTGACCAGAAACTGTATTTCTATTTTTAGTAACAGTGACATTGACCGTGACCCCACCCACCACAGAAGCAATATCAAGCAAGATCTTGATTTAAGGTATCTAAATGTTAAGTTTCATTGCAATGCCTCTATTCGTTCTCGAGATATTGAGCAGAAAGCGAAGAGAGGTCTTGATCTAAGGTATTTATATATGTTGTTTCATAATAATATCTCAATTCGTTCTAGAATTATTGAGCGGAAACCATATTTCTATATTTTGTTACCATGACCTTGGCCCCACCCACCCCATGTGCAATCCCAAGCAAGGTTTTGATATAAGGAATCTGTATATGAAGTTTCATCACAATATCTCAATTCGTTATTGAGCGAAAACCGTTTTTCTATTGTTAGTAACGGTGACCTTGTCCTTAACCCCACCCGCCCTATATGCAATCCCAAGCAAGGACTCGATGTAAGTTATCTATGTATAAAGTTTCATTATAATAGCTCAGTTTGTTCTCGAGTTATTAAGCGCAAACCGTGTTTCTATTTTTAGTAACAGTGACCTTGACCCCACCCAACCAATATGCAGTCCCAAGCGAGGTTTTGATATAAGGTATATGAAATTTCATTAAAATATCTCAATTCATTGTTGAGTCATTGAGTGGAACCCACAGTAGGCGCTGCCATCCCGCCCGATCAACGACATACCCCAATCTAATAACACAAATATTTTTTAGAAAAAAAATTAGTAAAAAACCCGTTTTGCAATACAAAACAATATATTGGGATAATGTTGCAGCCCTTATTGTCACAGTTCGCATTGCCTACAGAGTACATTTGCGTTCCTTGTTAACTCTGTTGAATGTATAATTGTAGTACCAGTTATTTTTAGTTCCACACAAGAAACTTTTTGGAAATTGGTGATTCGTCCTTTCGTAGAATCGTGATTCGACTGTAATGTTATGCCCGTTGCATATTTGTCAAACTGCGCAGATTGCAAAATATCATGAGATTACATAAACGAATGCGGACAAATTATGAAATATTATCACGGACATAAATTTGTTCACGTATTTTAAAAAAGCGTTTTGTAACTCTGGACTCATTTTACATTTTACGTAAAAATAAACTAAACCTACTCATTTGAAATTCAGGTGCATACATATAGTTTATACCTTGTTTCATTACTTTATTAGCGGTATATTTTATTTTGTAATGTTAGTTTTGTTTGGATTTTTCGCTGTTTTTAACAGTATTTCAGTCATATCACGGTGGTAAGTTAATCTACTCACACTTTGCCTGAGCAAGCGTAGCCGATCTAAGCGGTTAACCAGTAGTAAGTGCACAGTAACTGACAACTGCCCTACTTGCATCAGAGGTAGGGGGAGAATGGCCGTAGAAATCATTCCATGACCAATCCCCACACAAGTTATGGGATATTTATGTCTGTTGTGAAATTATGTATGATTGGGATTTACAAATTTCATAGTGTCTTTCATGTACATTGTAATTAGACATTTACTGGTAATTTCGTAGTGTGTTGCGCTAAAGTACTCACATGTGCGATTGAGATGCTATAGAACGAGTATTGTTCAAGTGTGTTCAAGAAGAGATTGGGTAAACAAATAATAATTAATGCATTTTATTTAGCTATTAATTCATTTATCACAAATGAAAAAAAGCTATACTGTTGTTTCCACATAATAGTTACTTTGACATGAGATTACTCAAGTAGCTAAATGGCTCACCTGACCCTGTGTTCAAAAATCAGGTAAAGCCTGATTATCCGGTTCAAGATGAACTTGAGCTCGATACTGCAAAATCAGACTCCAAAATGGCGTTCACCAAAAAGCTGGATCCATTTTGATTATCGGTCAAATATAAGAATAATGAAACTCCAGATACATTACCAGGAGAGAAACCCTTATTAACATCCGCTGGTATTTTAGGCAAGTGATACTCAGCATAGACTTACTATCTAATATGAATATTTTTATCAAAACCTAACAAAAATTTGTGTTATTGTTTTTTAGAAGAAAAGCAAAAAATTCTGTATAAACAAACTGATCAATACTGAATAAACAGAATGGAGTCTCTATCGCATGCGCAGGCCAATCGTTGAGTACATACAGCTGTCTTCACACACACAAGAGGCAATAACTCTAGTGTTTCTAGTCCGATCGTGCTAATATCTGACTTCATCTGAAATCTCACTGTCCAAGATTTGTGAAGATTATATGTAAATTGAAGTCTCTATCCTGAAGTCCATTTTTGTATTCTTTTCACAAACAAAGGGAAATAACTCTGGTGTTTGTATCTCAATCTAGCCCACTTTCGGCTTATTCTGAGATCCTATGGCCATACACAGTGTGAAAATCAAGATTGGATGAAAAATAGCGATAATATCTTGGAAAAAAGCATTTTGTGCATATTTTTTGGCATGAAAAAGGGGCAATAACTCTAGTGTTTCTGATGTGATCTGGCCCAATATCAATCCCATCAGAGATTTTATGGTCATACACAAACTGGGCAAGTTTGGTCAAGATTAGGTAAAAAGTGAAGTCTCTATTGCAAAAACGAACAAATTGTTGACGGCATATGGTCAACGCAGAAGAGGTCCTCTATACCAATAGTTCACCGAGCACCTTGTGCTTAGGTGAGCTAAAAACAAAAATATATAGAACTTAGTATGAGTAAATACCGTTAAAAGCAATAAATGTTTGTATATATTGTCCAAATAATACATAGATATAAGTTAAACATTAATATAACTCTAATTGATAGTACAACAAACCTTAAAAAGGCGACATTAGCTTCAAAGTTGTTTACATTTTGAAAATAATTCATAACAGGGTTTGCATTAAGCGAAGTTTGGGAGTAATTTACTCCCAGATTTTGTCACAGGACTTCCAAAATTGCTACCACGGAAGTTGCAGAACTTCTACAATTGCAGCCAAGGAAGTTCCATCATATAAGGATGAATAAGTTTGAAGATAAATTAAGAAATTTATCTAAATGTATACCTCTTTCACTGATAAATTGGCATATAAACACTTGATGAAAAAGAACTGGTCTTTAAAAAACCTTGAATTTTATACTTTATTTCATTTCAGAAATGCCAAGGACTTATGTAGCGCAAAACTGTCAAAACTTCCAAATATTATGAGCAAAACTTCAGAGGCCAGGAAGTTCAAACTTACAGTTTTCAGAAGTTAATGAATAATATAAATTATTTCAATTAGTAAATCAAAGTTATTTATTTGTGTAATTTAAACTGTATATATGCTCGATAATAATATTTGAACTATATTTACTAATCATTATACATGTATGCTCACTTCCCAATCGTATGATGATTATAACGAGAAATATCATTTAATTTCCCAGCCACAAAAGCAGTACATTTGAAGCACACAAAAAGTATGAATGAAGCTCCCTCTGAAATGCATTATAAGCATATTTAAAGCCCCCTGCTCGAGGGTACTTCTGGACATTACATACAAGCAGCCATAGGCGAAGAACGTTTGAAGTCACATCCAAAATATGCAAATGAGTGCTATAAATGTACGCCTACAGAAGCGCATTTGAAAACTCCCACAGAAGCACATTTGAAGACCTGTCCAAAATGTGCAAATTAGTGCTTCAAATGTACTCCCAGAAGCACATTTCTGGAAATACTGGAGTACACTTGAAGCAGGGGTACTGACCTGAAGCAAATGTAGACCTAAATGTAAAAAGACCCATAATTTTGATAAATTTCAAACTTGAGTTACCAAACTTGGCTTATTGGGTCCATTTTAATATGGGAAATAAACACTTTAAGTTGAAATCCCTCAATCCCTTTCTGAGTAACTAGCTTACCAAAAACCTTTTAACCTATTCAAATAGCTCTAAATGTTAAGTTTCAAAGTGTAAAAAAGCCTAAAATTTTGACAAATTTCTAACAAGATTTAGCAAACTTTGCCTATGAGTTCATTTTAATATGGTTAATAAATGTTTTCAGTTTGAATGAAATCCCTCCAGCCATTCCTGAGAAACTAGCTTTCCAAAAAACTTTCACCTAACCAAATAGCTTGAAATGTGAAATTCCTAAGTGCAAAAGGCCCATAATTTAGACACATTTCAAACATGAGTTCCAAAATGCTTTAAAATTGGTCTATTTTAATATAGGGAAAAAGTGCTTTTAGTTTGAATATAATCTCTCAAGCCATTCCTGACAAACTAATTTACTGAAAAACTGTAACCTATTCATATAGCTTATATGTAAAATTTTGAATGTTAAAAAGGCCAATAATGTTGATAAATTTCAAACTAGATTTACCAAACATGGCCTATAGGTTGATTTTAATATGGGGAATAAAGTTTAAATGAAATCCCTTGAGCCATTCCTGAGAAACTAGTTTACCGAAAAACTTTAACCTAGCCCGGACGCAGACACTGACACCAGAACAAGTAGAATAGCTTGCCTTTGTTTCAAAAGGTCAAGCTAAAAACAGTATTATTATTTATTTTATATGTTTTATTCATCAACGTCTGAACAAATCAAAGTATCTACTTCTGAATGTCATCAAAAATCACCCCTGCTAACAATGTCTAAGGGAGACAATCAGGAGAAGACAACTCTGAGGGGCATGTTCGGCCACATTTTTGGCTGTGTGAGGTCTGTGGTCCTATCGAAGGCCATCTGTAGAGCAGTTTCCATTCCGTGTATCATGGCTGCCCCCTTGCCGTAGAGCAACTTCATCTCCGCCGTTCTTCTTGCACCGGGTCGTTCTGAAGGGGGCTCCACTGTTGGAACCTTTTCAACCATAGTTGAGACTGCAGCAAAAAAGGAAAAACAAATTAAAAAATGTTGACTTCAGCAATAAGAAAATAAAATCTGATTTTTTTTCAATTTCATCTACATAGCATTCTGTAAACTGAGATAGCATTCAGTTGACATTAGCAATGAAAAAGCACATTAACGGCTTCCAATATTAATATAGTTGCTCAGATATACTGTAATCTAACTCAAGTGCACGATATTCCTGCGTGGATATGCAGAATTACTTTAGGATATGATTTTAATCAGTTTTGTTGCTCAGCAAGCAATTCCAATTGCACTTATCAGTGTTATAGTTAGCATAAAGTTAACTGTTTTACCACATGTACATAATTATGCACTTATCAGACACTGAACACAAGCATAAAGAAACCACAAAATTTTACAACACATTAAATGCAATCATGTTGCATCATATACCATATTGGACATTTCATTTGTCAATACAAATGGTACATTCTGATGATTTAAGTACATGTATGAGTTATCAATATGTTATTTAATTTTCTACAAATACAATTGAGGCGTGTCGTTAACCGGGCTTAAAGCATGTGTGTAAAGTGTCGTCCGGGATTAGCCTGTGCAGTCCGCACAGGCTAATCCGGGATGACACTCCGCTTTTATGGTATTTACTGTTTCAAGGAAGTCTCTTCTAAACATAGATCCACTGTTGGCGGAAAGTGCCGTCCTGGATTAGCCTGTGCGCACTGCACAGGCTAATCCGGGATGACACTACACGCATGCATTAAGCCTGGTTTTCGCACGACACACCTCAATTCTATTAAATATTTACCTTGTTCAACATTTATATGTTCTGGTTCCTTCTCCATTTCTCCCTTTCCTCCATTCTTTTCTTCATCTGCAATTACAGTATCAGAATACAATACCAGATTTTATTTGGTAATACAACTTGAATTAGGATTTTCATAAAAAAAATATTTAAGTGGTCAAATTCTGAAATGGGTGCATAATTTTACACTATAAAGATGTTAATGGGTACGAGAACTCCTTAAATAATTTTGACAACAAATCAAAATTCATTTAAATAAATCTGGTGTAGTTCTTGTATATATTATCCAGAACAAACTGGTAAAACATGTTTTGTGTGCTAATTGATAAATATTAAAGAAACTTTCAAACAGATTTGAAACATCTTCAGTCGTTTACCTCTCAATCGTCTATGTTGGGCTGATTTTGCAAAGAAGTCAATCATGTCTTGTGTAATTTCCATTTCAAATTCAGAATGCGTCTGGGTCCCCACTGAATCTGAGCAAACTGAATTCTGGTTTCGCTTCTTCTGTTTTCGACCTCTTCTTCTCCGCTTTGATTCACTTCTTTCACTCGCTGTAACTGACTCTTTGCAAGAAAAATCTGGTTGATAATTGTAATTTGTGAATACATTTGGCATTTCAGTCATATATGTTGGATAGCTTTTGAAATAATTGGCATTCTGTGTGTATGCACTAATATATGGGGTTGTCCTGGTAAGTTTGTTACAAGTTTCAATGTGTTTATGATACCAACCCATAATATGTTCATAATGGTCCCAATATGGCTGGAAACATTTCTGTTTATACCAGTCACTAGCGCCAAAGTCAATGCTCTCCAAAAACTTCAGAGGAGCATAAGATGAAGGGTTCAACTTCTCTGCAGAATCACTCTCAGAGTTTGTAACGTTTGCACTGTTTTCAAGATCAGATACCTCTGTGAGCTCGACGCTTGCATTGCCGTTGCTTGGCCGCACTGAGCCAATTTGATCGTACAGTCCTTTAGAGTTGATGATACTGGATACCATACAATGACTGGCAGCGTGGGAATGTTCTACTTCTGCTCCACTGCTGGGTTCGCCTTCATCCTCTGCTTCTGTCTGTGAGGTCAGATCAAGGTCTGAAGATGACATCATTTCCTGTTCAGCTACTAATTGCGACATGGTAGCTGAAAAGAGGAGAGGTACATTATCACCTTTTGCATGTAATGAATGTTGTTGTTTTTTTGACAATGATTATTTATTGTTGTCTTATTTTTCTATAACCAAATATTTGTGTCATATTTATTGATATGCAAAATGTCTATAGACTTACACGGATTTTGCTCCTAATCCCAAAATGTGTGACTTATTTCACTATATTTACTGAATTCATAACTGGCTGATGTTTACTGGTACTCCAAAGTAATTGCTGGGCCATTTCCTACTCTTTTAAACATGAGGTCTGCTATTGTTTTTCATCATTTCTGCTCCATACAAAAAATAGCTCCAATAAAAGCTCAGAATCCGCCAATTATGTATAATTATTTGGACTACATAGAACATTTTCAAACAAAAGCAAATTGGGATACATACGATACATAATCATTTATTAATGCAACACAAATATGCTGGTGAAACATATGTTAAACATATGGCATCCCAAAAGTTATATTGTGACCTTGCAATGTAAAATGCAATACTAACAGAAATGCTTTTCATGCAGGGAAGTTACTGTTTGGCCATTCTATACAGCACTTTTCATGCAGGGAAGTTACTGTTTGGCCATTCTATACAGCACTTTTCATGCAGGGAAGTTACTGTTTGGCCATTCTATACAGCACTTTTCATGCAGGGAAGTTACTGTTTGGCCATTCTATACAGCACTTTTCATGCAGGGAAGTTACTGTTTGGCCATTCTATACAGCACTTTTCATGCAGGGAAGTTACTGTTTGGCCATTCTATACAGCACTTTTCATGCAGGGAAGTTACTGTTTGGCCATTCTATACAGCACTTTTCATGAAGGGAAGTTACTGTTTGGCCATTCTATACAGCACTGTTCATGCAGGGAAGTTACTGTTTGGCCATTCTATACAGCACTTTTCATGCAGGGAAGTTACTGTTTGGCCATTCTATACAGCACTTTTCATGAAGGGAAGTTACTGTTTGGCCATTCTATACAGCACATTTCATGCAGGGAAGTTACTGTTTGGCCATTCTATACAGCACTTTTCATGAAGGGAAGTTACTGTTTGGCCATTCTATACAGCACTTTTCATGCAGGGAAGTTACTGTTTGGCCATTCTATACAGCACTTTTCATGCAGGGAAGTTACTGTTTGGCCATTCTATACAGCACTTTTCATGCAGGGAAGTTACTGTTTGGCCATTCTATACAGCACTTTTCATGCAGGGAAGTTACTGTTTGGCCATTCTATACAGCACTTTTCATGCAGGGAAGTTACTGTTTGGCCATTCTATACAGCACTTTTCATGCAGGGAAGTTACTGTTTGGCCATTCTATACAGCACTTTTCATGCAGGGAAGTTACTGTTTGGCCATTCTATACAGCACTTTTCATGCAGGGAAGTTACTGTTTGGCCATTCTATACAGCACTTTTCATGCAGGGAAGTTACTGTTTGGCCATTCTATACAGCACTTTTCATGCAGGGAAGTTACTGTTTGGCCATTCTATACAGCACTGTTCATGCAGGGAAGTTACTGTTTGGCCATTCTATACAGCACTTTTCATGCAGGGAAGTTACTGTTTGGCCATTCTATACAGCACTTTTCATGAAGGGAAGTTACTGTTTGGCCATTCTATACAGCACTTTTCATGCAGGGAAGTTACTGTTTGGCCATTCTATACAGCACTTTTCATGAAGGGAAGTTACTGTTTGGCCATTCTATACAGCACTTTTCATGCAGGGAAGTTACTGTTTGGCCATTCTATACAGCACTTTTCATGCAGGGAAGTTACTGTTTGGCCATTCTATACAGCACTTTTCATGCAGGGAAGTTACTGTTTGGCCATTCTATACAGCACTTTTCATGCAGGGAAGTTACTGTTTGGCCATTCTATACAGCACTTTTCATGCAGGGAAGTTACTGTTTGGCCATTCTATACAGCACTTATCATGCAGGGAAGTTACTGTTTGGCCATTCTATACAGCACTTTTCATGCAGGGAAGTTACTGTTTGGCCATTCTATACAGCAGTTTTCATGCAGGGAAGTTACTGTTTGGCCATTCTATACAGCAGTTTTCATGCAGGGAAGTTACTGTTTGGCCATTCTATACAGCAGTTTTCATGCAGGGAAGTTACTGTTTGGCCATTCTATACAGCAGTTTTCATGCAGGGAAGTTACTGTTTGGCCATTCTATACAGCAGTTTTCATGCAGGGAAGTTACTGTTTGGCCATTCTATACAGCACTTTTCATGCAGGGAAGTTACTGTTTGGCCATTCTATACAGCAGTTTTCATGCAGGGAAGTTACTGTTTGGCCATTCTATACAGCACTTTTCATGCAGGGAAGTTACTGTTTGGCCATTCTATACAGCACTTTTCATGCAGGGAAGTTACTGTTTGGCCATTCTATACAGCACTTTTCATGCAGGGAAGTTACTGTTTGGCCATTCTATACAGCACTTTTCATGCAGGGAAGTTACTGTTTGGCCATTCTATACAGCACTTTTCATGCAGGGAAGTTACTGTTTGGCCATTCTATACAGCACTTTTCATGCAGGGAAGTTACTGTTTGGCCATTCTATACAGCACTTTTCATGCAGGGAAGTTACTGTTTGGCCATTCTATACAGCACTTATCATGCAGGGAAGTTACTGTTTGGCCATTCTATACAGCACTTTTCATGCAGGGAAGTTACTGTTTGGCCATTCTATACAGCACTTTTCATGCAGGGAAGTTACTGTTTGGCCATTCTATACAGCAGTTTTCATGCAGGGAAGTTACTGTTTGGCCATTCTATACAGCAGTTTTCATGCAGGGAAGTTACTGTTTGGCCATTCTATACAGCACTTTTCATGCAGGGAAGTTACTGTTTGGCCATTCTATACAGCACTTTTCATGCAGGGAAGTTACTGTTTGGCCATTCTATACAGCACTTTTCATGCAGGGAAGTTACTGTTTGGCCATTCTATACAGCACTTTTCATGCAGGGAAGTTACTGTTTGGCCATTCTATACAGCACTTTTCATGCAGGGAAGTTACTGTTTGGCCATTCTATACAGCACTTTTCATGCAGGGAAGTTACTGTTTGGCCATTCTATACAGCACTTTTCATGCAGGGAAGTTACTGTTTGGCCATTCTATACAGCACTTTTCATGCAGGGAAGTTACTGTTTGGCCATTCTATACAGCACTTTTCATGCAGGGAAGTTACTGTTTGGCCATTCTATACAGCACTTTTCATGCAGGGAAGTTACTGTTTGGCCATTCTATACAGCACTTTTCATGCAGGGAAGTTACTGTTTGGCCATTCTATACAGCACTTTTCATGCAGGGAAGTTACTGTTTGGCCATTCTATACAGCACTTTTCATGAAGGGAAGTTACTGTTTGGCCATTCTATACAGCACTTTTCATGCAGGGAAGTTACTGTTTGGCCATTCTATACAGCACTTTTCATGAAGGGAAGTTACTGTTTGGCCATTCTATACAGCACTTTTCATGCAGGGAAGTTACTGTTTGGCCATTCTATACAGCACTTTTCATGAAGGGAAGTTACTGTTTGGCCATTCTATACAGCACTTTTCATGAAGGGAAGTTACTGTTTGGCCATTCTATACAGCACTTTTCATGAAGGGAAGTTACTGTTTGGCCATTCTATACAGCACTTTTCATGCAGGGAAGTTACTGTTTGGCCATTCTATACAGCACTTTTCATGCAGGGAAGTTACTGTTTGGCCATTCTATACAGCACTTTTCATGAAGGGAAGTTACTGTTTGGCCATTCTATACAGCACTTTTCATGCAGGGAAGTTACTGTTTGGCCATTCTATACAGCACTTTTCATGCAGGGAAGTTACTGTTTGGCCATTCTATACAGCACTTTTCATGCAGGGAAGTTACTGTTTGGCCATTCTATACAGCACTTTTCATGCAGGGAAGTTACTGTTTGGCCATTCTATACAGCACTTTTCATGCAGGGAAGTTACTGTTTGGCCATTCTATACAGCATGTCTACTGTAGCTAGTGCATTAGCCAGACTTTTTAAAGCAGCAGTCCAGAAAAATGTTAATAAAAAGAAAACTTTACAGACATCGTTTCAAATGGACATCTTACCGATCAAAATACAAAAAGCTGCATTGAAATCAGTAAAATAATAACGTTTTGGTAACTTTGTATTGTCAAATTATCTGTATGCGATAGCTGGTAATGCCTCTGGAGTATATCAGCTTGTACATTAGTGTATATTACGTTCGTAATAGACATAATAAAATGCTTTTTGTAAATAAGAAACAGTTATCAGTCGAATAAACGTCATAAACGTTCATTCGAACTTATGTAAATTTAAGATATTAACTATATGTAATTATATTCTATGGACTGCGGCTTTAATACCCCATTCACAAATTCAGTGTTACTTTTCCAAATATTAACTTGTTGTTGGGCGAATATTGAGCTACTTTTTATTATGGAAATATTCAATTGCAGCGAATTTAGCCCTATATAAAAAATAACACTAAATTTGTTGCACATCTTGTATATAACACTAATTGTGAACTATGGTCCAGTTACTTACATTATTGACATATCTCGTATATAACACTAATTGTGAACTATGATCCAGTTACTTACATTATTGACATATCTTGTATATAACACTAATTGTGAACTATGGTCCAGTTACTTACATTATTGACATATCTTGTATATAACACTAATTGTGAACTATGATCCAGTTACTTACATTATTGACATATCTTGTATATAACACTAATTGTGAACTATGATCCAGTTACTTACATTATTGACATATCTTGTATATAACACTAATTGTGAACTATGATCCAGTTACTTACATTATTGACATATCTTGTATATAACACTAATTGTGAACTATGATCAGTTACTTACATTATTGACATATCTTGTATATAACACTAATTGTGAACTATGGTCAAGTTACTTACATTATTGACATATCTTGTAAATAAGACTAATTGTGAACTATGGTCAAGTTACTTACATTATTGACATATCTTGTAAATAAGACTAATTGTGAACTATGGTCAAGTTACTTACATTATTGACATATCTTGTAAATAAGACTAATTGTGAACTATGGTCAAGTTACTTACATTATTGACATATCTTGTAAATAAGACTAATTGTGAACTATGATCCAGTAGGGAAAGATCTAGGATAAAAAAGGTACAGGGTGCTGCTGAAAAAGGCACAGGGCGGAAAACCGAACCAGTTTGTTGACATTTTTCCATTTATTCCTAAATCCAGGGTTTACAGGAGTTTAATGCTTCTAATCATGCTTTTTAGGCATAGTCTATTGATATGTCATTGAATATTTGCAAAAATATGTTGAATTTCAAAAGATATTCAACATTTCTGTGTTGACCAGCCCAGAGGGGCAGCAGGGGGAAACCAAAAGGGAGCAGGGTACAGCACCCTGCTATCTTGCTCTAGATATTTCCCTAGCTCCAGTTGCTGACATCATTGACATATCTTGTAAATAAGACTAATTGTGAACTATCATAGATATATGATACAGTTACTGACATCATTGACATATCTTGTAAATAACACTAAATGTGAAATATCATCTATGATACAGTTACTTTGACATAAAATAATAAATAATAAATAAGACTAATTGTGAACTATAATCCAGTTCCTGACATCACTGACATATCTTGTAAAAAAGGCTAATTGTGAACTATGATAGGGTTCTTGTTAACTTAATTTTGCTGTATAATTCATTTTGTTTTAACCTTAATACTCTGTTCGTGCTTCTTATAACAGCTTAAAGGAAACAACTCACTTATTTTGATGTATTTTTATTTTCATTCCGTTTCATGTCCCTTAGGCGTACAAATATATGTTTGTTTCAGGTAACATGCCCAAAAAAAATAGGGTAGGTAGGTCGGGATTATTTTTTTTTTTTTTTTTTTTTTGGTAAATGGTCAACTTGAAGAATCTTAAACTGAATCAATATTCAAAACATATCAGTAATATCCTTAAACATTGTTTGTAAGTGGATACTATCAAAACAAAACACTTATTTATCCAAAACACATTTAATTATTGAAAAAGGTAAATAAAACAAAAATCAATATGACAAACCCAATAAAATGTTCTAGGGTCGGGGCATTTTTTTAGGGTAGGTCGGGTTACCTGAAACAAACATACTTTTTTACGCCTTATTGATGTGCCTTACAATGAACCCATAATGTGCTTCTTTTTAGTTCAATTTGCAATGTATCTCAATTTGCTTACATTTATATAAGGGATTTCATTTGACGCAGAATCCTGCTTTATGATGCAAGCAAATTGCAATTTTCTCATTTTTGACTCTAGCAAATAACCTGCCTTGCATCATTTTGATGCACATGTTTTCCACAAGCGAACATCAAAAGCACTAGGAAATATTAAATGTTTTCAAAAACAAAATTCCTGTGACTTCAGAATTTTTACCATTGAATTTTTCATTTTGACCCCTCATATTTTCAAGCCAGGGATCATTTGGCTCCTTGTTTCAAACATCTACTAAAAACCCTGTTCATCTTTTTTAAGTGCCTCTTTGAGGAACCTGCTGATCAGTTACCTGGTTTCTAAAGTTTCTTAGCGGTCGCACTTTTGTGTCTCTTTTATGTGACGTCCTTTAAATCTCCTTGTTTTCTTAGAGTGTAATGACAATGGCCCAGTCTCTCTGTTTCTGAGTGTCAGTATGTGCATGTAAGCCTGAGCAATTAAAAATCATAATCTGATATACATGATCTCCCCGTAAATTAACTTCCCGTAATTAAAATGAGTCTTCAGTCTATCAAGTCACATGACCTTCGGCTATATAAGCGAAACGCGCAGTGTGTCAGGCAGAACCGTTTCTGCTGCCGAACAAGACAGTCCTGATAGTAATTTAAGGTAATTAATTAAGCTGGTGAGAGCTGATACCTGATCTGCTGCTTGCGACTACCTCGTTCCAAACTTGTTTGGACGCTGGAAAAGCAGCAGAACCTTGACATTAGAAATACTCGCTATCTCTTGCGCGTGGAGTATTATTGCACAAGCATTGCGTCTGATGCGATCTACAAAGCAACAAGGATAGTGAGATCAGCTGTACAACGCTTGGTTCCATACCTTGTTCAGACTATAAGATACAGAGCTACCCTATCCCTAAGGATATCAGTGTTCCATCCGCCCCTCTTGTACATATGTGATTCCATCCACTGATTTTCGTTGCCCATCCAATTATTTTAGTAGTTCAAATCCTTGATTTTAAGTTTTTTTGGGTTTGTTCAATAATCATTGTATACAATCATTTCAATAATCATTAGGCAAGGTCACCCAAAGGAAAATATATATAAAGTTATAAATAAATTAAGCAATCATAATCGCAACACGTCGAGTTTATATTCTCGATGGATTTTTATTATATACAAAAGTGAAAAAGAACTATTCTTTTTATTTTGATTTTATTTCGTTATAAGAGTTATTATATAAACACTACATCACGTGTATGGAATTAGACGCAGTACGGACTTAAATACCAAAAAATTGCGAGTGGCTTTTGAGCTTACTAGCAGAAGAAATTTAGTCGCAAATTTTTATTTTTTTTGTATTCATTAAACATCACATAATTTATCATAACTCATTATTTTAGTTATATATTTAAACAATTTTGTTTTGTTCATAAATAATTCATAATTATATATATTTTTATAAACACAGCATTATACTGTAATTACCTTGCAGTAGTATTTCCAATTTGAACAAAAAATAACAACACAAATCTTTAATATCAACACCTGTTAAAACTGAGAAGACTGGCACTGACAGCGTAATATCAACAACCAGCAAGGCTTTCTAATCTGCAAACTGTACAGCCATAGCAACAGTGTCAGTTTGACTTCAAAGGTCTCTGATGTTTCTGCCGAACTGGGGGTCATTGTCTAGCAGTTTGTAGAAGTAAGCGGTTAAACCATTTAGCACATGTGCAGTGTCATAAAGCACCAATCAATACTACAGTACCTGTACAATGCAAGCACTGCCGATAGAGCATTAATGAATTAAGTGTTCTAGGGAAATGTCGAGGGTGTCAAAAAATCAGACTGCTGGTTTGATGCATTGGATAAATTAGAGATTTTAATACCATTTCAATGGGGGTGACAAAATATACATGTCATTGAATTAAAATGGAGAGTGTTTGGACAGAAAACATATTGAATACTAACATAACTATTTACATTCAATGTGGATTGTTATGTGTTTTTTAAGTGAGAAAACAACAACAACAAATATAGAGAGAAAAAAATGGGAATACCAAATCAACGAGCATTGACAAAACAGTACTGCAAGTTGTTCTGTTTTTTTTTCTCTTCTGTAGCTTCAAAAATCGGGTCCATGTTATGCACATTTTTTTTACGTTACTCGCAAAATTTAGTGAGCTTGTGGAAAATGTACTAGCAATTTCCAAAACTTACTCGCATTTTTGCGAGTATGCGAGCCTAAATTGGAACCCTGCTGTAATTAATTTATACTTATGCGATGTGTTGTTAACTACCTACTAAGTACTCTCTTCAATAAACTATACTATAGCTTATTAAAGAGAGTACTTTGTGCATAGTTAATAATTGATATATTATGTGCTTAGTAGAACATTGTTTTAGATTTTGCATCATTTGTTTACATGTTATTTATTGCCACATTATTGTAAAAGTTGGTGTCAAAAGCTCTTTAGAGCTTATGCTATTTTGTTGTCATAACCACACTTTGTCAATAACTTGACTTGAGTTACATTACTGAGAGATATGCACTGTTCTTTAGATACCCTTCCTCTTAATGACACGATGAAATTGTACTTAAAATAGGTTTGACCATACTCGGTTTGAAAACACATTAAATATGAACAAAATATCTATCTTTAATTTTAAAATACAAAATCTGTAAAATCTCACTTTAAAAGCAAATGACAGCACTCAGAACAGGTCACACATAACAATATCCCATAAAAAACAAGCGTGTTTAGATACCGTTTCTTGTCTTTGTTTGGCTAATGACGTCATCTAAGGCTTGTGCACATGCTAGTGTTCTTTCGAAACTTAAAGAGCAATCTATTTTAATCTCAATTTTAGTGAAATATTTTTCAGTTGAAGTTTTAAAAATCATGTAATATCGATGCAAAAGGAGGTAAAATACATGAGCTGTTAAATACATGAGCAGATTATGAAAGTAGCACATTAAAAGAGCAATTATTTTGCTGATTAAACATAATTTTATTGCTTGTGTTCACTGAAAGACGATATCTGCTTAAAAGCAAATATTTCTGGATTGTAAGGATACAGAACACGCTATTATTCTAGAGTATCTTTAGCAGAAATGGTATCTAAGATAGAATGGTATCTAACGAATAAGTATCTAAAGAATAAGTATCTAAAGAATAAGGGATTTCTTACAATAAGACATTATACACTCTGTGTGTTACTGTTATATAGGCTAGAATATCAAATGAGCTCAATATCTGACCAGAGCCAAGTTATTATAGTCTAGATAATGTATAAAATCTATAAATTTTATTGTTAAAAGATAGGATAATTGGTCCGAATAAGGCAAAGGACGAATGTAATGTAATAATTATTACAAAGGTCCATGTAATACTCCTAGTAAATCAAAAGATAAACCAAATAGAATAATTAAATAATATATTATGCAATTCATTACGGTGGCTTTGTTCTTTAGGCTCGTGTAAAACATACCATCTCATGCATCATCTGTCACTCTGTGTACCCGGAACTGATCAGACGGTGTCGTAGTAGAAACCAAAACAGTTTGGTCACGTGACGAAAACAACTTGTTACTGGATTAACTGGTGGAATGTTTTTGACTGTATTATCATTGTACGTATCCTAACAGAAAGTAAAATTATCGAACATAATTTATGAATAATGTATTTGGTAAACCTGCTCTCTGACCCCAATTAATTAGTGCATTATGTATTGAAGACATTTCCTTTTAAAATATTTATGAGAATGATGGTCGGTTCGTACCACGAATACATCGTAGCCGTATTTCGATTTGCTACTCTTATGGACCGATTTGTGATAGCGTCCGTTAATTAATCAGCAGGGGTTATGAAGCCTGTACAGAGCAATCACCTCTTGGTGGCTCTTTTATTACTATTAGCTCCTACTGTTTGTTTGTCAATGTCAATTTGGACTGTATTGTCAGGGCTCACGCTCCCCCTGGCATAGGCTTTTCTTTAGCCAAATTTACCATTCAGCATTGAATTTCTACTCATTTGAGGTATTTTATACTGTATTATAAAGAAAAAGTTGTAGCCAATTGAACATTTGTTTAGCCAAATAGTGACATTTGCAGCCATTGGCTAATTTTATTGTGTCTCACTTAAACCAATTAAACTACTGGTCATAGAACTGTAATCTTGTTGTGTTACGTTATATATTTTGCATATGTTATACAGTGTATATTGGATTAAAAAAACAACACATTATGATTATGATTGTTTTTTCTTTGTTTTTTTTTCACAAGAATAATAAAGACGCCAGTAAGCGTTACATATATAAGAGATTAGATGTTCAGGACTTGACAAAAGACCGCCATATCGGACATATTTGTTTATAATTGTTTACTTTTTTAAGTCTTATAAATGCTATCTTGTTGACACTCAAATACCAAAACTGGTTATCCGGTTACAGATTTGCTACTCATTGCCATCCGTAATAAATAAGGTTATAAACTTAAATTATTATAACTAAAATCATTTGACTCACTAGTGAAAACAATGGAATAGCGCATTTGGAATAACCAAGCAAAGAACACTTGCAATAGCCAAGGAATAGCACACAAGTTTGCAAAACCATGGAATAGCACACTTGCAACACCAGGGAATAGCACTCTTAAACCAGAGAAACATGCATTTGCAAATCAAGGGAATAGCACACTTGCAAACCCTGAGAATAATAAAATTGCAAAAACAGGCAGTAGCACACTTGCAAAACCAGTGATAAGCAGGCATGTTTGCATAACCAGGAAATAACACATTAGCAAAACCAGAGAATAGCACACTTACAACACTGGGGATTTGAAAACTTGCAAAACCAGGAATAAGCACACTTGCAAAACCAGTGATTAGTACACAGGCTTTCAAAATTTAGCGAAAATCACATTACTGTAATTATCCCAAGTATTGGGACATCCTAAATATTGAGACACCCCTAATTTTTTTTATTTTTTTTTTTAAATATTGGGACACATTTGAAAGCTGAATTATTTTGTGTCCCTATATATTGGGACATCGAAATCACACCTTATGTTGTTACTGTATAAACATTCCATACCCTGCGGTCCTGCATAGCGACTTGTGACACTGTATATTGCGCTTGCTTATTTTTACACCATAATGTACGCAATCAGGGGTATGACACGTGGTGAAAACTGGGTACTCTACTAGAGCATGGTCTTCTCAATTAAGCTTCTCAATTAATTACCATTAAGTCCCCAGCAAAAAAATAATTGATCTTATAAACATCAGTTGCCTAAAAATATTCCTTCTAATTATTTATAATTAAATGTTCAATATATTTTAATAAGCGATTATTTTCCCAAAGAAATAAAAATAATTAATTGGTTGAATGCATAGATATATGCAGAATAGATAGCATCATATTTTGCCCTAAATGTTGGGACACAATTTAGAGAAAAAAAAATTTTTGCCCCTTAAATATTGGGACAATAATTTTTTATTTATTTTTAAGTGTCCCAATACTTAGGGTAATTACAGTAAATTTTGCAAAACCCAGGGAATGGCAAACTTGCACAACAAGGGAATGGCATACTTGCAGATCCAGAGAATAGCACATTAGCAAAACCAGGGAATAGCACACGTGCAAAACAAGGGAGGAGCACACTTGTAAAACCAGGGAATGGCACACACGGTTGTAATCCAGGGAATGGAAAACTTGCAAACCCAGGGCACAGTAAACTTTCAAAACCAGGCAATATTAGGCTTGCAAAACCAGGCACTGGCAGACTTGTAAAGTCATGCAGACATGGCAAACTTGTGAAACCAGGAATGGCAAACTTGTAAAATCAGACACAACCAGCTTGTAAAACTAGGAAATAGCACAGCGAATTTCATTGATAAAAGATTGTAATAGCAACATTTCAGCATTTGGAAATGCACTGGGTAGCTGGTCCGTTTTGAACAGAAATATTACCTTTATAAATTATGAGAAAAAAAGTACTGTTGTTGAAAAAATACAATACATCGAGCATAATTTTGCTTAAAAATGATTACCATTAATTGCTCTTTGAAATGAAAATACAAATTTGAGTATTTATGAACAACATTTTAACAGAATACATTGACTACTAAATTAATTAATTAGAGTGGCAGAAGGTCATGTCAATCACAGTATTAATTAACGTCTTTTCGGCAACACAACACCATCAGTTGAGGCAAGAGTCAAACCAGACTGATGTGTGGCTTTAAGAGCAGTTTAATGTGATGTTTCTAGGAACAGGATATACATTGAAAAAGTCGGTGGATTTTTTTAATATAGATCACGCTTATAACTTATTTCTTTTATGTAACTATTATTTTTCTAATATAAATAACTTCTTTCAATGTTTCAAACTTTCTATATCAGATACAATAGTTTCACAGTCAACCCTCGTAATTTCCAGACATCAAACTTTAATAGACATATTTTTCAGTTGGAGTGTTCATTTTCATATAAAGATAAGAGGTGTGTTGTGGGAAAACCTGGCTTAATGCATGTGCGTAAAGTGTCGTCCCGGACTAGCCTGTGCAGTCCGCACGGGTTAATCCTGGACGGCACTTTCTGCCTACAGTAAATTTATATTTAGAAGAGACTTCCTGGAAACAGAAAATACCATACAAGTGGAAAGTGTCGTCCCTAATTAACCTGTGCGGACTGCACAGGCTAATCCGAGAAGACACTTTACGCACACAAAAACATGTCTTCATGTTTAGTTTTTGTTGGGGACAGAAATGGTTGCTGTGAGCTCAACTTAATGTGTAGCATTCTGTGAGATAAAAAATTACATGTACAGTAAAATCCCGCTAATTTGACCATTTGAGGGTCTGGAATAAAGTGGTTTTTATAGCGGGTCGGTCGTATTATTGAGGTACAGCAAATCACTTAGTCAGTACATGCATTTGTCTTTGTTATTTATAGTTTTAATGAAAATCAGGAATAATCAAAAGATAACAAAAATTTCAGTTTGTTTTCTATATATACGAGTTATTAAATTCAGATGCTGTAACTTATATTTATGGATGTTAACATTACATTAAGCCGGAAATTAAATTTAAAAAAAATTAACCAAGTCAATTTATAGTTAAGCATTAATCAGTGTTAATAGAGGTGGTCGTTAAGTGGGGTTTTAGTGTACTGATGTCTGACTTTTTCAGGTAATGTTACCATGCAGGTCACATTTCGATGTCAAGATCACAACATTGAGTGTTACAAGGTGATGTAATTCCTTGGTAACCATGGTGAGACAGGTTGCCCTGTTAGCAGCTGGGTGTCAACCCTGGAACAGGGAAGTCTGTGCCGCGAGCGAAGATAGATTTGCATACTGTGCAACGCTGGCTATATATGTGTACCAGGTAAATCACTTAGATATTTTAGGTAAATGTCAATAATATTTATAAATATACCCTATACAAATTTCATAGTCAATTTTAATCAGAAAGTTTTACTTTAGTTACCTTGTTAAAGTCTTTGAAATTATTTGAAATTTCTTTTTATATTTGGTTTAAGGCAAGTTTCCATGAAGTGGAAAACATACATGTCAGTGCTCCAGCCAGAATTTAAAAAATATTTTGTGCAAGTACCAGTTTGGCAATTAGGACTGGTCATAGATTCACACAGACCGATATGGGGCCCATATGGGCTTGCTAGTTAGAAACCCACATGGTCTATATTGATGGGACCCATATGGGCTTGCTATTTGTGACCCATCTAGACCTGCTTGTTGTGGGCCAATATGGACTTTCTTGCTGGGGCCCATATGGGCTTGCTGTTGGTGACCCATCTAGGCCTGCTTGTTGGGGGCCCATATTACCTTTCTTGCTGAGACCCATATGGGCTTGCTTTTTGGGGACCGACATGAGCTTTCTTGATGCTTATGTGAACCATGTGGGCTTTCTTGCTGGGACCCATTTGAGCTTGTTGGCCTGGGACCCATCTGAGACTGATGTGGGCATGACATAAATGTGGGACCTACATGGGGCCTTTGTAGTTAATAAGCCCAGGCATATCCCATATCGGACCCACATTGGCTGGCTTGCCAGGACCTATATGTGCTTAATTGCTGGGGACCCAAATGGGCTTTTTTTTATGGGACCCATATAGGGTTGCTTGAATGGGATCCATACAGGCTTGATTGCTGGAGACCCATGTGGGCTTGCTCTTTGTGACCCATATGGGCTTGTTTGTTGGGGACCCATATGAGCCTTCTTGCTGGGGCCCATATGGGCATAATTCTTTGGAACCCCTTGCTGGGACCTATATGGGCTTTATGTTGTTGATCCATATGGACATATTGTTCGGGACCCATATAGGCTTTCTTGCTGGGACCCATATCGCTTGCTTGCCTGGGGACCTATATGGGCTTTCTTCTGGGACCCACATGGGCTTGCTTGCCTAGGATCCAACTGGTTCTGATATGGGCAAGACCACACAAATGGGTCTCACATGCAGTCCATGTGAGACATTAGACCAGATAAAGCCCTTTCCCGGCCCAAATGGGATGACTTACTAGGACCCATATGGGCATACTTGCTGGGAACCTATGTGGGCTTGTTGCTTGGTCCGATATGGGCGGAAATTTTGTATATGGGACACACATGGGGCTCATATGGTATATTTTCCCAGGTATAGCCCATTTTGGGCCCATATGGGCTTGCTTGCTGGGAAACTGTTCAATTACAATTTCAATGTCAATATCCATATATTAATGATGATATATTTCTGTAAGTAGCAGTGTAAAATTACTAAAATTATCTGACTTAAATTTCAAGAGTAGATCTAAATATTAATATTATTTTCAAGAGTGTATCTAAGGCAGAAATGAATGTATGCCCGAATGAAAAACACATAAAGTAATGCATCCGAAATGACAACATACATAAAAAAACTTAATTAATTTGCAACAGATAAATTGTAATTAACGTGTTAGCTCCCTTGAATGGCATGTTGTGTTTTTTCTTGAGTGCAAAAATTACAATGTTTTAGAAGTTTTTAAAAACCAGTGTTGGAAATTTGCTATAGAAATGATTAGTGATATAGTTTAAATGGATACTGGACATAAACACATAAGGTATGAAAATATATAACTTGCTTTAGAAGAGGAAACAAAAAATCCTTATTCAATTTTTCACGGTATACTGCTCATAAAAATATGGCATCACAATTGTCAAAAACAGAGGACATTGCTGAACAAAACCAGTTAGAAGTTCCAGAAGTACCTGAAAATGAATGTGATGATAAATGTGAGGATACGGAGGATACGGACACCAATAAACGAAAATACATTAGCAGCGTTAGTGAGCATGACATAAGCATCAATTCACCAAAAATCGAAAGTAAGAAGCAATCAAAGAAAAAACCTAAACACGAGAAACAGAAGAAGCAAGAGCCTGAGAGTAATGTACGTAAAGAAAACATCAGTATAAACGAGATTTCAAAACAGCTCAGTGAAATTAATGAAAAGCTTTCAAATGTTATAATGAAAGATGACTGCTATCTTGAAAAAATGATAGAAAAAATCGTAGGACAAATGAGAAACAGTCTTCTCCACAGAATTGAACTATTGGAAGGAAAGCTGTTTGATAGAGAAAGCGAAAATGACAACCTGAAGAAAGAGATAGATAAACTCCAGACTGAGTTGAACAACGAGAAAGTGATAAACAGGGAAACTTTAAGTAGAGAAAAGGATAAGAATAGAGAAGCAATCAATGAGCTAGAACAATATACCAGAATCAATAACATTGTTTTCCATGGTCTGCAAGACACGGATAAAACTGAAACCCCTGAAAACACTATGAAGCTGGTAGCAGACACTGTTAAGCAACACACCGGGATCCAACTCAGCAAAACAGATATTGATTACGGTCATAGGCTAGGTCGATTTGAAAATGGGAAAAACCGACCCGTTGTCATAAAATTTATCTCAAGAGACAGAAAGATCCAGGTCCTGAAAATGAGCAGGCAGCTTAAGCAGGGAAAAATATACCCAAGTGAACATCTAACGCCACTAAACCAAGATGTCTTCAACTCTATCCGTCTGAAGAAAAAGGACACTGTAGAATCAGTTTGGAGTAGAAGTGGAAAGATCTTTTTCAAAAACCGAGACGGCAGCGTACACAGAGTCCTATACAGAGAGTATGACGAGTGGCTGAACCTACCATGGCCTTAGAAATAGACAGCACGAGCAGAACAGTTTATATAGATCTGTGAAACACGATGAACATTCATAATTACCGTGGTGATGCAAAAACCAACAGAACTGTAACCAGAACTGCACACCATTGTACTTAGGATATCGACAACATTGGCAGTACATGGACTGATGGCGTGGGGCCCAACATATTTTGAGAAGTATACCAACATGAACATTGATGTACATATACATAGACCTACCCTCAATCCAGGTAGCAGTTGTATAAGCACAGGATTAGTGGTCACTCAACCGTGGCTAGATACATTATTAATGTTAGAAATGGGGTTATAAAGCATGTACATGCATTTATAAAGCAATACAAACATAATTTATGAAATTAAAATATATATATATATAACGCAATGCATATTATAATGACATGTTGTACTTATTGTACACAGATTAAAAGAATATTTTTGGATTAATTAAAAAGTTGTGAAGGAAAGACTGGCCTTATTTACATATAACTTGTATTTATTTCCTTTCCTTTTGCTTTCGTAGGTAAGGAATAACTACAATACATTATACTTAACCACCATCCTTGCTAGGGACTCTTATCAGATATAAGGTTTCCTTACATTAAAGAGCAATACATTATTTTGTTATGTCAACGACTGCGAAAATAAAGGAATATAGATGTGGTAGTTGCTTGTTTTGTCTCTTCTGCTCCTTGAATAACATCAGTACTCCCCTATGTGTTTATAGCACTGTGTAAATATAGGAATATAGATGTTGTGGCTGTGTGCTTGTGTCTTCTACTCTTTGAATAACAGCAGTACTCCCCTATATGTTTATAGAGCTGTGTAAGTATGGTTGCATAAACTGTATGTGACCCATTATAATTATAACAATCCTTCTGATACATTGAATAAACAGTGTCTTACATACAGACAAAAATTAATTTACCGTTATATATTCCGGGCTTAGGCACTGGTAATGATGTATTATATGTAATTATTTTTGCAAATTATGTTGCATAAATTGTATATGACCCATTACAATTATAACAACTCTATTATTAGTCTTACGCACAGACAGAAATCAATGTACTGTTTTATATTCGGGGTTAAGGCACTGGTTCTGAAGTAGTAAGTGTAATGACTATTGCAAATTATGTTGCATAAATTGTATATGACCCATTACAAATTGTAAAACCTTTATTATTGGTATATGATCATATACAACGACAACCTTTCAACATATACGAGGACGTTGCTGTTTTCTTTGTTTTTTTTTCCCACAATAATACCATATTGTGGTTTTTTTGAGAAGCACAGTACTTGTTGATTCTCTGCTTGCTTGGTTGTTTATATTTTTATTGTGGTGTTACTTTCATATGCATCTCTGTGCTCATGATTGTCTGTATTTTTATTGTAATGTAGTTTTTGTACACATATTTATATCTACCTTATTGTTAACTATATAGATTCTCTTTTTAAACAAGCAGAAAAAATGCAAATTTCCAACACATGTTAGTAGGATATCAATATGTATTCTTATAAATTAAATAGGCAAGATTCATTACTATGCAAATTAGCCATTGAAATAAAAGCTCATAAAGATAAAAATGTATGAAAAAATATGTTCTCTGAATGTAAGAGGTCTAAACAATGATAATAAAAGGCAAAGTATATTCAAATGGTTTGAAGAAAATGATTACACAGTGTGTTTACTTCAAGAAACACATGTCTGTGAGCTAACAAAAAACAAATGGCAATCAGAATGGAGTGGAATAAGTTTTTACAGTGGGACCAAATCAAATAGGGAAGGTTTAGGAATTTTAATTAAAAATAAAGATAATGTAAGCATAGGCGATTTTAAAGAATTAATCCAGGCAGATTATGTACAATTGATGTTATTATTAATAATCAAGAAATCACCTTAATTAATATATATGGACCAAACAAAGATGATACATCCTTTTTTGATAAACTGGAAATACATCTTCTGCAAAACATGGATAAAAATTATATAATAGGAGGTGATTTTAATACAATACTTAATCCAATTCTAGACAAAAAGAATGGCAAACAAGATACACACATCAATAGCAGAAACAAAATAAACTCCATACTCGATTCATGCAATTTGATTGACATATGGCGAGCACTTCACCCAGAGCAAAAACGTTACACCTGGCATTCAAGTGGAAAACCGGTCATTTTTTGTAGACTGGATTACTACTTAATTTCACAAAATATATGTAATATCATTAATGTATCCAAAATAAAACCAGGATACAAGACCGATCACTCTTTGATTGAAATAATTATTGATAATAAAATACAACAAAAAGGACCTGGTTACTTTGAACTAAATAATGCCATGCTTTTAAATGAAGATTATCAAATTCAAATTAAGCAAGAAATACACAATGTAGTAGAAAACAACACAAACTGTAACCCAAATACCTTATGGGAACTAATCAAAGGAACTGTAAGAAACATTAGTATAAAATTTTCTTCAATGACCAAAAAGCGAAACCAGGAAAAAGAACAAAATATCATTGACAAACTAGAGTTACTAGAGAAAAAATCAAATACAACAAATGAAAATGACGAAACAATACTAAAATTAATTAACGAAACAAAAATAGAGTACGAAAAAATTATAGATGAGAAAATAAATGGCATGTTAGTACGAGCAAGAGCAATACACATTGAACATAATGAGAGAAATACCAAATACTTTGCAAATCTTGAAAAAATACATTACGAAAGTAAAACCATTCATAAGTTAACAATAAATAACATAGAAATCACAGATATGACCACTATAATGAACGAACAAAGAAAGTTTTACTCAAACCTTTATAGCAAGAAAATAGATATTGACACAAATATTCTACAAAATTCACATTTTTTTAATTTAAATATAAAAAAACTCACAGAAAACGAGAAACAATCATGCGAAGGCTTGCTCACAGAATACGAATGTCTAAACGCCTTAAAAGAGATAGATAACAACAAAAGCCCTGGTTCAGACGGTTTGTCAGCAGAATTTTACAAAGTATTTTGGAAGGAAATCAAAACACATTATATTAATTCTATTAACCATTCATTTGTTAATGGACAACTAACTCAACTTCAAAAACAGAGTATTCTTACACTGATTCCGAAACCAGGAAAAAATCTTGATGCACTTGATAATTGGAGACCTTTAAGTTTATTAAATATTGATTATAAAATAGCGACAAAAACAATAGCAAACAGAATTAAAAAAGTTATAGCATCTATTGTTGAATCAAAGCAAACGGGATTCATAAAAGGTAGATTTATTGGCGAAAACGTTCGCACAATTTTTGAAACCATACATTTTCTAAATAACAATAACAAGCCAGGCCTACTTTTCTTTGCAGACTATGAAAAAGCATTTGACAGTTTAGATCATGACTTCATGTTAAAATGTCTTACACAATTTAATTTTGGAACTGAACTCGTACAATGGATTAAATTATTTTACACGGACATAAGTACCATAATTATTAATAACGGACATTTATCTGAACCGATTTCTATTCAAAGAGGTGTAAAACAAGGCTGTCCATTGTCAACAACACTTTTTATATTAAGTATAGAAATATTGTCCAACTTTATTGAAAAAAATGAAGATATTACAGGAATAAAAATAAACGAACAAGAAATAAAGCAAACACTTTTTGCAGATGATACAACTTATCTTACAGATGGAACGCTTAATTCGTTCTCAGCACTGATAAATACTATTCAAGACTTCAGTGAAATATCTGGACTCAAACTTAATACACAAAAATCCATCGTAATGCGAGTTGGTTCACTAAAAAATACACAAATTAAATTTAACAAATACAAACATTTTTTTTGGACCTCTGAAGAAGCCAAAACGCTTGGTTTTTACTTTACAAATGATGAAAATCTCGATATAGACAAAAACATCCAGCCAAAATTACAAGCTTTTAAAAATTGTTTAAAACAGTGGCAACATAGAAAATTAACACTTCTCGGAAAAGTCACAGTGGTTAAGACATTTGCCCTACCAAAAATTATGTATACATTGTCAATCCTCCCCACCCCTAACCATGATATAATACAAACAATTATTAAATCTATATTCCAATTTGTATGGAATGGTAAACCCGAAAAGATAAAAAGAACAACTCTTGTTAAACCAATAGAACAGGGAGGACTCAAACTCACAGATATTATCGCTCTTATACATGCAAATAAGGCCAGCTGGGTTAAAAGATTAACAGACATAAACAATACAGGGCAGTGGAAAACTTTCTATCAGAAAGAAATCAATAAATATGGCGGAAATCTCGTGTTTGAATGTCCACTTAAGGAAAAACATATTGTTTCAAATTTTAAAAATGTATTCCTCAGAGACATCATTTCTTCTTGGAACAAGATTAAATCAAATGAAAAAGCAGGACATGTAAATAAAACGATTATATGGAATAACTCAACAATACAAAAAAATAACCAAGATACCTTCTTTTACCTAAACTGGTTCAATAGAGGTATAAAGTCCTTAGAACATCTATATGACTTTAGGTCAAAAACCTATTATACATTTGAAGCTTTTAAAAACCTGTATGAATTACCTTCAACAGACTATCTTAAATATTACACACTAATCCAAAGTATCCCAATAACTTACAAACAACAACTATCTGAAATGGAATTCGTAAATTTCAGCAATAACACATTTCTTGAAAAGGTACAAAAAACAAAAACAGTATGTAAATACTTGTATAATTTACAACAAATCTTAAACGAAAATAAAACCAAACAAGAAATGAAATGGGAAAAAATAATGTCCTCCTATGAACATAGTATTGACTGGAAACATGCTTATTTAATACCATTTAAAGCCACTATAGATAATAATTTACGCAATTTTCAGTACAAGATCTTACAGTGCATATTACCCACTAATGCATATTTGTATAAATGTAATTTAACAGCTTCAAGTCTCTGCACATTTTGTGCAAGTTTTAAGGAAACAATTATACATGTTTTATATGAATGTAATTCTGTACAACCCATATGGCGGGAGCTCACATTGTTTTTAAACAGTAAACAAATATATATTGATCTGAATGTAAACGATATTGTTTTTGGTACTCAAAAAGGAGGCACTTATAATCAAGTGATAAACTATATCATTATTCTAATGAAGTCTTATATATTTAGCGCCAAATCAAGAGCCGAAGAGCTAAATATCGAGATTTTCAAAAATGCTCTAAGAATGAAAAATAACATTAGAAAAGCAAATTGCTTTTGAAAAAGATAAAATTGATAAACATAACAAAAAATGGCACAATTTTGTCTAACTTCTTGATGAATCTTGCCTATATCCTCTTTATCTTACGTTTTTGTTTTTTTTATTACAAACTCTCTCTCTCCTTTATTATTTAACTTATCATCCCCCCTCTCCTTTTTAATCTTTATAAAATATTATAGCATCGTCTCAAAAATGTATTTTTCTGGGAACTATATTAAACATATACACATGAATATTAAAGCAAATATTATTTTTTATTATATACCTAAAATACTTGTATGCACATAAATAGTTATTATATATGATATTGAAGTATGATATAACTGACTAAATCCATTATGTACCTTTATATATAAAATCATGTTGTAATTGAGATGTATGTTGAAAATGAATAAAAAAAAAAAAAAAAAAAAAAAATTGTAATTAGCACTTAGTAGTAGTTTTATATGTAATATACATGTTATTTAGCAATAAATCTGCCAGTTTCAAACGATGAATAGATATCATTCCTTTTAAGTTTCCGCTTTTATATGCGTACTTTAGATTTACTGATTACGCAGAATGTTCTGTTTTGCAGTATGCCCCAATGAAAAACACATAAAATATACCTGGAACATAACATTTGAATCAGATAAATTGTAATTAGCACTTAGCAAGTTTTATAATCATGTAATTTACATGTTATTGCGCAATAAATAAATCTGCCGGTTTCAGACGATGAATACATTTCTTTGAAGTTGACGCTTTTATATGCGTACACTACATTAAAAGCAAATGTATGTAACTTTAGATTTACTGATTACGCAGAATTTTCCATTTTGCTGATTTTCTTTTGAATGTTATTTTTATGCATTATAAATTTCAATACTATGATCACAGGAGTATACATACACCACAAGCAAATATTGTGAACAAAACAAGAGCATGCCAAACTATATAAGATATATGGTCATTTACAAAACAGACCGTTATGAAGGTATATCGCAGTTACAAAAGGACAATACCAACTCTCACAAACTTTTATATTTATCTGGTAGTCGTGTGTGTTAGATAATTGCAAATGCTATTTTGCAACTAGTTTTAAGGTCGTGAATTGTTGGATTTACCATTTTATGTTTTGGAATAAATATTTTAACAGGAAAGAACACAAAACTCAGAACAGACCACATAAATAGCGCAATATATTGGTATATCGCGATACTTTTTTGCAGAATCAAATATTGGAATATACCAATATACCGCGACACCCCTAGAATGATGATGGTAGAGATAGGGAGATGATGGTGGGGATAGGGAGGATGATGGTGGAGATAGGGAGGATGATGGCTTTACATACCGGTATTTAATCAGAATATCTCACTTGGTGCACTGTTTTTGGTTCATAACATCAGTCTGTTTTTGCACATGCCATGCCATAGTTGTGTCTCACAGTGTCTGTGCTAGATCAATAGTTGAATTTCTTTCCATTTTCTTTCTGAAACTATAAATGAGGTAAGAAACTCTAGCTAGAAGTGTCTCACAACCATTATCCTCTCTATCCCCACCACCATCCTTCCTATCCCCACCATCAACTGAAGTAAGAAACTCCTAGCTAGAAGTGTTTCACAAACATCATCCCCTCTATCCCCACCATCATTCTCCCTTTCCCCACCATTATCCTCCCTTTCCCCCACCATCATCCTCACTATCCCCACCATCATCCCCGCTATCACCCCTATCATCCCCGCAATCCCACCATCATCACCTCAATCCCCACCATCATGCCCTCTATCCCCACCATCATCTTCCCTATCTCCCCATCATCCTTCGTATCCTTACCATCATCCTCCCTATCCCCACCACCATCCTCCCTATCTCCACCATCCCCCTCCCTATCTCCACCATCATCACCTCAATCCCATCCAACACCCACCGTCATCCTACTTATTTCCACCATCATTCTGACCTGATGCAGCATTGCATTGTTCTCGCAGGTCGTTCCGAAAAATATAGACCCGAATGAAACAAAGAAGTAGGTATGTAGCTTTGATTAAAGACGAGATAAGTGACGTAATAAACATGTATACATGGGTTTTGTCGGTCTGTGTTTACTCCGGAGATTAAGTGGACACAGCGTGTATCCGTTTGGATCTATATGTATATAGACATGAAGGTTAAATTGTATTTGGCTGAATATACGGCATGACTAAAGAGGGCCGGGCGGCATAAAAGGCAGAAGGGTGGGGGTCGGCGGCGGCAGGGCGCTGCGCCATGTCATTTAAGCCTTGCTGGAGCACTGCACTTTTTTGGCACGGCTATATTCGGCATAGAACACGCACTGATTAAAAATAATTCACTTCGGTCCATATTACATGATAACGATTTCATTGTCGCGTTTTTCGGCGCTGAAGATTCTTGGTGCCGAAGAAAATTGCTTTGGGTAGTGATTTTTCTCGCTTTTCGGCGCAGAATATGCCATAGAGATGAAAAAATGATCTCATTTCCTCGATTTCCGAGTCAATCAACAACAACAGATCACATGACAAACTTGAAATAAATATGAAGTTCAGCGTGAAAACATATGAGAAGCTTATTGAGCTGGTGAGGAGACATAAATGTCTTTGTGACTCTTCTTTGAATATATAGAATACCGTCTCCGTGGCCTAGTGGTTAGGGCGTTCGCCTACGGAGCGGGAGGTCGAAGGTTCGAGTCCTACACAGGGCGAGTTCTGATATGGCCGGTTGCCGACCCAGCAGCTAGTTAAATCAAGGGGTACCGATTGCCTTCCTGCCAAGCGCCCGGCATATAGGATAGGAATCGGGAGTAAAGATGTTCATCAGTAAAGGTGTCTCATAAGTCAAAACTGGCTGGCCCTTAATCGCGAGGGGTGACACTATAATAAACAAACACTTTACTTTACTTTACTGATAGACCTTACGTTACAGAAAAATATTTGGCAAGAAATAGCCAAAGAGCTGAATGTAGAATCCACAAGTTGTAAGCACCATGACTGTTTTCTCCATAAAAGGTCAATAATCACATGTGTTTTTAGCTGAAAACCGCATGGCGTTTCGGCTACATGGAAACAGTTTTTTGGTGCGTACTCGATGCACATTTCAGCACCGATAAAATCGGGGCACCGAAAAAATAGGCTTCATGGAAACCCGACTTTACACAAATGTTTTCATAAAGGATTTATTCAGAATTTTTTTATATCTTATTCTAATTTTACGCATTGTTTGCAGTTAGACCACAAATACAACCAGTTCAAGTTGTTGTCCATATTGTCAGAACATAAGAAGACCATATCAGCCATTTCCTGGAATTCTCGCAACCCCGACATACTGGCCAGTGCAAGCTACGAAAACCGTATAATTGTATGGGACATAAGCAAGCAGAAGCCTATAGCCATTTACAAAGACACCAAAACTCCGCCCATCTGTGTTGATTGGTGCTTTCTACATGGCGAGGCAGTGTCTTTCACAAGTGGGCGTGGCCCATTGCTAATGTGGTCATATAGAGGAGCTGAAATCAATGTTACAGCCCTTAAGGACTCTTCGAAATTCGCGTCAGAAATAATATGCTTCAAATGGCACACAAAGATGCTGGAGAAGGTAGTGTTGGGGCACAAGGATGGGTCTCTATCATTTTGTACTATAGGTGAGTACAAGCTTCATATTTTCTGACCCAGTATGCAACAAAAAACCAAGGAGTAGATTCTGGTTGGGCACCCAAGTACTTATTCTTGTGGGCTAGCAATATTTTTGGTGGTATCCAGTGATATTTGATAATGTTTAGTTTATTATACTCCTTCTCAGTTTGTACTATAGGTGAGTACATGTTTGCTCCGTCCAGATATGCATCAAATAGGCAAGTGACTTGTTAGATGCCCTTTATACTGGTATTGTAGGCTAGGTATGTTTTGGGTGGTGCATGTGTCCAGTACAGTTAATTGTTTCTTTATGACCTTATTTCCTTAAACCATAACATGTAACCAAAACAAAGTAGCAAAGTTTGCTTTTTGATCTAAATTTCTCAGGGTCTATTAAAATATATGAAAAAAGGTGATATATTTGAAGTAGAGTAGCAAAGTGATTGATCATTCAGTTCCTACTTTATTGAACCAGAAAAATGTGCACAAAAATTGTTATAATTACAGGCGGAAAGAACTTCCGGCAGGAGTTGAAGCCAGAAACGGACGAGGGCGATGACGAAGACAGACAAGAAGACTCAGTTGTCTCCCTTGCCTGGGATCCGTTATCCGTGGATTATCTTTTGGTGGCACACAGTTCGTCCGGGGTGCGGCTCATAGACTCCTCCTCCCTGTCAATCATCATGAGGTTCCATCTGCCGAGCGTGTCCACCCGGGTGAAGACCCTCAACTGGATACATACTGCCCCTGGGATGTTCCTTACTGGAGGTGGGTTGTATTATGTACACATTTTTTTCAGTACTCCAGTGCTCTAGATAAGAGGGGTATTGGAGTAAATAGTCATTTACAATTTGGAAAATACTGGATTAAAAAACAATGGGAGTACTGGTATGCAATAAAAATCTTGACAGATATTGTGAGACAAAACATCTTCAATTGGAAAATTAGCTTCTTACAATATATTGTTGAAAATATATTACACATTAATTGAATAGCAATTGTTGTTTCAATATGTATATATCTTTAATTCATTTAAACATACATAAATTTTGTAGTGTTTGCCTATAAAAGGGTAAATTATTTTTTAATTAAGGGAGTACCAGTACTCTTTAAATTACGTTTTATATAGAGCACTGGTATTTAATTTAGTTGAATACTTGCCTTGAGATGTTCCTTTACTATAGGTGGGCTCCTATTATGTACACATTTGTTTTTTAGCTCACCTGAGCACGAAGTACTCGGTAAGCTAATGGTAAAGTGGACCTCTCCTGTGTTGGCTGTCGTCCGTCGTCAAGCGTCCTTATGCTGTCAACAATTTGTTTGTTCTTAAGAAAGAGACTTCACTTTTTATCCAATCTTGACCAAATCTCAGATGGGATCGTTATTGGGCCAGATTGCACCAGTTACACTAGAGTTATTGCCCCTGTTTCATGCCAAAAAAAATCAAAAATGCCTTTTTCCAACATATAGACTCTATTTTCCATCCAATCTTGACCAAACTTTCACAGTTTGTGTATGACATTCAGATCTCAACAGGAGCCAAAAATGGGCATGATCGTGATACAAACACCAGAGTTATTTCCCCTTGTTTGCAAAAAAATATACACAAATGGACATCATCCAGAATATGGACTTCATTTTTCATTCATCGTCACCAGTCTTGCACAGTTTGTCTATGACCATAATATTACAGGTGAAGTCAAATATGAGCAAGGTGGGGCCAGAAACACCAGAGTTATCGCCCCTATTGTGTGGTAAAAACATTGTCATGTTATCGATGATTGGCTTTCACACCATAAAAGCTTAGTTGTGATTCAATGGTAATGGGCCAGATTACTCCTGGAGCAATAGAGCTGTTACCCTTATCCATTTCTTAATCACAGACTTCATTTATTCACTTAAAACTTGGAATATACCTTTGCCATCAACTCCAGCATCAGGTTCAACAATCTCCATAACTATGTTTTGTATTTTTACAGGGATATGCAAACTTTTTACATAGATTTTGTGGTTGAAGTTTTTGTTCCAAAATCTTAAAAGTTATAAACTGTATAGGATTTTCACTTAAAAGTTTTGTATTTCAACAAATGTATGCCTCTTCCTCTTTCCAAAATATGTATCAACTGAAATACTTCTAATAGTCGAGCTCCCTGTCCTTTGACAGCTCTTGTTCATCTAGTCTTAACAACAGCCGGTGAGCATTTTGTTCATGCAAAATGAGTGACTTTATCGACCTTGAATACAAACCAGATACAATCACACAGCAGGGGTTTCATTAAATTTAAAAACTGGAAGTTTGAACTTCCTGGCCTCTGATTTTGGAAATTTTGCTCATAATATTTGGAAGTTTTGACAGTATTGCACTACATAAGCCCTGAGCATGTCAGAAATGAAATTAAGTACTGTATCGAATTCAAGGTGTTTTTAAGGCCAGTTATTTTTTATGAAGTGTTTATATGCCAATTTATTCAGTGAAAGAGGTATACACTTAGATGAATTACTTATTTTTTCTTCTAACTTGTTCATCATTACATGATCGAACTTCCATGGCTGAAATTTTGGAAGTTTTGCTACTTCCATGGCTGCAATTTTGGAAGTCCTGTAACACAAACTGGGAGTAAATCACTCCCAAACTTCCTCAATGCAAGCCCTGGCACAGTTTTGCATTTACATGTCATATCCAATTAAAGACTTAAATTTTCTTTTTTGGGGTTGAAAAAGGATGAAATTGGATTTCCAACAATTTCAAACCTTGTATGCAGTTATCTGTACATGCAATGTTGATGGCTTCAGAGCCTGCATTGACATCGTTTATCATCATTAGACAGAGGATTATCAAAGAAAGGGCAAAACTTGAACTTATAGCACAGCCATCACAATAATCATATTACAACTAGTTCTCCAAAACTGCAGCAAAGACATCAAAATCTACTGTTTCTGCATTTTCTATTTCTGTCACTGACTTAATTGTTAGAAAAGAATATGGAGAAAATTATCTGAGAACCATAGGCAAAAATACCGCACCTCCACTGTCCAACTCAAACTTGAGTTAGCACATTGCACTGACCAATGTAAAAAATAAAAACCAATCCTAACTCCCTCTGCGGATACATGTGTATTCTTCAGATAACTTAAGTTTCAAATCTGTCTCAACAGTATGGTCTTCATCTTTGCCTGTACTCAGGTTGGCGCTTTGGGCCGTCAATGCCCTCTTGCTCAGTACTTCAGCAGTTTTACTTTTGAAGTTTGTTTGGTAATGGTTTGTTACTTGGATTGGATAGAGTTTAAGTTATGGGTTGGGACAGGATTACATCTATCATCCACTAATTAGGGGTAAGTTGTTACACCCGTTCAAGTCAGGTATCAGAGGCGGATGATTAGTGTATTTCCAAACATCCACCGTGTAAGTTATTAGACATGCATTAAATCGCTTAATATATTAGAAAAATAATAATGATTATAATGAAATAATAAACAATGAGTGATAATATTATTGATATTGTATAAAAAGGAATATGATAATAACAACAACAAGTTTAATAGTAATTATGTTGTTATTGTGAATTATTATGCATGTTTTGTGTTCAACTGTGACTAAAAGTATTTCATGAAGTATTTTCTGTAGTAGAACTTGTATGTGATACTCCTTACCACCAATAATGACTGGAGGAAAACATGTCTTTGATATTTTGATGGCCTTTTGCAGATGCATTGAGTGGAAACCTGAGAGTTTGGAATGTTTCCATAGCAACCCCAATTGAACATATACGGATAAAGAAGACTGGTTTCCATGCTGTATCAGTTATCTGTGATAAGCCTTCCACCAACCAGCACAAAATGTCTAACCAGTCCAAAGGTGCAGTGTTTATGTTGTGTGATGAATTGTTAAAGCTGTGCAGCTACGTGCATGTAATGAATGTGTTTGCAGTGGGTGAAGTTTGTAGGCCTTGCCCTAGTACATTTTGAACTGAACTTGCTCAGATTTTCACTTTTATGTAGGCAGTCAGTTTCACAGGGCTTGCATTAAGGGAAGTTTAGGAGTAATTTACTCCCAGTTTTTGTCACAGGACTTCCAAAATTGTAGCCATGGAAGTTTCAGGAGTTCCAAAATTGCAGCCATGGAAGTTTCATCATGTAAGGATGAACAAGCTTGAAGAAAAATTAAAGTGATTCATCTCAATGTATATCTCTTGAACTGAATAAATTGGCATATTATAAATACCTGATAAAAAGAAGTGACCTTAAACAAACCTTGAATCTTATTCTTAATTACATTTCTGAAATGCTCAGGACTTATGTCGCGCAATACTGTCAAAACTTCTAAATATAATGAGCAAAACTTCCAAAACCAGAGGTAAGGAAGTTCCAGATTTCAAAAGTTAATGAACGCCTTGGTTTTATATAGGCGGTCTTGGATGATTTTCTTGCTCTCGAGTAATAATACAAGAATTTAGGCTTGCTTGGCCAAACTGGTAATTAACAATAATCTATTGGCGGGGTTCATAGTGTGACGATATAGAATTATAGAATGATTTTGGTAATTCACAAGAACCTGTGAATTTCATTCACGTCTGAAAAAAAAATGTTGGTTTCATTTCTTTTTCCTACTGTTGTCGCAACCTTTATATTATATGACAATTATTGATACAGTGATAATATCCAGTTATAGCAGTTGCTGCAAATATATTCCCAATTGTCTTTATATGCCTTTCATGATGCTTTGAACTATAAGTGTGTTTACTTTGGACTTGTTGCATTTGGCAGACATAAACAATTCAAATGTTTTTATGTCCAACAATGTTATTGTCAGGTCAGAAATCATCAACAAGCCAAGCGCAGATTCCCGCCATGGTGAATGCGGCCCATTTTGCCCTGCCTCCCGCACGTCTTGTGTGCACGTTCTTGGATGGCGGAGTCGGGTTATATGACCTTGGAAAGCGGAAATGGGAGTTTCTGCGTGACCAGGTGATTATCGGACATATACATGTATTAGGTTAGCTTTATGAAGAAGAAAACAATACATTTTTCAAATGTTTAATGCTCATGTTCTTAATATGTCAATAAAAATTTGTCTACAAAGGTATGCATCACAAGCAAATACCTGTCAGTTTCATATTCTTAATATGTCAATAACATTTTTTTTTACAAATTTATGAATTGTAATCAAGTACCAGTCAACTTGATTGGAAATACAAATGTATAGTAGGTATTTGATGACCAAGATGAACACATTTCTGCTACAGTCTGGTGCTAATTGTAGGTGGTCATTGTACAATTCTGTATGCACCTTTATGTTGAGTTAACACATACATGCTTGTTTATTTATAATCTCCGGGGTTTTAATGTTCCTACAGTTCATTTACACGACTACAGATTGTTACTATAAATTATACACCTAGATGGTTTATCAGCTGTCCCGGTGCATCTGGCACTCAGTTGAAACAAATAGTTGGTCTGTATTATAGTTGTATGTAACCCTGGTTACAGCTTCATCCAAGCTTTGTTTATTTTCATAACCCCCCCCCCCTGCTGCCCCTCTGGGCTGTCAATGTTGAAAATCTTTTGAAATGTAATATTTTTTTGCAAATATTCACTGCGAAATGAATTGACTATGCTTATAAATCTTAATTACAAGTATTAGACTAAAAAATTCCCTGGATTTAGCAAATTATTAGAACATGTCAACAGACATTCCGCCTTTCCACCCTGCTCCTTTTTAGCAGCACCCTGTACCTTGTGTGATCCTAGAGCTTTCCCTATGAAATAGCATACATTTTTTTATTTTTGTAAAAACAAACCTTTCTGGCGAAAAGATACAGCGTTCTTTGTTGTTGTTTTTTGTCACCAGAATCAACATTTAATTTTAATTAGTTTTATCTGTGGTTTAACCATGTATTTAAAAATATGTAATATTTGAAATACATTGGTTATAAACAATTATACCACTAGTTGTATTCTTGGTGCACTGTTTCTTTCATTTTCAACATGATTGACTGGCAGTCGAGTGTAGAGGCGGAGTCTTGGATAGCCATTACTAGTTAGCCCTGCCTCTAGGATTCGACCGCGCAGATTATCCATGTTAGGCTCTCAAATTTAAAATAAAGAAAAATCCTACTTATAACATAAAGTTCGTACAAATGTTGCTGATTTTCTTTTTGCATTATCATAATTATTTCAGATTGAGAAATAATGTTCGATGTACCATTGTTTACAATAGTCAAATGCTTAGCATTGAAGCAACAACAATTTAGGTCATGTTACATGTAAATTATAGAAAGGAAAATTAATATGATGTATTGGCACATATATATAAGTACAAAAATAATTATTTTTAATATGCTGTATTATTTACATGGTTCTTACCAACTGGCCTTATATGCGTGTATAAATCCACTTCATTACTGTCTTCAACATTCTCTGTATGTTCCATGGCAATTTGTTTTCTATCCATTGTAAGCAGTAACAATGTGTGATAACTATTCAAATTCTCAATATTATAAATTTTAAATGAATCACAAGCTCTGATTCTACGAATGAACAACTTCATGTAGCTTGTAGAACCCCAGTACTTTGGTAAGTATCAGTAGACCAAACACATGATACTGAGGTACTACTGTGTACAGCCATGATATTACTGCCATCCATTATGATTTTCACAGCTTTTATATGTCATCTTGACAAGAAACAGGAGTCACCAGAGTTACAGCCCTTGATTGTTAGGGCAAACATTCACACCTTCCTGATTAAAGTAGTGGAATTCGTGGACACTGTACTTGTATCTGTCAGATCAGTTTATTGTGTTGTCTTAATTCATAGATTGGTTGTTGAAGGAACATTGATTGATATACATTATATATCAGTGTGTATGTATTTAATGATCATTAGAAAATGGGTCATTTAGACAGGTGATAGATGATGTATTTTCATCATTTGGTTATTTAAGTAAAATGATAACTCAAATAAGATTATAAAAAATACTAACACAAAAATTATTTAAAACATAAATATAAAAGAATATAAGAATTTCTGTTAATTTTTGGCATTTCACGAAAAACAAGATTGGATTTAATGTTAATATTTTGTATGAAAAACAATATTAAATTTCATGTTAATTTGGACCATTTTAGGATTACATATAAAATACCCATATCTTCAGATTTTAAAGGAATAAATATTTACTACTGGTATAATTTATATGTACTTTATGTGTTTCAGGGACATGTTGAAACCATCTTTGATTGTGACTTTGCTCCACACGATGCAAATATACTAGCAACAGCAAGTTTTGATGGCACCATAAAACTGTGGGATGTTGCTACATTTACATGTGTAAGTTCTGTAGGTCATAGATATGAGGCATGTCGTGGGAAAACTGGGCTTAATGCATGTGCATAAAGTGTCGTCCCAGGTCAGCCGGTGCAGTCCACACAGGATAATCGGGGACAGCACTTTCCGCTTTTATGGTATTTTCTGTTTCAAGGAAGTCCCTTCTAAACATAAATCAACTGTAGGCGGAAAGTACCATCCCAGATTAGCCTGTGCGGACTGTACAGGCTAATCCTGGACAACAATATGCACATGCATTAAGCCCGGTTTCCCCACGACAAGCCTCATATACAATATGTTTTGCAATAAAGAAGTATTATTATTATCCTATATTAATTAATATATCCATCTAATGTATGATATTTTCTGTTTTAATTTGGTCCATACTAATTTTAATATTTAAGTGGAAAATCTGTCAGTCTTTTGTTCGTTTGTTGTGTGTTGGTTAATATTTGATGCTTTATCTTTGGTTCTTTTGTGTATTGAAAACAGGAATATTCTTAATTGTGAAAAAGGGTACTTAGGATTACCTCATGTAAAAAACTAAATGATTTTTATGTAAGTTGTCAGTTTAGCTTAAGTGTCATTACAGTGCATGACAACAAAGGCTTCCTGGACAATTCAGACTCGTCAAAGTTATCACATTTACCAAATCTTATTTGAAAAGTTTTTACTCCATCCCAAATATTTGCATACTTTTGTGTTCACTAAGTCACTTTATAAGACAGTATACATTATAGTTGAACACATCACCAGGCAATGAGGGCATCATCTACACGTTGTCCTGGGCGCCATCAGATCTCAACTGCCTTGTGGCGGGCACATCCAAGATGGGGCTTTTCATTTGGGATGTCAGCAAGGGCAAGATTATTACCAGATACAAGGAGGTTAGTAGTTTCATATGGGTTGTCAGAAAGGGCAAGATTATTACCAGGTACAAGGAGGTTAGTAGTTTCATATGGGATGTCAGAAAGGACAAGATTATTACCAGGTACAAGGAGGTTAGTAGTTTCATATGGGATGTCAGAAAGGGCAAGATTATTACCAGGTACAAGGAGGTTCGTAGTTTCATATCGGATGCCAGAAAGGGCAAGATTACCAGGTACAAGGAGGTTAGTAGTTTCATATGGGTTGTCAGCAAGGGCAAGATTATTACCAGGTACAAGGAGGTTAGTAGTTTCATATAGGATGCCAGAAAGGGCAAGGTTATTACCAGGTACAAGGAGGTTAGTAGTTTCATATGGGATGTCAGAAAGGGCAAGATTATTACCAGGTACAAGGAGGTTAGTAGTTTCATATGGGATGTCAGAAAGGGCAAGATTATTACCAGGTACAAGGAGGTTAGTAGTTTCATATAGGATGTCAGAAAGGGCAAGATTATTACAGGTACAAGGAGGTTAGTAATTTCATATGGGATGTCAGAAAGGGCAAGATTATTACCAGGTACAAGGAGGTTAGTAGTTTGATATGGGATGTCAGAAAGGGCAAGATTATTACAGGTACAATGTGGTTAGTAGTTTCATATGGGATGTCAGAAAGGGCAAGATTATTACCAGGTACAAGGAGGTTAGTAGTTTCATATGGGATGTCAGAAAGGGCAAGATTATTACCAGGTTCAAGGAGGTTAGTAGTTTCCTATAGGATGTCAGCAAGGGCAAGATTATTACCAGGTACAAGGAGGTTAGTAGTTTCATATGGGATGTCAGAAAGGGCAAGATTATTACCAGGTACAAGGAGGTTAGTAGTTTCATATGGGATGTCAGAAAGGGCAAGATTATTACCAGGTACAAGGAGGTTAGTGGTTTCATATGGGATGTCAGCAAGGGCAAGATCATTACCAGGTACAAGGAGGTTAGTAGTTTCATATAGGATGTCAGAAAGGGCAAGATTATTACCAGGTACAAGGAGGTTAGTAGTTTCGTATGGGATGTCAGCAAGGGCAAGATTATTACCAGGTACAAGGAGGTTAGTAGTTTCATATGCGATGTCAGAAAGGGCAAGATTATTACCAGGTACAAGGAGGTTAGTAATTTCATATGGGATGTCAGAAAGGGCAAGATTATTACCAGGTACAAGGAGGTTAGTAATTTCATATGGGATGTCAGAAAGGGCAAGATTATTACCAGGTACAAGGAGGTTAGTAATTTCATATGGGATGTCAGAAAGGGCAAGATTATTACCAGGTACAAGGAGGTTAGTAGTTTCATATGGGATGTCAGAAAGGGCAAGATTATTACCAGGTACAAGGAGGTTAGTAGTTTTATACTTTATTAAAGTGAAACACAGTACATACAAGCAATAATTGGAAGTGCGAATCAAAATGATATTTATACAAACATACATTTTACAAGGTTTGAGCTTTAAACTGTTATCAGCCAAACATTTCTCTTACCAATGTCATCTGAGGCAGGTGGCCAATTGACAATAAACTTCGGTGCACAATATACTTCGCAAGATGCAAAGATAAAACATTCAAAAATGATAAAACAAGTCAGATAATGGTCAAATGCAATGCATTTGGGATTTTTACAGATTAAATGGTGCATAAAACCTCGCACTTAGCTGGCAAATTGTGTAGGGACAGAATCTAAATTTAAACCAATATTTGAAGGTTTTATTGTTATTGAAGCCTCATAATGCATTTTTGCCTATATGCACATACTCCTGTTCACTAATCCCCTAGCCGGGCCCAGCTAGCTCGGTAGAGCACTGGATTATCAAGTTGGGGATCATGAGTTTGAACCCCAGCCCGGCCACATAACTTGTGTGGGGATTGGTGATGAAATTATTTCTACGGCCATTCTCCCCCTACCTCTGATTCAAGTAGGGCAGTTGTCAGTTACTGGCAAAAGTATATGCACTTAGTACTGGTAAACTGCTTAGATCGGCTAAGCTTGCCCAGGGAAATTGTGTAGGTTAACGGACCACTGTGATATGACTGAAATACTGTTAAAAACGGCAAAAAATCCAATCAAACAAACTAATCCCCTAATAATGAAAATATTTTAGTCTCCAAATACTGATGAGCTAGTTAGATTAAAGATATATTGAGTGTTGAGCTTGAAACTGTTGTATCTGCTATATAAATAAACTCATACAACAGTTTCATGCTCAACCCTCGATATCTGTTAAACTTTTACAGAAACTTTTACAGATTTTACCTCTGTACCACGTGCTTCATGTTCTAAATATCATATTTTTACAAAGTCTGGTTATTAACTTTGCATAATTGTTTAAATTTGTTGGTTATAAACTGTGTTAAATCTTGTTAAAATGAAATGACAAACATCACCTACATCTACTACAGTGTAATATTTTTAGGATTGTTATTTATCTGTTTGCAGCATGGTAGCAATCCTGTGTACACAGTGGCTTGGAACCCTATGGACTCAAGACGGATCATGTCCACAGGTGGTGATGGATACTGGTTAGTATTGCATGCATGATTCTTGGTAATATAGATGACATTCAGATGAGAAATGTGATGCTTTTTTATAACCATAAATGTTGTTTATTATTTTCTGTCATGAAAACCTTTCATTTATTCATTGTACAAATGTGTAGTATTTTGCCAGCGTTTTTTTTGGCCTCGTTTTAATGCAGATATTCGGTACCATTCACAAGGCCAAAAAGTATACGTTTTTCACAATTGGTGGATGAAAAAATATGAAATCTTAATTAATTTTGTGAATTTTGTTTACACAGGAAAAAATTTCGGTAAAAGTTTTATGTCTACACCACTTTGAAAGGTTACTCGATTTTAACATGACTCGTGTCACGTTTTATCGATATTTTAGTGAACCAGTCGGTTAGTGAAACATGTGCTCATCCGGGTCACTGTAAACGCTCATTGGGTTATAATCTGGATTGAATCAAGCGTTTGAAGAATTTTTAAAGTGTAAACACTGCAGATTATTTTCTTCTTGTTTTTTTTTTAAGTAATCACAATGCATTTTTCATGAAACTCTCAGCACTGTGTGACATTTTTTTAAAGAAGACAAGCTTATCTTACAGGAAAATGAGTCATCGTTTCAAACAGGCTATTTTAAGCGAGAAAATAGTAAGTGAAGTCCCCGAAGACAATTTGTGCTGCAGTTTAACAGTTTCAACTTTAGTGTCTTCACAAGTAGATTTACTGACACTAACGAGTGCAAGTTAGTCAGATTCACATACTGATAGTGGTGACCAAAATAACATTGATGAAAGCCCTGTTGTCCCTTAATAAGCCTTTTACATCTCAATCATGTGACATTTCTATTGACTCTTGTGTCTGACTCGAGAGAAGCCATTGGACATTTTGCTAATTTAAAGAATAGCGGTTTTTGTTCACCCATTATGTCGTTTATGGAAAAACTTTTCAGGGTATATTACAAATTGTTATGTATATACAATGTATTGGTTTTCCTTCAATGCCATACGAGTTTGACCGCTCCTTAGACTTCCCGGGGACAATACATAAAAAGAATAATTGACAATATCAAATCTGCAAAAGAGAGAAATTTAACTAGAATGTTTCATTGTAAGGTTTCATGAATGTAAAGATTACACTTTAATGTGTCTGTACTTTAAGTGTGACTAAATACAACAAAATCACTAGTTATTATTTGATACTATATGAAGTTTGTATTTCCGTCTTTTAATGATAAGACATATTTTCACAATTTTGGCGTTTTATGACGCATTTTTCACAATTTCACAGAAAAGGGCATATTCACAAATCACTGAAAAATAACACTGTTTGCCTATTTAGGGGCGCTATTCCTGCCAGGTTTTTGTAGTACTTCAATCAACAAGTATAAATCTGTAATAAGTAACTCGAAACTATTCAAAGTTTACTTCCCTTAAACTTATATTTAAGTGCTATTGTAAGGTGTGCATTTCAGTATGACTAGATGATAAGTAATATAACATTCTGTACCAGTTAGTACATTAAAAAGAGCAATACAATTGTCCACTTGGTTATGTTTCAGCATAATTCGCCAGGTGGATGGCGAGATCATACAGAAGTACAAACACCCTGGGCCCGTATATGGCTGTGACTGGTGCCCTCATAACAAGTAGGTTTGGTGTGTCATAATTGTGTCTCATTAGCAGTGAAAATCTCAACTGGTGCCCTCATAACAAGTAGGTTTGGTGTGTCGTAATTGTGTCTCATTAGCAGTGAAAATCTCAACTGGTGCCCTCATAACAAGTAGGTTTGGTGTGTCATAATTGTGTCTCATTAGCAGTGAAAATCTCAACTGGTGCCCTCATAACAAGTATGTTTGGTGTGTCATAATTAGCAGTGAAAATCTCATTGTTATAAAAATGGGCTTGTTCATTAACATTGTTCTTGAATTTACTGCATTATTTTGTATGCAAATTACATCGTCTGCTATAGGACATACAATTTTAGGCCCCCACGTTCAGAGGGGTGGGGGGGGGGGCCTATAGATTTGCCCTTGTCCGTCCGTCGCCTCAGTCGGATTTTTTTTGTGTCGCACGTAACTCAAAAAGTATAAGTGCTTGATTGATGATTGATGCAGTTTTTTATTACATCAGCAGAGTTATGGCCCTTTTTTAGCAAGAAATGACATTTTGGGACTTGTGTCGCAAGTAATTCAATAAGTATAACTTCTAGAGTGATGAAATTTTATAAACATATTCATCAGCATATGAACTTGTGTATCTCAGTATTTTGATGCAGTTATTTCCGACATCAGCAGAGTTATGGCCCTCTTTTATAGCAAAAAACTACCGTTTTGGGCTTGTGTCACATGTAACTCAAAAATTATAACTGCTACAGTTATGGAACTTTATGAACATATTTATAAGCATGTGAGCTTGTGCACCTGGGTATTTTGGTGCAGTTTTTTTCAACATAAGCAAAGTCATTACTCTTTTTACGCAAACAATTACATTATTGGACTTGTGTCACGTGTAACTCAAAAAGTATAACCGCTAGAGTGATGAAACTTTATGAACATATTCATCTGCATGTGAACTTGTACACCTAGGTATTTTGGCACATTTTTTTCTGACATCAGTGGAGTGATGGCTCTTTTTTAGGAAAAAAATGATGTTTTTTTTACTTGTGTTGCGTGTAACTCAAAAGTATAGCTGCTTTTTTTTTCGACATCAGCCGAGTTTTGGCCCCTTATTTAGCAAACATTTACATTTGTCCATATGGCAAAAACTAACAGAGGTATCCATTTGAAACTTTCAATACTTGTTCACTATCAAAAGGGTAATTCATTACAACAAGGCAGGTAACCCTGTGATTTGTATTTCCAGAGTTATCTGCCCTTGTTTGGACTTTCAACTTTAAATATTTTGACATGTTTTTGGATAAATATAAACTTTCTCCATAACTATCAAAGAGGTTCAATTGAAACTCACGATACTCGTTTATGGTGCTGACCCCATTCTGCAGACATGAGGAGGTAACTCTTTCAAGGACTTTGTTGGAGTCAGTACCCATTTTTTAACTTGCAATTTTCGCTTCATGTCCAATTTCTCAGTACCTGTATGAGGTATTGACTTGAAACTCAAAGTACTTGATCACAGTAATGAATTTATTTGTAGACAAGAGGAGTAACTCTATCAAGGTTTTTTGAGTAATTGCCCTTTTTTCAAATTAGAATTGTCGCTTTAGGTCAAATTTCACAGTAAATATAAGAGGTATTGACTGAAACTTAAAATATTTGATTACAGTCATGAACCTATTCTACAGACAAGATGAGGTAACTATATCAAGGATTTTGATTGAGTTATTGCTCTTTTTTCAACTTAGAATTTTAGCTTTAGGTCAAATGTCTCAATATCTATAAGAGGTTTTGACTTGAAAATAAACACACTTCATCACAGTGATGAACTCATATTAACAAAAGGCCAGAATACTATCACCCATAGGCGGTGCTCTTGTTGGAATTATGTTGTATGTCACTCGAAAAGTTTAACTGCTAGATTGTTGAAACTTTATAGACATATTCATCAGCATGTGAACTTGTGCACCTTGGTATGGTAATTGCATAGCGTTTTGTGACAACCGGCAGAATGTATGGACATCCGTGTCCTTTGGACGCATGTCTAGTTTATGTATTTGTTTATTTTAAAAATTGACATTATGGTGCGTAATTTAGTTTGTTTTTATTGTTGTCCTTATTTTTCTCTTCGATTTATTGCATTATTCCGTACACTATTCTATAAGACATACAACATTTCATGTGAATGTTTATAAAAAAAATTTTTTAAATTGACAATATGGTACACAATTTAAGTTTGTCGTTATATTTGTCCTATTGAAATACGTATCTAAACTCTGCTGATGTCTTTTCATTTCTCTTCCAGAGACATGTTAGCAACAGGGTGCGAGGACAGCAATGTTAGAGTGTTCTACACTGCCACCAGTACAGACAAGCCACTAAAGGTCTTCTCAGGTATAGGATTGGCCCAATCTCACCCTATACTGTGCTTCAGACCCTCTGAGATTTTTCTATTCTGAGTAATGCTGTGTCCTTGTCTCATGGACTTCACAGGCACAGCTTGCTTTTCATACATGGACCCATATTTACCGAGACATTCTTGACCTAATTAGAATTAAGAATAAAGAAATGACTTAAACTCTTAAACAAATACTTGTGTGTTCACAAATGTGCTGGTACCAGTGTAAATATGAACAATGGTAAACAAACATGACTCATTTGTTCCAGTAGTTCCATTGATATAAATATTCGTTTTGATTATGTAATACTGCATATGCAATAGTGTACTGGATATGGTGTCGGCCTTACAACCTGGCGGTTCTGGGGTTTTATCCCCACTCAGGGAGCGATCTCAAGACACTAAATACTGGTTCTTCCCAGGAAAGGGACTCTAGAGTGTCTCTGTAAGGTTAAGGCTTTCGATGCAATCGAGCTTAAATAAATAAATAGGTTTAAACTACGAGAGACCTTGAATTGTGACCTTGAAAAGTGTCGTAATACTGCATATATTTAATAATTCTTTAATAGCGTTTAACTATTGTTTATCGACAAAGGATTTATGATATTTGTTACATGCAAGGTCATACATCCAAGGTCTTTCATGTGAAGTGGTCCCCACTGAAGGAGAACCTGCTGTGCAGTGGATCAGATGACATGTGAGTAAATGGCTGTGAATATTCACATAGCCACCTTTAGAAGTATTGAATTCTTATGGTTCAGCATTTTACTCATAAACTTTCAACCTGAGATTGTAAACTTACTTGGTTAGCCTTAAATATAAACACAAACTTATGATTTTCCACATGACTTATTTTGTTGTGTAAAGCTTCTTAGTTTTAATTTATTTGAATTTGATAAAAGTGCTATGTGCATACTTGTTGTAAACCCGTTTGAAAAACGGCCGTATTACGACGTGCGGGTGGGCAGGAGGCGGGAGATCTTTGTCCGGAGCATAACTTTGTCCAGCCTTGATGGATTTTCAAATAACTTGGCAGAAGTTATAAGAATGATGAGACAAAGTGTTGCAAGAACCAGGTCCCTAGGTCCAAGGTCAAGGTCCCAATTCAAGGTCACAGGTCAAATATAAGAAATCAGTCCTAACCACATTGTCAGGAGCATATCTTTGTCAAGCATGGATGGATTTTTAAATAACTTGGCAAAAGTGAAAAGCATAGTGAGACAAACGTGTCGCGCGCAAGAACCAGGTCTTTAGGTCCAAGGTCAAGGTCACAATTCAAGGTCAAAGGTCAAATGTAAGAAATCAATCCTTAACACTTTGTCCGGAGCATATCTTTATCAAGCATGGATGGATTTTCAAATAACTTGGCAGAAGTGACAAGCATAGTGAGACGGAGTGTCAAGCACAAGAATCAGGTCCCTAGGTCCAAGGTCACAGTCAAGGTCAAAGGTTACATTTAAGAAATCAGTCCTAAACTCTTTGTCCGTAGCATATCTTTGTCCAGCATGGATGGATTTTTAAATAACCTGGCAGAAGTGACAAGCATGGTGAGTTGGAGTGTCGCGAGCAAGAACCAGGTCCCTAGGTCCAAGGTCAAGGTCACAATTCAAGGTCAAAGGTCACATTTAAGACCATAAACACTTTGTCTGGAGCATATCTTTGTCCAGCACGGATGGATTTTCAAATAACTTGGCAGAAGTGACAAGCATGGTGATGCGGAGTGTTGTGCGCAAGAACCAGGTCCCTAGGTCCAAGGTCAAGGTCACAATTCAAGGTCAAAGTCAATATTGAAATCAATCCGTAACTTATCCAGAGCATATCTTCGTCCAGCATGGATTTATTTTCAAATAACTTGGCAGAAGTGACAAGCATGGTGAGGTGTAGAGTAGCCCCCAAGAACCAGGTCCCTAGGTCCTAGGTCAAGGTCACAATTCAAGGTCAAAGGCATAGTGGAAGCATCAACTTTTTGTTTCCGCTCTTTAAGTCGCGAACGAATTATGCTATTGTAATGAAACTTCATACATAGATACCTTATTGCAAGACCTCGCTTTGGATTGCATATGGGTTGGGTGGGGTCAAGGTCACTGTTACTAAAAATAGAAAAACGGTTTCTGCTCAATAACTTGAGAAAGCATTGAGATATTTTTATGAAACTTAATACATAGTGTATTTATATTGAGACCTCGTTGGGATTGCATATGGGGTGGGTGGGGTCAAGGTCACTGTTATTAAAAATAGAAAACGGTTTCCACTCAATAACTTGAGAACGCATTGAGATATTTTGATGAAACTTAATACATATATACCTTATATCGAGACCTCGCTTGGTATAGCATATGGGGTGGGTGGGGTCAAAGTCACTGTTACTAAAAATAGAAAAACAGTTTCTGCTCAATAACTTGAGCTTGCTTTGAGATATTTTAATGAGATTTAATACATATGTATTGAGTCTAGAGAAAACCAGACTTAATGCATATGAGTAAAGTGTCGTCCCGGACGACACTTTCCGCTTTTATGGTATTTTCTGTTTCAAGGAAGTCTCTTCTAAATCCACTTTAGGCGTAAAGTGTCATCCCGGATTAGCCTGTGCGGACTGCACAGGCTAATCTGGGATGACACTTTACGCACATACATTAAGTCTGGTTTTCCCACGACGCGCCTCATATATACTTTATATTGAGACCTCGCTTGGGATTGCGTATGGTTTGGGTGGGGTCAAGGTCACTGTTAATAAAAATAGAAAATGGTTTCCCCTCATAATGAAATGAGATATTTTAATGAAACTTCATACATAGATACCTTATATTTAGACCTCGCATGGGATTGCATATAGGGTTGATGGGGTCAAGGTCACCTTTTCTAACAATTAAACGGTTTCGGCTCAATAGCTTGAGAACACATTGAGATGTTGTAATGAAACTTCATACATAGATATCTTCTATCTAGACCTCACTTGGGATTGAATATGGGTTGAATGGGGTCAAGGTCACGGTTACTTAAAATACTGTAGAATGCTTTAAATTAGCGAGGATGAATTTTCGCATTTTTCTCCCAAAATGATCCTTTTTTTAATTCGCGTGTTCTTGAATTCGCGTCTTCGTCATGACAAAACTGAAAAACAATGAACCATATAGGAAATTTAATATCGACTACAACTAGCGTAATCCTACCTTGAAAGAACAATAATGTTTTTTACTAGATCACTAGTCCTATCTATGATTAATTGATGATAAATTTACATGTAATTCTATAAACTAGGGTCACAAGTAAAAATAGGTTATTTTCACACATTTTCACACCTTTTCACGTTTGTCACACATTTATTTGCGCTGGTTTTGAATTCACGAGGAAATAAATTTGCAAATATTTGCCAAAACAAAACCCAAGTGAATAAAACCAGTTCTACAGTAGACAAACAAGTTTCGTCTCAATAGCTTGAGAAGACATTGAGATATTTTAATGAAACTTTATATGTAGATACCTTATATCTAGACCTCACTTGGGTTTGCATATGGGGTGGGTGGGGTCAATGTCAAGGTCACAATATATATGGAATAGTTTTTATACCTCAACTCACCACTTAGAGAGAGGCTTTGGAAATGAATTAGATGAACGAATACTATGACTCTACCTTATTAGTTTTTGAATTGTTTCTCTTTAATCATTCAATCTTAACCCCACAAAAGCTTCTTTGACGGGCGTATCTTTGTGACAATGGCACTCTTGTTATTATTATATTGTGCAAAAAGCAAAAACCTTTACCTTTGCAACAACAATACATCACCATGTCACCAACGCCGCGGTTACTAGTAATATAGATCTTTACATTTTTGCACCTAACATTTAGTTAAAGATTGTTAAAGTATTTATTTCCATTATTCAGTATTCACTAAACCATCATAAGGTTTCCCACATGCTCTTTTGTGAAAATAAGTTATCCATTAAACATGTGTTATTTAAAGACAATGATTAGATCAAATACTACCGGTAGATTGATTTGCAAATGATTGACATTTTTGGAAACTTCTATTGTAATAGTTTGTTTTTTTGTGTCAGTGTGTTGTTCAAATGTCTGTTCCAGGATGGTGCGAATATGGGACTACAGTCAGGACACGTGTATTCACACCCTGCGTGGCCACACGGGGCCGGTGAGGGGACTCATGTGGAGCCCAGAGGTCCCGTCCCTCGTCATATCCGGGAGCTGGGACTCAGCCATATGCGTCTGGGATGTCCGGACCGGAAAATGTCTACACAAGGTCCAGGATCATGGAGCCGATGTTTACGGTACTATTGCATGTGTTGATCGGCTATTCTGTTTATTGATAGTTAAATCTCTTATATGAATGGTACAAAAAATGTTTTTCAAAGTTTTGCTTTGTATGTCTTGTGTATTACAACTTTCCCCAACTTTGAGTGAAACAACAGCATATGTAATATCCTATACTTGTACATATATCAGTTGATTTACAGCCTACTTCTTACAATTTTTGAAATGGTTACATAGTTTCAGCAATTTTTTTCACAGTTTTTTGAGTGGGTCCATTACCATTACCAATTATCAAATTGATGTCATGAAATCATCTTGCTGGGAAACATTTAGGAAATAAATTAAAATAATTAATTAACTTGTGTTATATTGGTTGAACTTGGTATTTTAATAATGTTTGTCTATAACCATACAAGTAATTTCATTATTTACAACATAGATTTCTATGTATTTAGGATTTTGTCATTTCAGATTTGGGATTTTTTTTTCATTCGAATCGGGTAAATAATCCATAGTTGGCATTGGGAATAGGTCCTTTTCTTGGACCCTGTTAAAGAAGGAAAAATATAACTGTGTTTGTTAATACAGCACCTTACATAAAACATAGTGAAGACCAATAAACAACTTTTCATACAAAACAATTAAGTTTCTTCTTCAGCAAATTAACTGGAATATGAAAATTGTAGGGATGTATTTCAGGTTTAGCCTGCCACCCATCCAGGCCGTTCATTCTGGCCTCCAGTTCTCGCGACTCCACTGTAAGGCTGTGGTCAATTACCTCCCTTGTCCAGCCTGTTGAAATAAATATCCTTGCAGGGAAGTCCTGGTCGCAGGTGCTAGGAACTATAGGTAATTAAATTAAACGATTTATCGTTGTTTATCGGCCAATTAACAACAATTTGGAGGACTGATCCTTAGGAATGAAACCACAAGGGCATCAGCCTGCATGATTTAATAGCCATGCATCAGAATAACGAGTTATTTATTGGTCGGTAAAAAACGATAATGCAAAACATATTTCGATTCTAACATGATCTGACAAATACTTTTGCAATTGTAATGAGAACTGCATATTACTATGCTCCGCTCAGAGTCCGGACTACTTTTGGGGTTGTTAATTGAGTAGTTTTACAACAATAATTCTGTTTTTTGTCTATAGAAAAATCAGAGTGTATCATGTTAGAATATATGTTTTATGATCTTCATGCATATGATATATACCGGTAATGCTATATATTTGTCCTTATTTTCAATTTCCACATCTTTAGAGATGACAATGGCACCCTCTTTTCTGTAAAGGACGTATTATATATGCACATGTTCTGTTTGAAGAAACATTGAGATCTTTGTGCATCACCTTTGACAGCACTAAGTTTCATAGAAGTATGATGTAAGCCTTTATTGGAATGTTTGGAAATTCTACGGATATTTTATTCAAACAGAGCTCCAGATAACTTTCTAGGGCAATTCTTATTTTACTCCCTAATTTAAAACTGAATTCTTAAAAACGATTGATCAAATCATTTTTCACAATTGAATATGACACATCAATACTTAGTTCTAAATCTGACACTTAACCATCATGTTTGTAGCCATGACATGTGAAGATTTCATACTGGTGTTCAGTGTGCAGATAACGCTATTTGCCCTTCCTGTGCAGGTATAGTTAATAAGTAACGCAACACATCAGAACTTATTAAACGGATGCCATATTTTGACTGACCACACAATAGTTAACCGTTGATTACTCTTTGCTCAGGTCATCTAAAATGGTTCTAAACGATTGCTCATCATCTGCAGTGACACCAAAAGTTTATATTATTTTAATTTGAGACTTCATTTAGAAAACTGCTTTTTTGCTGTTAAAAAGTGCATGTTTCAAATGTTTTGCTGACAGTACCACAATGCTTTATGGCAGCTTTTCATTCACCATATCTTTTATATTGAACTCTGTTTTGATAACTTATTTCTCGTGGTTATGATTAAAAAAAGAAAGCACTAGTATAGTTTTCTGGCCACTAACTGGCTTTTGAAGCCTTTCATGCTTCGATGAACTTGTGTTCTCCACCATTTTGATTTTTGTTTACCAATTGCACAGAATGGTCTTCATTTTGGCTCCGGACAAGATGGTCACACGGTCGTGGCTGAAGTATAATATGCCGTGTCACCCTAATTTCGTGGGTCTTATTAACGATTGTGGTGCATGCGCGTTCATACATTAAGTCATCTCACCTCTGAGTTGGATAAAACAAAATGTGCAATGTGCTCTTTGCAAACAAAGTAATTAAAATACCGATTTTTGTTGCTATTTCATGTATATGTTATGTTACTGTACCTGACCCTACTGATCTGTATCGTCTGGAAGCTTCTCATAATTTCGTGGGTTCTGATTGGCTGGCCTACTTTGGTTGGAAAAAGAGTGTTTACAGCATGAATTTAGTTTCACTATGTTTGTGCTGGAGCCTCTGCTGATCAAAGAACGAAACTCTTAATGAAAACGAGTGTTTTTGAAAATTTTATCATTATAAATACACAGTCGTTACCATATGTTGTAAAAGGTAACAATATAGGCCTGACTAAACATACACACCTGTTCAATTTTCGTTGTGCAGGTTTAGTAGGCTCCATGAATCTATAAATATTTCTATTGTGTTAGTGTGTGTGTGTAGTACATTTTTATCGAGTGCACCGGGATTTTCTCCCATATGGCCATCGCCCCCAGAAGACTTGTTAGTTGGGTTATGGGGGATAGTGCAAGATACAGGAGACGCCCCGTTCCAGAGGAGACCCTGGGTCTTTTAGTGCCCGGTGTGAAGCACCTAGTACACTGCACCTCGGTTTAACGTCTCATGCGAAAGACGAGTTAGTAGGTTAGGGTGTAGCGGGGGCTCGAACCTGCGACCCCTGGGTTGTGAAGTTAGTTATTGTTTGTAACTATTAAATAAATGATAAAATTGCACGCAGCGATTCGTGGGTAGGAATGGTAACTTTGAGTTAAAAGTTTGAAAATGTCAGTCAAATTTAAGGAAGGGGGCTTGTTTATGTATTTTTTTAACCGAAAATAGAAAAATACCAGTGAGAAATAAACACAAGGGAGATAATCATACATGCAATTATTCTTCGAAAACTGTTCTAAATATATGATTTTTTAGAACGAAATTTCATGAATTTAATTCCAAAATAGTTGTACGGTAGTGAATAATGTCATTAATTGGAGATTTAAATGACCAAGTCACTTACTGGTTGATATTTAATGGGATTTCCTTTTCAGATACTGCAAAAATATACAATTCACTTAACAATTATAGTAATTCGGACAATGTTTTCGGATGCACGAGCGAAAATTCTATTAGTTTTAAACGGCCACGAAATTATGGTAACCCACGAAATTATGGTAACCCACGAAATTATGGTAATTAGGCATATATCAGCCTAATAAAATGTTCATTTTATTACAATTTCTATCTTTCCATTGTATGATAAATGTATTAATAGTATTATACTACTATGATATTAACACACATCACAGTAGCTTGGCTACATGATTTTTTTGGGATGTTTTGATCATGAATCCCAATATATTTCCTAGAAGGTACATGTTTTCTGATTACAAAACTGAAATGATCATGACAATATCTTACTTGGAAGTGAAGTTATGACAATTTTTGTAGAGCACCCGTCAAAGTGCAATAAAACGTTATACAAGAAAAAAACATGAAAAGTCAGCCCAACTATGAATTTGTGTTTATAAAGCTAACAGCTATGGGGGGAAATGTATTTTTTACATGGTGCATGGTTTCTGATTACAAAACTGAAATAAAATCATAATTATCTCACTTAGAAGTGTTGTTATGACTATTTTTGTACACCACCCGTAAGGCTACAATAAGACGCAAATTGGGAAAATACATGAAAAATTAAGACTACTGTCATTTTTTTCATTATTAAGATAAAACACTTTGCCAAAATGTAATTTTGTAAAGGTGCATGTTTCCTGATTACAAAACTGATTTAAAATTTCATTTATCTCACATAGAAGTGTTGTTATGACTATTTTTGTACATCATCCGTAAAGGTACAATAAATGTAATGCAAAAACAACATAAACAGTAATACCAACTATGAATGTTTATTATTAGGCTGAATACATAATGTCCATGTGTGCAGCCTAATTTTAAATACTAGTTGGTATGATTGTTCATGTTTCTTGCATTACATTTTATTGATAGTTTTATAAAAATCAACTGTTCTTTATGTGACTTGTTTTGCCGCAATGATTTTTACATATAAAAATGATATATAGTCAACATTGTACTTAATCGTTTGAAAGAAGATCGATTCATCTCTGAAATTAGTTAATTTTAAATCATTTTGAAACTGACAGAAACACTAATAGTAATGCTAGTAAATTAGTATTTATTTATTTTATTAATATTATTAATTTAATAATTAATTATTAATTTAATAATAATAATAATAATTAAAAATTATTATGCCCCAATTTAGTTCTTAACCATACTCTAAAGATATGTGTAGAACGGTGTATATTTCAGCAATAGGAAAATTTATAGCGATTGCTCGTAAATATCCACTTAAACATTAATTGAAATACCAGACTGACAAATGTACGAACCGACTGGTACGAATTGTTTCGACGTAATTGGTTGTATAATTCAAATAATTAAACAATTGACAACGCATATGCCCTTGTTTAACATATAGGATCCATCTTAATACATGCAATATATCCCTACTAGAGTGTCGACAGCAAATATATCTCAAATATTGATATTTCTTCCGTATTCACTGTATTGTTATTCGTACACACCGCCGCCATCTTGGAATTGCGTTCAGTTTAACATGGGTTCGGAAAAGACCCATAAACAATAACTTTCCGGTTAAATTCGTTCTAAAGAAAGGTAGCATTTAATAAAAACCAAATTCATTGTTAAATATGTAGCCTGAAATCCAGCGAAATCGTCTTGTTTTTAAGAAATATTGGATTTTACACTTTTTCTGCGGAATTTTCGTATCTAAAAATAATACTCACGTGGATTCTTTTATGGTTTCCCGGTATTTCATCATCGTATTACTATATGCAAAGTAGATTGGTTCCAGAAATTTACGTTTTATATGAATGTAAGACCGAAATAAAATGGTCCCAGCATTGGGCCGCTTTTCGCTACTAATTAATATTCATGAGCTTCCTCCAAGGGACACTACTCTCGCTGCTTTGGCATCGCTAATCACAGTCAGCGAACATTGAACAAGATATTATCAACTGTCTACACTATTGCCCGTTTTGAATTTGGGCTCTCATTCCAAATAGAAAGCGCTTAAGTGACGTTATGAATCACAATGAATTTTCCTTTACATCTTGTATTGAGCGCCTAGACAATTCAGTCCTTGTGAGTTTCTGACACTGCCGAAACTGGTTAACTTACATGTTGTGCATGTTCACGAATTTCAAATTCTTGTTTTCATTTTTTCAATGCGTAACTTTACACACAGATTTTAAATCTAAATAGTTTTTTGTTTATTTTAATGTGTATTTCAATTTTATGCACATTATCTGGAGCTCTGATTTAAAAGTAGCATACACACTAAAATGATGATACCAAATATTTCAGAGACTGCTATGCTGGAGGGCTCTGACCCAGCCCTGTCTAGCAGTGGTTACAACAATGATACCAAATATTTCAGAGACTGCTATGCTGGAGGGCCCAGTCCCAGTCCTGTCTAGCAGTGGTTACAACAATGATACCAAATATTTCAGAGACTGCTATGATGGAGGGCTCAGACCCAGTCCTGTCTAGCAGTGGTTACAACAATGATACCAAATATTTCAGAGACTGCTCTGCTGGAGGGCCCAGACCAAGTCCTGTCTGGCAGTGGTTACAACAATGATACCAAATATTTCAGAGACTGCTATGCTGGAGGGCTCTGACCAAGTCCTGTCTGGTAGTGATTACAACAATGATACCAAATATTTCAGAGACTGCTATGATGGAGGGCTCTGACCCATTTTGTCTAGCAGTGGTTACAACAATGATACCAAATATTTCAGAGACTGCTATGATGGAGGGCCCAGACCCAGTCCTGTCTAGCAGTGGTTACAACAATGATACCAAATATTTCAGAGACTGCTATGCTGGAGGGCTCTGACGCAGTCCTTTCTGGCAGTGGTTACAACAATGAAACCAAATATTTCAGAGACTGCTATGCCAAAGGGCTCTGACCCAGTCCTGTCTGGCAGTGGTTACAACAATGATACCAAATATTTCAGAGACTGCTATGCTGGAGGGCCCAGACCCAGTCCTGTCTAGCAGTGGTTACAACAATGATACCAAATAGTTCAAAGACTGCTATGCTGGAGGGCTCTGACCCAGTCCTGTCTAGCAGTGGTTACAACAATGATACCAAATATTTCAGAGACTGCTATGCTGGAGAGCCCAGACTCAGTCCTGTCTGGCAGTGATTACAACAATGATACCAAATATTTCAGAGACTGCTATGCTGGAGGGCCCAGGCCCAGTCCTGTCTGGCAGTGATTGCAACAATGATACCAAATATTTCAGAGACTTCTATGCTGGAGGGCCCAGACCCAGTCCTGTCTGGCAGCAGTTACAACAATGACACCAAATATTTCAGAGACTGCTATGCTGGAGGGCTCTGACCAAGTCCTGTCTGGCAGTGATTACAACAATGATGCCAAATATTTCAGAGACTGCTATGCTAGAGGGCTCCGACGAAGTCCTGTCTGGCAGTGGTTACAACAGTGATACCAAATATTTCAGGGACTGCTATGATGGAGGGCCCAGACCCAGTCCTGTCTGGCAGTGGTTACAACAATGATACCAAATATTTCAGAGACCTCTATGCTGCAGGGCTCTGACCCAGTCCTGTCTGGCAGTGGTTACAACAATGATACCAAATATTTCAGAGACTGCTATGATGGACGGCCCAGACCCAGTCCTGTCTGGCAGTGGTTACAACAATGAAACCAAATATTTCAGAGACTGCTATGCTGGAGGGCTCTGACCCAGTCCTGTCTGGCAGTGGTTACAACAATGATACCAAATATTTCAGAGACTGCTATGCTGGAGGGCTCTGACCCAGTCCTGTCTAGCGTGGTTACAATAATGACACCAAATATTTCAGAGACTGCTATGCAGGAGGGCTCAAACCCATTCCTGTCTAGCAGTGGTTACAACAATGATACCAAATATTTCAGAGACTGCTATGCTGGAGGGCCCAGACCAGTCCTGTCTAGCAGTGGTTACAACAATGATACCAAATATTTCAGAGACTGCTATGCTGGAGGGCCCAGACCCAGTCCTGTCTGGCAGTGGTTACAACAATGACACCAAATATTTCAGAGACTGCTATGCTAGAGGGCTCTGATCCAGTCCTGTCTAGCAGTGGTTACAACAATGATACCAAATATTTCAGAGACTGCTATGCTGGAGGGCCCTTACCCAGTCCTGTCTAGCAGTGGTTACAACAATGATACCAAATATTTCAGAGACTGCTATGCTGGAGGGCTCAGACCCAGTCCTGTCTAGCAGTTGTTACAACAATGATACCAAATATTTCAGAGACTGCTATGCTGGAGGGCTCTGACCCAGTCCTGTCTGGCAGTGGTTACAACAATGACACCAAATATTTCAGAGACTGATATGTTGGAAGGCCCAGACCCAGTCCTGTCTAGCAGTGGTTACAACAAAGATACCAAATATTTTAGAGACTGCTATGCTGGAGGGCCCAGACCCAGTCCTGTCTAGCAGTGGTTACAACAATGATACCAAATATTTCAGAGACGGCTATGCTGGAGGGCTCTGACCCAGTCCTCTAGCAGTGGTTACAACAATGACACCAACTATTTCAGAGACTGCTATGCTGGAGGGCTCTGACCCAGTTCTGTCTAGCAGTGGTTACAACAATGATACCAAATATTTCAGAGACTGCTATGCTGGAGGGCTCTGACCCAGTCCTGACAGGCAAGGTTTCAAGTGAGCTGAGAGGCCAGGCAGAGAGCTACCCCCTGGACACCCGCAACAGAGTCCTCAGGCTCTTCTCCAAGTTCTTCATGGTATTTGTTTATAACACGTTCATACCATTGTTTATTACATGTATACTCCGATAATTTTTTGTTCAGTATAGTCTGCTTAAGTGAAATGTTCATTTGCTCGGTATTGTGACAATTGGCACATTTTTATCAAAGGATTTTGTCACCTTTTTTACATCCCCATGGGACATAATAACAGAAGAAAATGCAAGTTTACCGACCAGGACCCATATTTACAAATGTCCTGAGTACAATCTTAACTTAAGTTGCACTTAAAGGAATTGTTCAGATGTGAAAAAAAAAGATTTCTGTTTACAAAAGAAAAGAAAAAAATATTGATGCATTATTTTCTATTTTCAAACATTATTAATATTTAAAGAACTGTACATGCAACAGCCATTTTGTAAGTTCGACTGTTTGAAGAATAGGAGAGCTTTCCTACTTGCCCTGGCGTCGGCGTCTGCGATATAATTTGGATAAAGTTTTTATGCCCCCAAAGGGAACTTTGGGGTATTTAGTAATCGCATCGTCCGTCCATCTCTTGGTCAGTCCATCACGCTTCTTGTGCGGAGCATAACTCCATTAGTGATGAAGGGATCCAAATGAAACTTCATATAATGATAAGAGGACAATGAGAGGAAGTGCAGAGTACAAGGACCACAACTTTTTCTTTAATATTTCTGGAGTAATTGCCCTTTGTTTAATTTTCTTTTGCAGAGCTTATCTCCATAGGTATGAAGGGATTCAAATGAAACTTCATATAATGATAGAGGACAATGAGAGGGAATGCAGAGCACAAGGACCACAACTCTTTCTTCCATATTTATGTAGTTATTGCCTTTTGTTTTATTTTCTCATGTGAAGCATTAATTTTCTTGTGCGGAGCATAACTCCATTAGTTTTGAAGGGATTCAAATGAAACTTCATATAATGATAGAGGACAATGAGAGGAAGTGCACAGCACAAGGACCATAACTCTTTCTTCAATATTTACAGAGTTATTGCCCTTTGTTTAATTTTCTTGTGTGGAGCATAACTCCATAAGTATTCAAGGGATTCAAATGAAACTTCATATAATGATAGAGGACAATGAGTGTAAATGCAGAGAACAAGGACCTCAGCCCTTTCTTCAATATTTACGGAGTTATTGCCCTTTGCTTTAGCTTTATTTTCTTGTGTGAAGCATATTCTTGTGCGGAGTATAGCTAGATTTGTATTGAAGGGATTCAGATGAAACTTTATATAATGATAGATGACAATGAGAGGAAGTGCAGAGCACAAGGACCATAACTCTTTCTTCAGTATTTACAGAGTTATTGCCCTTAGTTTAATTTTCTTGTGCATAGCATAACTCCATTAGTAACTTTTTGTAGGAAGCGTCATTTTTGCCAACATGTAACTGACACTGTGTTGCCTTTCTCGGACAAGCATATGCTTCGGGGGCATACGTCACATCCTGTGACAAGCCTTGTTATTCAGAAGTTTTGTAATTTCAAAACTACATAAGTTATTTACTTGAAACTTGGAATATACCTTTGTCATCAACCCCAGTGTCAAGGGCAAAATTCCCCATAACTCTGTTTTGTATTTTGACAGAGTTATGCTCCTTTTCCACAGAGATTTTCTCTTTAAAGTTTATATTTAAAAAAAATTGTAACTGCAGAACTACATTAGTTATTCACCTGAAACTTGAAATATACCTTTCATCAACTCCAGTGTCAGGGGTAACATTTCTTATAACTCTGTTTTGTATTTTGACAGAGTTATGCCCCTTTTTCACATAGATTTTCTGGTTCAGGTTTATATTCAAATGTCAGTAACTGCAAAACTACATAAGTTATTCACTTGAGACTTGGAATATACATTTGTCATCAACTCCAGTATCATGGGCAACATTCTGTAGAACTCAGTTTTGTATTTTGACAGAGTTATTCACTTTTTTTAGATTTTCTGGTTAAAGTTTATATTCATAAGTATTTAGCTTGAAAACTGTACAAGTTATTCACTTGAAACTTGTGATGTACCTTTGTCATTGACTCCAACATCAAGTGCAACATTCACCATAACCCAGTTTTGTATTTTGCAAGAGTTATGCCCTTTTTCACATATATTTTCAGTAAAATGTTTTATTCAAATGTCTTGTAACTTCCAAACTGCTTAGGTTCAACAATCCTCAATGAACTACATAAGGTTTTGATTTGAAACTAGGAGTAATTTGATGAAATAATTGCCCTATTATAAACTCTATTTTGTATTTCAACAAATTTGTGCCCCTTCAATTTCCAAAATATATACCAACTAAAATACTTTGAATAGTTGAGCGCGCTGTCCTCTGACAGCTCTTATTTTAAGGAAATTACTTAAGATGTCCCTAAGAGCTTTGTGAATGTGGGCCTTGGTCTCCTTCTTTGCTGTGTAATACCTACATGTATCTATACTCACAATATTTACTGTTTTAACCTCTATTGTAAGTTATGGTACTATTTCACTTGCCCAAACAGAAATCGATTGGAAAAGGATAAGTACACTAGTACAAAGATTGGTGATTGGAACACAGCTTATGCTGTAGGGTTCCAATTTAGGCTCACTTACTAACAAAATGCAAGTTTGATTTGGAAATTGCGAGTACATTTTCCCCAAGCTTGCAAAATTGTGCGAGTCCCATAAAGGCTGTGTATAACGCGCACCTGATTGTTGAAGAAAAAATTGATGTGAAAAAAATGAGAACAATTTTCAATTTGTCACTGTCCATTGACGGTTGATTTTATATTCATGTTTTTTTGCCCCCGGCATCTTGATGCAGGAGGCATATAGATTGTCTTGTCCGTACGTCCGTGACAAGTAGCTTTTACCGTTTCGTCTAGCACCAACACCGCTTACTACAACACTTGGATACTTACACAATTGTTGCTTATGACCATTTCCTGTCCACCCATATCACCCAATCGCACTTTGACCTTGACCTAATTTGCACTTAAAATAATTTGAATGGACTTTTTCTTGGTTAACTAGATTTTACCGTTTCATCTAGCACCAACACCACTTGCTACAACACTTAGATACTTACACAGTTGTTGCTTATGACCTTCTCAAATCCACCCATATTACCCAACCTCACTTTGACCTTGACCTAATTTGGAATTATAATAATTCAAAAGTGCCATTTCTTGGTTTACTAGATGTTACCGTTTCGTCTAGCACTATTACCGCTTACTACAACACTTGGATATTTACACATTTGTTACTTATGACCATTCCCAATCCACCCATATCACCCAACCTTACTTTGACCTTGACCTAATTTGGACTTATTCACATGGGCTGTCCAGCACAAACTGGGGCATGTGTGTTTATCAACCACAGTGTCTTGTTTCTCCATATTTTTGTTGTTGTTGTTGTTGTTGCTCTGTAATATTGCACAAAATTTACGTTCCTAAAATACACATAAAGTAAAATTCAAACACGCACACATAATTACCTTTGGCGCAAAACACATAACAATCAACATTGAATGTAAATATTCATGGTCTTATTCAATATTTTTCTTTCCTTACACACTTAGTCTCTCCATTCTAATTCCAAGATATGTCAACCTCATTTAAATGGTTTTTAAATCTCCAATTTATCCAATGCATCGAAACAACAGTAACATTAATTACGAACAGAACAAAGTATTTTAAATATATAACTTAAATAAATGAGTAATATGTGATATTAAATGAATACAACATTTCATTTATTTTGCGAGTAAGCTCAAAAGCCATTCGCAATTAAATTCGAACCCTGGGCTGAATTTTTTATTCCAGGCACCGGCTGGTAGCGATAATCTCTGGGAGCTGGTTTCCGTGGTGAAAGGAATGGACGACACAATGTTGTCTGAAAACTACAGCAAGGGAATCATGCATGTCAAACATCTTGTGAAGTTCGGTTCAGTAAGTTTTCATAGATTGTTTATATCTTCTGAAATATAGTTATACTTACAGTGTTTTAGTGTGGACATCAGTACGCATTAAATTCTGTAAAGAAATGTGTAGCAATTAGTGTCACGTGTTAAATATCTGTTCATGTATCTTTCTGATTTTGCTTCACTGAACTGATATTACTTATCAAATTGCCTACATGTTTATTGATAGTGTAGTATTAGTTTGCAATAAGGTCCCAGACATTTTGATTAATGATATTTGTTTTACTCCTTCACTCATCAAAATGAAGTAAGTTTAATTAATTCTTCAATTTCCATTGAGGCTGGTGATTGAAAACTAAAGTGTTTCATTAAATTATATAGTCATTGACCAAACACACAATTACCAGGTTAGATGAACTGGGCCACTGAGAATCAGACATGGATCGCTTTTCTGAGAAGCGATTAAACAATCCATTGCACTTACCAGTCAACACTACTGTTAATTGTTGTGAAACTCAATTGATTTCTTGCGTCAGTCCGAAGCCCAGCAGCTGGAGATGGCGAAGCTTACGAAATTCGGTGGCGGGATCGGGTCGGGTTCCAAGGAGGACCGTCTGCGCCAGGCGGCCATGCTGCACTTGAAGACAGGTAACCTTCAGCGGTACTGTGAGCTGCTCGTGGAGCTTGGGGACTGGGAAAGGGCACTGGCTGTGGCCCCGGGGGTGTCATACACATACTGGAAGGGGCTCAGTAAGAGGTAGGTATAGATTTTGCTTGTAATATATTTAACTTCTCATATGCTAGTCATGGTTATTGTAGTGCATAGTAGTAGTGCTTAGTAGTATAATAAGCTACGGGGTACTTGCGGTTTAAAAATAAATTAATAAATATGAAACTTTAAACAAATGCAAACGTGTATTACTTTTCAATGAAATTTTTTGAGTGCCTCTCATAAAATGTATCGCATTAATCAATTACTGTAAAACCATTATTATTCGTCGGACACTAATTTTCGTGGATTTTCGTGGGTCAGCTCAACCACGTATTCAAATGTACGATGAACCTTGATGTCCGAAGTCTTACATTCGAAATTATTAGTATCTGCACTACTGTGACGTCAGACTAAAGGGCCGCAACTTCTTTTGACCCATGTTTGGGTGATTGTGTTACCTCCCTTGATAATTATTTACTGTGAATACAGAGGAAATGTATGATATTGCTTGGCGTTTTGTAATAATAATTTTTTATATCAGTATTAGTTTATGGAGTCTTGACGTGCCTTGTTAAACATTCTAGTTTTAGTAACACTATTATATTCATAAGTACGACTTATATATTGAGTTATGATATAATATCCCAACACTGAAAAGACACATCTGGTTTTAAAATAATTTATTAATACATCATACGATAATAGACAGCATGGCATAAAATCTAATCTTACATACAACAAAACAATGAGGCAAACACAGCATAATACAGTAGCAACTGTGTAATGAATCATTTTAAATGATTTTAAGTACCATTATGCTGCACTATGAAGCGTTCATCGCAAGTTGCTTAAAGACCCGCCTTCCGGAACCCTGACTGAATCAGGTCGCTCCTGCCCTCCATCACTGCGTGCGTGCTGATGATCCACTGGGCATTGACTGGCTTCAGAACCGACGTGGCCAAATTCACATCTGCCGCACTCTCTACGTCCCCGCCGTTCTCGTCGATCAGTGTCATCACTTGGTAGCAGTACCACCCGTGAAAGCACTTGTTGATGGTCTCCTTGTATTCGTATTTCACCGTGATGTCCAGTGACTGCAACCAGTCGGTACAAGCGGCGGGAACGAAGAAAGGTGTGATGTTGTTTTCTGGCAGAATTTTGTGGAGTTCGGGACCCTGGTGCGCCTTGGAGTAGTTGAAAATTACCACTGCCTCTGGTTGCCCTGGGAGAGCGGGAGTCCATCTCTCATGACAGTGACGTATGGTTCAGTCACGTTCTGCATGTAGCATACCATGCTGTTGTACGTGCTCCAGTGGCTCTCCGTGCTGGTCACGTCCCAGCCATCCGCGAACGTCACAACCTGAGGCAGACATCTGTCCAACTTCCCTGCGTAGATCAGCTGGGGCGGCAGAAGGGATCCACTCTTTGTCACTGCCATGAGGATGGTGATTTGGGGCTTGTTGTCAAGCCCAGCCATGGTCACCTGCTCAGCGCCGCGGGCCTCCATCGTCCAGTCACCGCCGGGAACCATGTGGCAACCAGTCTGGTCCCAATTGATAACCAAACTGTCTGGCACCCCCTTATCCGTTATCTCCATCTTCACCTTGTTTGTGAACTCGGCGCGGATCTCTTAAAAATCATTGGGGATTGTCTTCGTTGCCTTGGTTCCAATCCGCTTCAAATAGCCCATACACGACAGGATAGACTCGGCAAGGGACATCTCGATCCGGATATGCCTACCGTACTTCTAGAGCTTGTGTCTCATGCTCTTCTTCACGATGCCTTCTGCCACCGCTACAACTGTCCTCGCATTTACTACACCTACTGTGATACGTACATTGCGGATGTACCTCTTCACTTCGGCTTCCAAATCCCCCAACTTCGTCGGAGCACCTCTCCGGGATCGGGCCAGGGTCTTTGGTTCCGTGCCGTGTTGCTTCTTGAGCCGAATGTAGGCATCCCGCATGCTTCTGACGGTTGTCTCGCTGACCTTACGACCAAGGTCTTTGCTAAATCGTCTGGAGGCCTTGGCGACACCGTTGTCTATTGCGTCCCTTGCCATCTTCGTCTGTGTCTCTTCATTGTAATCGCATAACTTTCCATGTTTCCGTTTCTGGGACTCATTAGTTGCCGCTTTGACCGCGTCATTTGCAGCCTGGAAATAAAAGTGTGGCAGTTTTGCAAATTGGTTTTAATGCTTGTGTGTATGCATGTGTTTTTTTGCTAACACTACAAAATTCTATACCTGCAATGAAAGTGTGCACTTACGAATCGAGTTTAGTATCGTATTTTTGTATCTGATTTCGATAAATAAGCAAAACATAATGGTAACCTTGCAAAATATATTTACAATCAATAATAACGTATTGTCGTTTGTTTTTAGAGTAGTCTATGGTCATTGTAATAATTTATTTACCCTTTACACACTGCGTAAATGTATCATACGGCAGAAAAGCATTGTATCATGCTTATATGCTAATAAATGAATGCTGTAAATTGTGTCAGCCCATGAGATTGTTGGCCCAAATGCGGTATTTGGGCGAAAATGCGTTATTGGCAGTTTTGAATACACTGATATGTGTAGAAACTGGAAATGGCTTCCTTTTTTCGCGATCATGCGTTTTGAGCAACAATGAGCAGTTTAAGTAACATCACCATAACGACAAATTTTCATATTTAACACAGATTTTAATGTTTGTCATGCATACAATACTGAACCTAGCAATATTAGGACAAGTAATTTATATTATGTATATTTACTGGACTGTCTTTCACAAATAACAAACTTTGAATGTACAAGTGTTTCGGACAAAAAAAATAATAATAAAGGGATGGATCTATGGCAACCAAACAAGAAATCAATAAATAATATTTTCCGTTGACAGTTTTTGAGATTTAAGCAATTATTTGAAATCTCTTAATCATAATCTTGACTTTCTAAAAGAAATCATGTGCCTAAACTTTGACGTCAGTTTTCTCGAAACGAGGCAGGCGGCAATTGGGATAAAAATCTCATGGGCTGCCACAATTCATTTTCAGCGCTTTAGTTATTAATAAAAATAAATGAAAACATTCATTTACTGTGTCTTGTGTTTTATATAACTCATACTCATTTTATCTGCGTGAGAATAGCCTCCGATAAACTCGCAGCTTCAGCAGGTTCTGGCAGGCCAGGTAACGACGATGAACAGATCTGCTTAGAACCTTGCTTAAGCCACGCTAGCACTGACATTATGTTAAATTATACTTTAACTATGTTTGAAAAAATAAATAATTGTATGATGTTTACTTCTTCAACGAACAGACAGAATAATTGAAAGGTACAGATTGCTCAATTGTCACGCACGTATTGATATTCGCAGTTTGTCACTTGTTAATTGTCATGTGCTTAACTGGCTTCGTGGCAAACTGCCATTAATAGGACCCACTGTTTTTATTTCAATTATACAAGACACTATGGGTACCACTATTAATTGGACTGTTTATTGCGATACTGGTATTTTGCACCTATGTTTAATCTCGCTAATTGGTGTGGTGTTGTTACACTAGGGACCACGTTATCGCGAGATTGAGACGATAAGATACGGACAATGCGGGTAATTGACACGTTGTTGTTTTAGCGGATGTCAACTGAGCGAAAGGGTTGTTAGAATAAACAAAAAGCACATGTCAACGAAATAAAATGAATCCACAGTACCTTGTTTTGTTAGCTGAAATTTACTAAAAGCATCTGTAGAACTGACAGTCATTATTTAAAGAAATGAATAAATATATTCTTTTTTAGTTAACATGGAGAACTACCACGACTTTAATCAATTTGATTATTAATGTGTCGTTCATACATGTACATTAATTAGGTATGCCAAATACCTAGTGGCAGAAGAAAACGACTCTGCAGCGGTGTTTTGCACTGCGGTTGGGGACATAGACTCGCTGGTGGGCTTCTACACGGCTAGGGGCCAGATGTCGGACGCGGTGCTGGCGGCCCAGGTAGCCTGCGAGGGGCTTATACCGGGGCAGGTCCAGGGTTCAAGCACCAGTCATCTGAATGGACAGCAGGTTACGGAAGAAGACCCTAATCAGTAAGTTAACCAAGAAAACTTTAAAAGGTAAACTGATTTATATTTCCTGGTTTTTATTTATTTATTTTTAATGAATATTTCTATGTTTTGTTACATTTTCAAGTATCTCGCCTTTCATCTGTACACTGTCAGTTTGACCCCACACTGACCTGCAGGCGAGCAAGCGTATGGTCATTTCGCGCTCAATATAGACTATCCCTCTGGTGGGAGAATTGTCTTAGATGAAATTGATATTTATAGAATCACTGTGTTTATTGTGTACGAATATAAAAGAAAACACTCAAATGTAAAAGTGTGTTCATTTACATCGTTGCAAGATATCAAATTAATTGCTTTTAAACATGTTGATTGTCATGTCAAATCATTTCAATAGCATTGCGCATATAAGAAGCTCTCATTTTGTGCGAACTGTTATTCCCTTATTGAATTTGCCATAAGTATTATAAACTTGTTACAAATTAGTCTGCTGTATTGTTGGGATGTTGCACCTACTCATTTAGGACTAGTGTAGTGGGAATTTATCGTAAATTAGCCAATCGAATGTTAGGATTTATTCATTCGGGGCTACTGGGGGGAAAACTTTCACAACAATGAACATTTAATTGGATATTTATGAAGGTCAAACATTGGGCAAACAGCTACGCCAAAAAAAAAGAAAATGTGATTGTGGCTGCAGCATTACTGTACTAAATTTGTTGTTCAGGAACAGGAATGGATAAAACTAGTAATTTACTGGTATGTTGCAGACGTCAAGACATAAGTTAATGTGTGTTATATGTTGTACTTAATACAGCTTGAAATGCACCAATCATTCTAGATTTCTGTTATAGACATCTGTGTTTGTTACAGACTGCTATTGAAGGCGATACGTCATTGGTCAGAATGGCACATGAGCAATGGGTCTCCAGTAGCCGCAGCTTGCTGTTGTCTAGCAGCCAATGACAAACAGGCATGGCGTTTTTGAACATTTGTTAAACTACATTGGAAGAAATAACAGTTACCATTATTTTATTTGTATTAATATCATGGGAGAATGTGGATTAATATTTAAGGTACCTAAACATAAATAAACATGTTTTTTTCTGTATTTTCTATGCTTTTCCCTCTAGTATGATAATTGACTTCACTGCAGCCATATTTATATAATTATTAGCAACCACAGACATATTTTTGTTATTGATGTTTTTGTGTTATGTTATATTTCTTCTGATAGAGGTTAAAAAGACAATAAAATCACTTTTTGAATTTTTGAAATATCTCCAGTAGAACAAAAGTTACGGGCTTTTAAAGTTGTTGTTTTTTATGAATTTTCTCAAACACGAAAGCCCAATAATCCGCTGAACCATATAGAAGATAATTTTGTTTAAATTCAATTAAAATTTTAACTGACAGTCATAAGGTGGTTTGGTTTATGGATCCTTCCATTGTGTATAGTATTTTGTCAGTTTTTGCAATACAGTCGAAACGCGATACTGCGAATTGTGATTGATGGGATACAACCAATAAGGCAGCTGGTCCCGTCAGTTTTCGTTATATATTTAACTATAAAAAGGTGCAGTACTACGAATTCGTGATTGAACAAAAGATGCCTTACTATGTTTCGGTCACATCATAGCATTTGCAATGAAATGTTAACGCGATATTACAAATAAGATTGTCACGGAGACTTTTCGGCAAAGATTTTACACCTCTAACAAGTCAGACACCATGCCAGTTTGTTTGCATCATGGACAAACATAGTTGTTAACGAGTATAATAACCAAATTAATCCACATTCAATGCTGTGCAGTGAGAGATTTTGTATTAAAGGATTTTTGTGATTACAAATTATGTCATTGCGAATATAATTATTGTCTTCCGGATTTTATACTTCATTTTTGCTTTATTTTTGCTTCATAATGCAAATGCATAAACACATGTATTGTCAAATGCAATTTGTTTTAGTGCATTAATTGACGTTATCGTTTCGACATGCTGCAAATTAACAGTATCTGTTATTTTACTACCGGAATTTCCTAAAGATGCGATACTACGAAAAACGCGATACTACGAACAAACTCTTGTCTCCCATGACTATTTGTAGTATCGCGTTTCAACTGTATTTAAATTCTTGTTCTTTCAGAGTGCACTATGCAGATTAATTCAGGGTAATGAACTGGAGCTTGCGGTTGCCATAGGGACAGTACTAGATGACCTTGACCCTGTGACAGCAGTGGCCTTGGAGATGTTGTCACGGCGATGTGAGCGCCTCGGCAAGTGGTACCTGGCCATCGACCTTCTACTGCAGACACCTGACAGCCGAGTGTCTCTTGCCCAGTGCTGTGCCAGGTACTCTGGTACTGTAGAGGAACGAAATACATTACTGGAAAGGGTGTGTACTTAACTTCAATTATTCAAGTGTTTGGTAAATTGCTAAGAATTTAAATAGATATTTTAATATTTGTAGGAAAACAGTTATGATTTCAAGTCAGACATATTTCACAAAATTAATATGGTATTTTAGGTGCATTATTGTCTGATGAATGGGTCATTATTTTTTCTAAACATGTAAAGAAGTTCCTTTTACTGGCTGTTGAGAAAAACAATTTAAATAGGTTAAAATATTTGTTATTATTTCAAGCCAGCTTGCTTTCAGCTGAAGATAATGTTATGCTATTATATCAAGCCAAACTGCGTTTCAGTTCAGGAAATGTGTATGTTATTTTTTTTAGTCGAGAGTGAGTTCAGTTCAAAATGATACTTATTTCAGGCCAACCTGCCTTCAGTTCAGGATTGTTTCCAAGAGGCCCAGAGGTTGAAGAGTCAAAGTGACGTGTTTGAGTGTGTGCTGTACTTCCTCTTGTCCGACTCCCCGGGGGCCGGTCTGGACCTGGGACTGGAGCATGTGAAAAGTATGGACCGTATTGTGTAGCGCATAAGGGCTGTAAGGAATCCAAAAGTAGGGACCATATTGTGTAGCGTTCTTGATAGAGACCCAGATAAGGCGCATTAGGGCTGTAAGGAATCCAAAAGTAGGGACCATATTGTGTAGCGTTCTTGATAGAGACCCAGATAAGGCGCTATAGGGCTGTAACGAATCCAAAAGTAGGGACCATATTGTGTAGCGTTCTTGATAGATACCCAGATAAGGCGCATGAGGGCTGTAACGAATCCAAAAGTAGGGACCATATTGTGTAGCTTTCTTGACAGAGACTCAGATAAGGCGCATTAGGGCTGTAAGGAATCCAAAAGTAGGGACCATATTGTGTAGCTTTCTTGACAGCGACCCAGATAAGGCACTTTAGGGCTGTAACGAATCCAAAAGTAGGGACCATATTGTGTAGCGTTCTTGATAGAGACCCAGATAAGGCGCTTTAGGGCTGTAACGAATCCAAAAGTAGGGACCATATTGTGTAGCGTCCTTGATAGAGACCCAGATAAGGCGCTTTAGGGCTGTAACGAATCCAAAAGTAGGGACCATATTGTGTAGCTTTCTTGACAGAGACCCAGATAAGGCGCATTAGGGCTGTAACGAATCCAAACAAAATTCGGATCCGAATCCGAATCCAAATAAGGTTTTTACTTTATTTTCAAATCCGGATCCTCAATAATTAAGAAAAGTTGCATTAGTTAAGACATATTCAAGAAAACTTGATCTGAACACATCACAGTTTATAAAAAATGTCTGATAAACCAGGTGTTTCAGAAGTAATTGTTCAAAAAGAGCATATAATATGATAAATCTGCAGAAAATGTCCATTGTAGACATGATTGAAGCTTGTTTTTGTCCAGTTGTTTGTTTTTCTGTTGCAATTTGACATGTTGATGACGAGTTTCCAGATGTTTATTTAGGTTAGCGGTTGTGCATGTTCTGTTGTCAAAGGGGATCTTGCAGATTCTGCATATTGCACTTGTTTTGTCAAGCAGCTCCTTACCGTTTTTGATTGTCATATAAAAGCCACAGAAATGATCCCAAACAAGAGCTGTTAACTTTTCTGGAGCGTTATATATTTTGTTACCAGCCATATTGAATTGCAAAATAAACAATAAAACAATCATAATATAGTAAATAGACTGTCCTACATGCAACAATATTGTATCACAGAATCAAAACCAGTTATCACACGTCAAAAGTCAATGTGCTGAAACTGACAGTGAAACTGAGTACACGAAAATTTGCAAGTTAAAAAGGTTACAGTCAACCAGATTAGATCAGGATCCGAAATTTTGAAAGATGGATCCGTACCTGCAAATCTTAAAATGGTTCCAATTTTTCGGATATTTCGGGTACCCGTTACAGCCCATACATGGGTAAATTAAGCACAAACATTCTGAAGATACGCAGAGAAATATGAAATGTGGAAGCACATATACGCAGAGAAATTAAAACTTGGGTGTACATTTACGCACGATATTTCTCGTGTTTGCATACATAACGTCACATTTTTGTGACTGAAAGACAGAAGAAGATACATTAAGCCTGGGTTTCCCACGACACACCTCATATTTGCTCATACATGTTTCCATATCGTTAACACATCGGTGTACATGACTCATACAATGCTTCCAGAGAGACTACAGTCTGACACCTGGACAGCAGACGAGGTGTTCCCATTGCTACAGTTGCTAGGCAGCGTACGTACGGACACTCTACAGGTCCACAGGTATACATCTCATTGTCAGGATCTTTAGTGGGAAACCACAACTTATTTGATAATATATAGCTCAAATTTATAATTTACCCATTCATTCAGCTTGCATTTCTTCTAGGCATACCTACACAAAGTAATGTGGAGTTGTGAATGATACCCACCAAAACATTAAGCAACGTCACACTGAGTTCATTCCCTCAGAGGCTTAATGCCAAGTGACACCAAGTAATTTGGTGGTGGTATTTTGCAAAGTATATTGGTCTACACCAAGTTGATTCATGTCTGACTCAATCACCCAAGCTCTGTGAATCGCTAAATGTGTTTGTTTTTCTTGTACTAATGATGGTTTGTTGTTTAATGTGATTGGTGTTTTTGCCCCCACTTTAGAGGGTGGGTGGGGGGCACATCGATTTGCCCTTGTCAATCCTTCCATTGGATTTTTATGTCGCACGTAACTCAAAAAGTATTACTGCTACATTGATGAAACTTTATAGGCATATTCATCGGCATCGGGGCTTGTGCACCTGGGTATTTTGGTGCAGTTTTTTCTGACAGCGGAGTTATGGCCCTTTTTTAGCAAAAAATGACCTTTTTAGACTTGTGTCGCAATTATCTATAAAAAAATACTGCTAGAGTGATGAAACTTAATAAACATATTAATTAGCATGTGAACTTGTTCACCTGGGTGTTTTGGTGCTGTTTTTTCTGACTTCAGCAGAGTTATAGCCCTTTTTTTAGCAAAAACTGACAACTCAAGAAGTATTACTGCTAGAGTGATGAAACTTTATAAACTTATTAATCATCATGTGAACTTGTGCACCTGGGTATTTTGGTGCAGTTTTTTCCAACATCAGTGGAGTTGTGGCCCTTTTTTCAGCAAAAAAGGACATTTTCGGACTTGTGTCGGGTGAAAGTCGAAAAGTATAACTGCTAGAGTGATGAAACTTTATAAACATTTTCATCAGCATGTGAACTTGTACAGCTGGGTATTTTGGTGCATTTTTTCCGACATCAGCAGAGTTTTGTGACAACCAGCGGAAGGTGGGGGCATCCGTGTCCTATGGACACATGTCTAGTTATATGTCTTCTGAAGATATTTTTGGACATGGTGTGTTTCTTAAATTCCAGCAAGAAGTCCTATTTGCTGGCTGCCTGTTGCTATACTGGTGCTCTTGTTGCCATTCGAAGGCAGTACTACCCAGTTGTTCTACCTCTGTTCAAGTATACACTGTGAGTTGATCAGGGTAACAACACTAAAGCTACCCTTTTGACAGAGTTGCCATATTTGATACCTTTTTAGCAGGGTTATGTCCCCGTTAAGATTAATTAATTTTCCTAGTAAGTTAATTTATTTACAATGTTTATAACTTGCTAGAGGTGGAAAATAATGTCACTTTAACCAGCGAACATTTATATGCTCGTCAAAAGTAGAAATAATTTTCTAAACACATTCCCCATCATTGAATGGCCACCAATTCTTGCTGCTTGGTCCTGTTCACATCTTAATGCATATTTTGCCACACGTGTTCCAGCTCTTTACTTGATACCAATGGCTATGTTGAAATCGGTGTGCCAAAGTCGAGAATAGAAGCGGAGTTTGAGGCATGGAAATGTGTGTACTTGTCCCAGAATGGGTATGTTTGAAAATGTTGACCATCATATTTCTTCACTTCTTGAGCAGTAAGGTTGAGTAATGTGTAATTATGCAGAATGTTATAATGTGTAATTATGCTCATCTACCTCTTTTTATGATATCTCGGCCGAGTTCGAAAATGGTTCTGCTCCGTTGAAAAACATGGGGCAGTTTTCCTAATATGGCTATAGAAAAAACATGTGAACACTCTAGGAGTCACATCTTTTGCCCAATCAACATGAAACTTGCTCAGAACATGATATGATATCTCAGCAGAGTTTGAAAATGGTTCCACTCCATTAAAAAACATGGCCGCCAGGGGGCAGGACAGTTTTCCTTATATGGCTTTACTGAAAACTTTAAAAAGCTTGTGAACTTTCTAGAGACTACATTTATTACCCAATCTTCATGAAACTTGCCCAGGACATTTGTTTTAATGGTATGTCGGATGATTTCGAAACTGGTTCATGTGGGGTTAAAAAGTAGGTCACTAGGTCAAATTTAATAAAAAGCTTCTGAACACTCTTGAAGTCACCCAATCTTCTTGAAACTCGCTGAGAACATTTGTTTCAATAAAATCGCGAACAAGTTTGAAACTGTGTCACGTGGGGTCAAAAACTAGGTAACCAGGACATATTAAAGAAAAAGCTTGTGAACACTCTAGAGGCCACATTTATAGCCCAATCATCAAGAAACTTGCTCAGAACTAGGTCACTAGGGCAAATTGAAGAAAAAGCTTGTGAATTCTCGAGAAGTCACATTTTTTTGCCAATATTCTTGAAACTAGCTAAGATCATTTGTGTCAATGATATCTCAGACGAGTTTGAAACTAGCTCATGTCGGGTCAAAAGCTAGGTCACCAGCACAGATTTTAAAAAGAAGCTTGTGAATACTCTAGATGCCACATTTATTGTTCAGTCATCATGAAACTTGCTCAGAACAAAAATTCCTTAGCCCCTCAGGTGAGTGATCTAGGGCTTTATGTCCCTCTTGTTTAGTATATTTTTTATTACCCAAAAATCTTTGATAGCTATAAATTAGTTGTCATCAATAGTTTAAAGCATTTACCTGTAATTGTTTTACATTGGATTTTATGCAATATGTAAGTTTAATGTTGGAAGGATACTAAGTCTTGATACTAAACCATGTATATTTCGTTGCCAGAGAATTGAACACAGATGCAGTGTCTGGTGCTCACAAACAAGCCTATGAACGCCTACAACAGTGTCTGGGTGTAGAGACTAATGCAGCCTTGATGGGACCTGTGTGTGTGGTCTCCGCTCATCTCCCCTCGCATTCTGATATACACATCTCCTGTCTTACTGGGGAGAGAATCCAGGTAATGAGTTCTTATCTCCACTCCCATTCTGGTGTACACATCTCCTGTCTCACTGGGGAGAAATCCAGGTAATATGTTTTAAACTCCCATCTGATTCTGATATACACATCTCCTGTCTCACTGGGGAGAGAATCCAGGTAATATGTTCTTATCTCCCATCCGATTCTGACATACACATCTGCTGTCTCACAGGGGAGCGAATCCAGTTAATAAGTTCTTATCTCCCCTCCCATTCCGATATACACATCTCCTGTCTCACAGGGGAAAGAATCCAGGTAATATGTTCTTATCTCCCATCATCTTTTGATATACACATCTCCTGTCTCACAGGGGAAAGAATCCAGGTAATATGTTCTTATCTCCCCTCCCATTCTGATATACACATCTCCTGTCTCACTGGGGAGAGAATCCAGGTAATATGTTCTGATCTCCCATCAAATTCTGACATACACATCTTCTGTCTCACAGGGGAGAGAATCCAGGTGAAATGTTCTTATCTCCCATCAAATTATAATGTACACATCTCCTGTCTCACATGGGAGAGAATCCAGGTAATAATTTTGTATCTCCCCTCCCATTCTGATCTCCTTTTTCACAGGGGAGAGAATCCAGGTAATTTGTTTTTATTTCCTCTCCTATTCTACCGGTTTGACAGGGGATGGAATCCAGGTAATATGTTCTTATGTCCCCTTCATTTCTGATATACAAATAACTCGTCTGACATGGGAGATAATTAAGGTATTATGTTCTTATCTCCCGTCCCATTCTGATATACACTTCCCATGTCAGACAGGTGAGAGAATCCAGTTGATGTGTTTTTATCTCCCCTCCCATGTTGTCATCCCCACTCCCATTCTGATATACACATCTCATGTCTGACTGGGGAAGGGATACCGGTAATATGTTTATTCTGATATACACATCTCATGTCTGACAGGGGAGAGAATACAGGTAATATGTTCATTCTGATATACACATCTGATGTCTGACAGGGGGGAGAATACAGGTAATATATTCTTATCTTCCATCCCAATTTGATGTATATATCACCCATCTGACAGGGGAGAGAATACAGGTGATATGTTCTTATCTCCCCTTCCATTCTGATATACGCATTTCATATCTGACAGGGCAGAGAATGCAGGTAATATGCTTTTATCTCCCCTCCCATTCTGATGTATATATCACCCATCTGACAGGGGATGGAATCCAAGTAAGAAGTTCTAATCTGCCCTCCCATTCTGATATACACATCTCATGTCTCACAGGGGAGAGAATCTAGGTAATATGTTATTGTCACCCCTCCCATTCTGATGTACCCATTCCATGTCTGACAATTTAGAGAATCCAGGTAATGTGTTCTTATCTCCCCTCCCATTATGATAAACCCATCTCATGTCTCACAGGGGAGAGAATCCAGGTAATATGTTCTTATCTCCCCTCCCATTGTGATGTACGCATCTCTTGTCTCACAGGGGATAGAATCCAGGTAATATGTTCTTATCACCTTTCCCATTCTTATGTACACATCTTCTGTCTCACAAGGGAGAGAATCCAGGTAATATGTTCTTAACTCCCCTCCCATTCTGATTTACACATCTCCTGTCTCACACGGGAGAGAATCCAGGTAAAATGTTTTTATCTCCTCTCCCATTCTGATATACACATCTCCTGTCTCACAGGGGAGAGAATCCAGGTAATATGTTCTTATCTCCCCTCCCATTCTGATATACGCCTCTCCGGTCTCACTGGGGAGAGAATCAAGGTAATATGTTCTTATCTCCCTTCCCATTCTGATATACACATCTCCTGTCTCACACGGAAGAAAATCCAGGTAATATGTTCTCATCTCCCCTCCCATTCTGATATACACATCTCCTGTCTCACTAGGAAGAGAATCCAGGTTATAAGTTATTATCTCCCCTTCCATTCTGATATACACATCTCCTGTCTCACAGCGGAGAGAATTTAGGTAATATGTTCTTATCTCCCCTCCCATTCTGAAGTACACATCTCGTGTCTCACATGGAAGAAAATCCAGATAATATATTCTTATCTCCCCTCCTATTCTGAAGTACACATCTCGTGTCTCACAGGGGAGAGAATCCAGGTAATATATTCTTATCTCCCCTCCCATTCTGAAGTACACATCTCGTGTCTCACATGGAAGAAAATCCAGGTAATATGTTCTTATCTCCCCTGCTATTCTGAAGTACACATCTCATGTTTCACGGGGGATAGAATCCAGGTAATATGTTCTTATCTCCCCTCCCATTCTGAAGTACACATCTCCTGTCTCACAGGGGAGAGAAAACAGGTAATGTTCTTATCTCCCCTCTCGATCTGATGTACGCATCTCCTGTCTGACAAGGGATGGAATCCAGTTTATACAATCATGTAGTATGTTATTTACTGCTTTATGATTCTGAGACACATATACTGGTTAGCAACCCATTTTCGCCAGGAAATGGAAGTCTTTGGTGTCTTACACGTGTCTTACTCATCCATTTGTAATGAAACTTGGCACAAGCAATGTTAGGCACCTTAGTCAAAGAACAATAGCTTTTTTTTCAAAATCAGTTCACACATATCGAAAAATAGCGCGTGCAAAAACCACCTATAATTTAATGCATGATTGTAAATAACTGTACCAATTATTTGCACACCTTAATAAAACGGGTTTTCATTCTGCAAAATATTTTCATAATATTATTTCATTTAAGCAAAGCGTTTGTGAGAAAATGGCAAGTTAAAATTTGCACACAGTCATTCAATCATTACATGTAACAGTTTCACAATGCTAACAACTGGCAGTTTGCAATTTTCTTGATACTGGACTTAATGCAGTCCGCACAGGCTAATCCAGGACGGCACTTTCCGCCTAAAGTGGATTTATGGTTAGAAGAGACTTCCTTGAAACAGAAAATACCATAAAAGCGGAAAATGACGTCCCGGATTAGCCTGTGCAGACTGCACAGGCTAATGCAGGACGACACTTTAAACACATGCATTAAGACCGGTTTTCCCATGAGCGCCTCATATTGTTTTACAAACTACTTTATTTCTATTCCAAGGATGATATACTCCATCATAAAACAACTTACTTATCTTGTTTACATTTAACTTGTAATGAGTAGGTTAACTTATTTCCATTTGGCTCACTTATAAATAGAAAAATATAAATAGCAACAGCTGGGACCCGAACAGGGGTACTGCAGTATTTGTGAAAACACCAGTTTATTTTACACGTTTAATAGTTCAATTTTAACAAGTTAAAACTGAAATAGGTCGTTTATATATCTAGATTCATTCATGATTCACTCACAAAACAATCTTCTGGAAGTAAAAAGCATTATGGAAAAAAATAACCCCCTCCAGCGCCTCAAACAAATGAGCGCGAGCGTGATGACGTCATCCCCCACGTCATCCTGCCAATGTCAGTTATGCATTGTTTGTTTACATTGATATTATTGTACGGAATTCATACTAATTTCGGCAATAATGGCTCAAGTTTAGCAAAACAAAAAGGCAAATCATCTCCAGACTGGTTTACAGTATTTGTTCGTTGTTTTACTGTTTTTCACTAGTGGCGATTATATTGGTGCGGGCGAAAAATAGGTCGCTAACCAGTATGTCTCCCACTTTTTTGACATGAGTACATCAATTAAAAATAATAGTGTTCCATGATAAGTGTCCAACTGTAATATTCTTCTCACAAGTAATTTTTTTTTTTCAGGGTCTGTCCTATTTTCTGGAGGATTGTACGTCTGCCATGTCACACAACGAGGCTCTCATGTGGAGCAGGGTGAACCCTTTCTCTCCGCTGGGAACTGGATACAGAATGAACCCATTCTAAATAAATAAAAAAACTTGATACAGAATAAAAGCATCGTAAAGAAAGCCTGGTACTGGATACAGATTGAACCCATTCTAAATAAAGCCAGAAACCGGATACAGAATAAAGACATTCTAAAGATAGACTGGAATCGGATACAGAATGAATCCATTCTAAATGAAGCCGGGAACCAGATATAGAATGAATCCATTTAAATAAACCTGGGAACCAGTTACATGACACCATTCGGCAGCCAATTGTATAAACATTTCTTACCGCACTAAACAATGATACCGCAGTAACCTGAACCCTACCATAGGTAAAATGGTTTGTATAAACAATTTCCAAAAAATTAACCACGCACTTACCTCTGTATATTTTTACCCACCTAGCTTACCTTGGTTAGAGTATTTTAACCACAACAAACATGGCGGACATTCATCTATGAATATAGATCAACGCATATATATAGCCATACTTTAAACGTAAATTCAAGTATAAAGTTATCAAAATGTGCATCTTCAATTCTCCGATGTACACTTCACGATTTCTACACGTCTACTGACCCAGAATAGATTCGATGACATCACACATTTTTGACAAATTGTACACGTCATCGTGAAGGCTTGATGAGTCTGAATCGGAATCATATTAGAGGCACCAAACGGGTTATTTCAATAAAAATGCCAATCTTTGAAATGATGGTAGTAAAAAAAGAGTGCTGAATAGATTTAATTTAATTAGCGTGATATACATGCATATTTTTAGTGTGAAATACTTGCATATTTTATGAGTTGTTTTCTGTACTCTCTTTATGTTTTTAATATGAAATGCAAGTTAATCCTTATTTTGTTTTTGTTGTTATGAAAAGGACACACATTGAACAAGCAAAGTATTTATAATAATCTACATGTGCCCAACTTCAGATAATGGTTAAAAGTATTTAAGTATAATTCATGTAAAAGGCTAGATACAGATTATAGGAGATATACAAAATTAATTAAAAGATTTACATTTTATTTATCTCCAAATAGCTGAAGAAGCAGATCTACAAATCTGTTAATAATAAGTTTAAATGTGTTGCAATATTGATGTGTTGAGTATCCTCATTTCAGTATAGTGCTTGTGTGTTTTTTCACAATGTACATTTTTATACATATTTTTGCAAATATATCATTGTTTAACTTATGACTGTGTGAAGGTTTTTAATCAGATATCATGACTAGTATTTCTTTCCTCCAATTTCATTCATTTCGGCCATTTTGATTTCTTACTGCGATCGTTTGGAAATTTCCGCGTAAATAAATATTAGGAATTCTGGGTAAAACAACCCAGGTAAAAATCGCTCAATTACAGTGGTTAAGATACCGCGCGGTAAAAAGCTTTATACAAGTAAAAATCTACCGCGGTATCTTAACCAAGATTTTGACCGTGGTAAGTGATTTACCTAGGTATATTATAACCATTGTTTATACAATTGGCTGTGGAATGGAGTTGGGAACTGAATAAAGTACTGAATAAACACATTTTAGAGGCCATAGTTAATATATTCTTTTCAATCATGAGTTATAGGGCTTAAAGATTTTGCTAGCGGAAGAAGAAATTACATGATACCTTGATCAAAAGTTAGAACCCAACTCAACAACAAGGAATCATAATTAAAGTTTGCCATACACACAACAGTCATTAAACACACGGATGTTTTTATATGGATAGTTCTTTTATATTAGTTTAGGAAAATCTAGCCAATAAAACTTCAATTCTATATTTAAAAAGTTTATTTTCATTAAAATGTAGTCTTCCATGCTACTGAGTAACTGTGTTGTTATGTCAACAGAAAGTCGGTTGTACACATTGTTTGGATAAGTATTCATAACTTTGAAAGTAATTATTTAGTGTTACGTTATTTTTGTTACAGTCTGTTGTTCAGGCAGTCAGTTTTAATAGCATATGGACATACTTTCTGGACACATTCATTATTGCATAATAATAATTTATTATTTTTAATGATTTTTGGTTGGTGCTCTTTCTAGGGAAATAACAAATTGTTTCTTTTGTCAAGAATCACTGGAAATTATATGTTTTCAAGAGAATGTGAAAGCCAATTGTTATGCTTGTGTTAATGAATTGTAGTTTCATTAATAAAATACAACATGGGTCATATCAATGTGTTTAACACTAAACATTATGCAAATTATTAAAGATAAAAGTTTATTTTATGCTTTCCAGTAATTAATAGGGAAATATCAGTGAAATAAAATTGGTAATTCACTGTATAAAACAGTGAAAATGACCACTGGTAATTGTCACTGTTTCATACTGGTTCCCAATTTACAACAGTAAATGAAACAGACCGTCAACAATGCCGGACTCAAAAGTATCAAGTGAGTCCAGCGATATTTTCCAATAAAGCCCACTTAGAAAGCAATTAAAATTAAAAAAATAATGGTGGAAAAAGCATAAAATAAAAAGAACATTTATTGGTTTTGGTAGTATATCAACTTTCTTCACTCGTGATCGTAGAAAATATTAATTTCTATGATCACTCGTGAATTAAAATCGATATTCTACCGAAACCATATTGCAACAAATATCCTCCATGTATTTCGTGTCACTTTCAAGTGTTGTGTTCGGCCAATGCGAGTTCTGTAGTTTTTCAAGTTGTTCTTGCTTAATTTATTTATTGTTATTGGCTAAACTAATGTTAGATTTTTTAAAAGAAGTTATTATTTTGATTTACTGTGTTGTTTTAATTTTGGGCTTTTATATATATATAGTAGAACCTGACGTCCCTGTGAATTCTCTATTTGTACCCTATCTATGGTATCAAAGACTGCTGTTGTATTGTAAACATTGTTTATCTAGACCCGTATTCACCAACCCATTCTTAGACTTAAGAATAAAGAATAGACTTAGACTCAATAAAACATCCTTGTGTGTTTGTAAATATTGTGGTATGAGTGTCGCTTATGTCATTAACACATCGTTGTAAATAAAAAAAATGCTATAATTAGAGTGAGAGAATACCATGTAAGATTCAAATCAACGGTCTTTTTAGAACAGAACAGTTTTAAGAAGAAGTCTTTATTCTTAAGTCTAAGAAAGTGGATTTGAACACGAGCCCTGGAGTTTTCAGTTATTGAAACGAGGCGTGTTGATTAGTCTGCACAGGCTAATCCGGGACGGCACTTTCTGTCTACAGTGGATTTATGTTTAGAAGAGACTTCCTTGGAACAGAAAATACCATAAAGGCGGAAAGTGTCGTCCCAGATTAGCCTGTGCGGACTGTACAGGTTTATCCGGGATGACACTTTACACACATGCATTAAGTCCGGTTCCCCACGACGCGCCTCCAATGTATAATTGGATATGCATGTAAATTAAATGCTATGGCTTAGTTATCAAGTCTTATCTAGCCATATCTTCCTATTACTTAATTCAACTACAAGAACAATCTTAGAAACCATTGCTGGTCATTAATTACTGTCAGAAATGCAAAAGTGATAAAAATGTATTGGTTCATTTCAAACAGTTTTCAATAAAGTTTGTTTCGTTTTAAATATTGTCATATCTTGAAGGCAGTGTAATTTAAATTTGTATGTTTAACATTTGTTACATAATGTTATATTGTTTCACCAAAAACTGATGTTTTTTTGTCGGGAAAATTTAACTTATTTTGAATTTTACTTGTGTAGTGCATGTATTTATTTAGTTACAGACGTTTATTATATTGAATGAAACAGGCATTTGTGATCAAATTTAATTGATAATTATCATATGTAATTCATTATAGAATTTTGTTGCAAACTTTGTAAAGCCAGAGTTTATATTAGTATTTCAGAGCTTAAAACCAGAGTTTATATTAGTATTTCAATGATTTGCTTTTCCTTGTTTAATTTAGGCACTTGAATTTAGCGTTTTTACATGTAATTAAATGAGACAAGTGTTTTATAGATTTTAATGACAAGTTGCAAGTGATGAGTATAGAATGGCAGGTGATTCAAAATTGTAGCATATTTCACTGAATTCCGTTGCATTTTTTTGCCATAGTGTGTCCAGTTTGTGCTTGTTTATTAGGTATTGAATAAATCTTAAACAACGATATTTGTTTCGTTTTTTAGCTCGACTATTCGAAGAATAGATGAGCTTTCCTACCAGCCCCGGCATAAGCGTCCACGTCTGAAGTTGGTTAAAGTTTTTATTCAAAAGTCTTGTAACTTCAAAACTACATAAGTTATTCACTTGAAACTTGGAATATACCTTTGTCATCAACTCCAGTATCATGGTGAACATTCCTCATAACTCTGTTTTGTATTTTGATAGAGTTACGTCCCTTGTTCACTTAGATTTTCTGTTTAAAGTTTATATTCCAAAAAAAATTCACTTCAAAACTTCTTAAGTTATTCACTTTAACTTGGAACTAACCCTTGTCATCAACTCTAGTATCAGGGGCAACATTACCCATAACTATATTTTGTATTTTGACAGAGTTATGCCCCTTTTTCACTTAGGTTTTCTGGTTAAAAATTTATATTCAAAAGTTTTGTTACCGTAAAACTACATAAGTTATTCACTTGAAACTTGGAACTAACCTTTGTCATCAACTCTAGTATCAGGGGCAACATTACCATTAACTCTGTTTTGTATTTTGACAGAGTTAGCCCACTTTTTACGCAGACTGTGTGGTTAAAGTTTTTGTTCCAAAAATTTATAAAGTATACAAGGCTTCACTTAAAAATATTGTATTTTAACACATGTATGCCCCTTTCACTATCCAAAATATGTACCAACTGAAATACTTCGATAGTCGAGCGCGCTGTCCTCTGACAGCTCTTGTTGTATCTAAATCTTATATATATTTATTATGAACACATCAATCAGTCATGTTTTCTAAACTCCAGTCCACGGATTTATAAGAAAGTAAGTTAGTAGGTAAGTAAATTGTTTATTGCGATAACATGTATATAGTTTTATTCACAGTATAATGGTAAATTTAATACATGTATTACAATACACCCGACCCATTTGGTCTGTAAGTCGCCTTAGCATAAATATTTATTAAAGTCTATATGTGATACATAATATGTACATTGTGTATGTCACTGTACAAATGTAAGTTGAAGTATATATATATGTGTGTGTGTTGAGCAATACATGCACACTGTAAGTGGGTGCCCGATCGTTATCCATCGCCACATTGTTGGGAGCTTGTGTCGGTATCCAAAGGGGCTCTGCAATAATAAATACCTTTGTCAAACAGGACCCTTGACTTAATTTAACACTTTATACGTATTACTTAACGGTCTTTAGTTATTATAGATGTGTTACACATGTTTCCGATCTCTTAATATCTTACACAGTTTTATGCATACATGCATAGTAGGTTTAATATTCATAGTGCAGCCCTTAATGATCATTCAGGTTATAATCATTAGTGGGCCCTATCTATTGGGAAGCAGCATGTGCGTGTGTGTGTGTGTGTGTGTCTGATGATTTTGTAACGAGTTCACCGGGATTCTGCCCCCATATGGCCTTCTCTCCCACAAAAATGCAACTGTTCACAACCTCAATAAGTGCTAATATTTTGCACTACAGATACTGCGTTATTGCTCGAAGTTGACAATATGGTCATCGCCCCCAGGAGACTTGATAGTTGGGTTACGTAGGATAGTGCAAGATACAGGAGACGTCCCGTTCCAAATGAGACAAGGCCTTGTGTGTGTTTAGTTCCCGGTGGCAGGCACCTCAGTTTTGCGTCTCAGTTTTGCGTCTCATGTGAAAGACGAGGTCGAAGGTTATGATGTAGCGGGTTCTTGAACCTGCGAGCCCTGGAATGTGAAGCTAGTGCGTTAGCACTAGACCCGCTACTAAATTAACCAGTGAGCGTTTACTTCCAGTTGGCCTCAAACCGTCGGTGGAGACAGGACTTGCGTAGTCCCCAGATGTTGCGTTAATCGCAGTTCTTATTACAGTCGTCGGGACGCAAGACATTACAAAGCAATGACAAGTTTAAGACGTTTAATGGAATTAAATATGTTTGCATTCCTTTTCAACAGAATTATATTTGCACATAATAACGTTTGTTATAACAGAAAAGTACATCTGGCGACAATTATTGAAAGAAACAAGACAACTGGACAAAAGCTTATCCTGTTCTGCCCCACACTCTTGGTGCTTTCCAAAGGTTCTGTAGTCGTCTGCGGCAGGTCTGAAAGACATTAAATGACGTGAGGTGTGTCGTGGGAAACCCGGGTTTAATGCATGTGCGTAAATTGTCGTCCCGGATATGCCTGTGGAGTCTGCACAGGCTAATCCAGGACGACACTTTCCGCTTTTATAAATCCACTGTAGGCGGATTTTCCCACAACACACCTCAGATATAAATGAAGAATATCGCAGAAGGAAAGTCAAAATCAGCAATTGTAGTAGAACGTTCATTTGTAGATTAGTAGTGTTATTGTTGCGCTATTATTAGTTGTGGTGGAGGTGGTTGCTGGAAATTAAGTGATGAAGTGCAGCTTGAGTAAAAACTGAAAACTAAAAATTTCATTATTTACAAGTGATTGAAGGCAATGGTTTTGCATGAATGTATTGCCAACGAGGTTCAAAGAAATATAACATCGTAACGGTGTAGCTAACATTATCTAAATATTAAAGTAAAGCAAGATTCTGTGTTTGATCAACACCTCATGCCCCCAAAACAAGATTCTGTGTTTGATCAACACACATGCCCCCGAAACAAGATTCTGTGTTTGATCAACACACATGCCCCCGAAACAAGATTCTGTGTTTGATCAACACCTCATGCCCCCGAAACAAGATTCTGTGTTTGATCAACACACATGCCCCTGAAACAAGATTCTGTGTTTGATCAACACACATGCCCCCGAAACAAGATTCTGTGTTTGATCAACACACATGCCCCCGAAACAAGATTCTGTGTTTGATCAACACCTCATGCCCCCGAAACAAGATTCTGTGTTTGATCAACACACATGCCCCCGAAACAAGATTCTTTGATCAACACCTCATGCCCCCGAAACAAGATTCTGTGTTTGATCAACACCTCATGCCCCCGAAACAAGATTCTGTGTTTGATCAACACCTCATGCCCCCGAAACAAGATTCTGTGTTTGATCAACACACGTGCCCCCGAAACAAGATTCTGTGTTTGATCAACACACGTGCCCCCGAAACAAGATTCTGTGTTTGATCAACACACCTGCCCCCGAAACAAGATTCTGTGTTTGATCAACACACATGCCCCCGAAACAAGATTCTGTGTTTGATCAACACACATGCCCCCGAAACAAGATTCTGTGTTTGATCAACACACATGCCCCCGAAACAAGATTCTGTGTTTGATCAACACACATGCCCCCGAAACAAGATTCTGTGTTTGATCAACACACATGCCCCCGAAACAAGATTCTGTGTTTGATCAACACACATGCCCCCGAAACAAGATTCTGTGTTTGATCAACACACATGCCCCCGAAACAAGATTCTGTGTTTGGATCAACACACATGCCCCCGAAACAAGATTCTGTGTTTGATCAACACATGCCCCCGAAACAAGATTCTGTGTTTCATCAACACACATGCCCCCGAAACAAGATTCTGTGTTTCATCAACACACATGCCCCCGAAACAAGATTCTGTGTTTGATCAACACACATGCCCCCGAAACAAGATTCTGTGTTTGATCAACACACATTCCCCCGAAACAAGATTCTGTGTTTGATCAACACACATGCCCCCGAAACAATATTCTGTGTTTGATCAACACACATGCCCCCGAAACAAGATTCTGTGTTTGATCAACACACATGCCCCCGCTTGGTGCTGGATAGCTCATTTCTTAGTCCAACTTAGGTCAAGGTCAAAGTCAAAGTGAGGTTGGGTGATATGGGTGGATTGGGAACGGTCATAAGTAACAACTATGTAAACATCCAAGTTTTGTAGTAAGCGGTGTTAGTGCTAGACAAAACGGTAAAATCTAGTTAACTAATGAAATGGCAAATTTGAATTGTTATAAGTCCAAATTAGATCAAGGTCAAAGTGAGGTTGGGTGATACGAGTGGATAGGAAATGGTCATAAGCAACAACTATGTAAGTATCGAAGTGTTGTAGTAAGCGGTGTTGGTGCTAGACGAAACGGCAAAATCTGCTTAACCTTGTCACGGACGGAAGGACGGAAAGGACAATCACTATATGCCTCCCGCATCAAGATGCCGGGGGGCATAAAAAAGAAAATCGTCTGCACTTACCACACTGTCCTGAAAAAGTAAATATGACAGAAATATGAATTATCTTGCATTGGAGTTTATTCAAAAAGCGTAAATCAATTATTTGTTGTGACAATTCTAGGAAATGATGCATTTTATAAATATCTATATATTGTATATAAATGACATTCTGTCACAAAGCCATATAATTATAACAACTTTATTGAGAGAATTTTTGGCTAACTCAATATTTTATATAAACAAAATCGTCTTTAAAGGTAAACGTCTATGATTAATTGTTTTATTCCAGTTCGTTATTTGTCATGTTTGAGGTGTTTCGCAGGGGCGTAGCTTCCTGTAGGCACTATAGGTACGTGCCTATACCTTTTTTTTCCAGAGATGAAAAATTTAAATATGCCTTAAATGCAATAAAACAAGAGGGGGGGTGGGGGTGAGCGGATCTTTCTTAGCTGTGTCGATTACGTCAATATGAAATAAAATTTCATGAAACGCACGCTTATTTTACAATTATTTTGTAGAATCGAGGTTTAGCTGAAGTTATATGTGTGTAACCACATACGAGTATAAACTCTCCTGGCCTATTATAGCTTACAGCGTCATTTTGTAAAAAAAATCCGCCTATTGTGCCTATACATTGTTTGAACCCAAGCTACGCCCCTGTTTCGTGTACTCCGGAAATATCGAGTATGATTATTTAAATCATAAAAAGTTTAAATCTTTCGTTAAGATAATCTTGAGAGGGTTTATGCATGTAGATCTTCATCAGAATGTAATGCCTATACCTATGGTGTCCAACATCATAACCGTCCCGTCTTCAGCTACAGCCGTGGAATTCTGGTCTGCATTACATTTCCTGGGAAACACCGTCATATTCACCGTGGCAACCGTCTTTTCAACGACCTATATGTACGAGAAGATGGCAAGAATTATATTTGAGGCGTGTGATGGGAAAATCGGGCTGAATGCATGTGCCACGGTAAAGTGCCGTCCCGGATTAGCTTGTGCAGTCCGTACAGGCTAATCCTGGACGACACTTTCTGCCTTCAGTCGATTTATGTTGAGAAGACACTTCCTTAAAACAGCAAATACCATAAAAGCGGAAAGTGTCGTCCTAGATGAGCCTGTGCGGACTGCTTCCGACCCCTCTAAATGCGCATATGACATGGGTTTGTTGTGGCTAGTTTTACACTGGCTCACGACAAGTACTAGTACTTGAGTAAATATTTAAGAAACTGAAACTGTAACTACGATTTAACTGATATAATACTTGTATTAACCTGAAAAGTCAATACATTTATGAAGATAGTCAATACAAATTAACACGAAAGTAATTGACACAATCCAATAGAACTTACCAAGCACGAGAACTCGTAGAAAGTGGAACTGCCGTTCAAGGGCGTGTCCCTGTTGTACACTGTCAGGTAGGTGACATCTCTCGCGGTCTCGTGGTACACGCAGTCCAGAACTCCATGCTCTGAAAGAAATGGTACCATGGTGTTTTATATTAACCACAACACAGTTATTGTCATTTAAAGCGGAACATTGTTCTCCCTGCTCTGAAAGAAATGGTACCAGGGCGAGTTATAAAAAACAACTTATCTAAGGTCATTTGAAGCGCAACACTGTTCTCCATGCAAGAGGACAAGTATCACGGTATATCGACTTTTACCATTTTATGCACCTATCAATATTTTCCCCCAGAAGGAGCGGCGGGCATATACGGGACTTTAGATTGAAAGCAATTCCAGACAGGCGGGAAATTTACACGCCGAATAATTCCGGGTCCCGGGAAATAGACTTAGTTAAGAGTTTAGATCCCGGTAATATTGACCCCCGGGCCATTTGATACACCAATTAAGCACCCCCCCCCTCCCCCATTGAGGGGGTTTGGACAAAAATGCTTGACCCTAGGGTGGGGAATTAGATCCTCCAAAATACAATAAGTCTGATTCACCTGGGTTTGCCCGCCGCCGCCGCCGCCCCCCCCCCCCCCCCCCGGGGAAAAAAATGTTGATAGGTGCATTACGCACTGATGATTGGAGATATCAAGATTATATATTATCATTGTTAACATAAATGCGTTAAATGAATAAAAGGATTTCTTTAAGGCGTCGTATTTTCAGAAAACTAGTTCTGGCGTGAAACAGAGAACAACTTTTTATTTACCGGTGTTGAACTACGAGTGTCGTTGGTGTGCTATAATAACTGAACTAGGTCGGTATTTATTTTTTTACCAACACAAGCATAGGGATGAGTTGAAAGATAGAGCTTTAAACCAATAATCATTGTTTGTATACATGCATTAAATTAACTGTACGGTACGCGTATATGCAAAATAGTTACAAATCATTACGCGGTATTGGTCTTATGAATAGTGTTGTTATTTACCGGAGAAGAGTTGGGGTGTTGTGCAGAGCGTGTAGTTGAAGACGAGCTGCTGTCTCGTGTCACACACGTTCATGCCCGTGTCATTGGAGGCCGGGTCCGTGCACGTGTTATACGTGTAGGTGCCGAACAGGTCCGAGGGACACTGGACACTGGCGTTAGTCTCTGTACCTTGAAAGGCGATGTTGTATTGAAATAAAACGTATGAGGCGTGTCGTGGGAAACCGGAGTTACTGCTGTTAATATATTAAGATTTTAATAAATACAAAAGGCAAAATGGTGATGCTAACTGTTACAATACAATATTTACCATTTATGACGATGACTATGACGACAACGATCATGATGATGATGATGTTGATGATGATGATGGTTTGTGTGTAGTCTTATTTATAAGACGTGCAACGAATTCAGTGTTACTTTTTATATAGCTGCAGCGAATATTGCCCATATAAAAAGTAGCTCAATATTTGCCCAGAGCTAACAAGTTATGCTAGGTTTTGGTGATACTGACCCTCTATAGGTTGTAATGTTGGAAATATTTGAACATATACAAGAACATACATACCTTCTCTCAGCATGACATGATAAGCGTATGGCTGGTCGTAGTTGTCCAGGTTACACACCATCTGTATTGTGAGGCTACCGGAGTTGGAGTACGGCACAAACTGGTAGCCTCTCACGTCCGCCTCTGAAGTGGTCCATTTAGTTTTTTATTACAATAGGCCTTTACAAGTTTTGCCACAAACATTTACAACTCCTCCTCTCCAGCTGTTGTGAACGGATTCATTTCCATTTATAGATAATCACAAACGTATCACAAGGTTTACCACGTACTCTTTTGTGTAAAATAGGTTAATGGTTAACACGTGATTTCAAGTGCAGTGATTGGATACAATTGCAGATTAATTTGCATTTGATTGATATTAGTGCAAAGGTCTATACTGAGAAACTTTAGGGCTTTTTGCCGTTACTTTTGTTTTGAAAAGCCCTAGAGAAAGATTGTATGCCAACAGTAGCGTATATTAGATTTACAACAATAAAGTACACTTTTAGGCTATTTTTCTATTCATCAAAGATCCTTCATTTAACTGAAAAATATTTTACTTGTAGCTTTGTAGTAGATAATCTTGTCGACAGAGACAGGACGAATATCCAGGCAAGTGTAGATGTAGGCGAACATGCCGACAAAGATCTCCACTTCCTCTGTCGACCTACAAAAACTGAAAATTGTTATCCCTGTAAATTATTCCGATAAAACGCCATGATGAAATTCACTTTTGTTATTATATTCGAGCATCGTATAAGCCACTTAAACACTTGATTGCATGAGCCTTTTACCGAAAACTTGCTGTATATAATAATTTGTTTTAAATTTATACTGAAGCGTTAATTTAATAAAAATGTATAGTATGTTCTTTTATAGCCTATCTATACAACCTGGAACACTGTATGATTTTATGAAGCTTAGATACGGCGCACGTATTTACCGGTACACGTATTCTAACAGCTGATAGTAGCAAACGTTTTCACTTAATAGCAGTTTATCGTAAGTTCAATGATTAATGAATTATCGGTAATCATCGTGCATTAACCCAAACTGTTAAACCGTATATACGGAAGTGACAATGCACATATAGGTCGTCACTTTGACCTGGGCCAATAAAACTAAAAACATTCAAAGGAAGTTATTTATTGAAGTTGTAGATTTGTGTTCATGCTATTTAATGTTCATGCTATTTAATCTTAACTTATGATTGTTTAACAATATATATCGTAAGCTTGGAACATATGGCTATAATTGACTGCTGAGTCCATGACTCCCTCACTACAAAATGTACACTAAACCGATTTTCTAAGAGGCCACTTTTCAAAATTATTAAAATTAATTTTGACCAGTGTAATTTTACAGTTTTTGTCAACAGGGTCACTTCATTTGTTCAACTGTTGTAGGTAATCGCAAACAGGTATTTGTAGAAAATGTTGATGAAATATAAGGCTTTAATATACGTTATTCCATATTTAAGAGAGTTTTCTTTGTTTTGTGGTATTCAATAAATGTGATATCTCTGATGGGCGGAGCCTAACCGTGCAATAAGTAGCGTGCGTATAAATTACAACTTAATTTCAATAAACCGCACGCTCAATACGGTATAAAACACTTGTACCATACGTTTACCTCAATATGTTAATTATCGAACCTCACCATGCGGTCTCGTTAAGTAATTAACATATTTCGGCAAAAGTATGCTACAACTATTACTTCTTTTGTATTAAATTGATGGCATATTTGTGTTAATCTTTTCTTGAAATAAGATGATAGGTACATGGTCACTTAGAAAATCGGTTTAGTGTACATGGGCATAAACAATAACGCCGCTGTTATTTACTGTAAGAGATACTTGGAGTCTTGATTTTCGAAGCACGAGAAGTTCATCTCGCTGTAGCCCCTGAACGGCGCGCCGGAAGTCCGAGACACTATGGGGTAGTTGAACACGTGCCTGGCGTTCACGAGTATCTCGCGGTCTACGGAGGTGGTCCGGGTCCACTCGGACCCGGCTGGGAACTCGCAACACTGAACTGAAATATACGTTTTTTTTCACGCTATGCGGTGGAGTAGTGGAAAATACCAAATTTAAGATCTTATTTTATTTCATTCGTGGTCATTGAACATTAAAGCCTCATTTAAGGTGAAAATTGTCAAGTTTATATTAAACAATTAAAACATGTCTGGTAAAATTGTATTATTGTATGTGTAAGCTTCTATTATACCCAACGTCAGGAAACTATTTGATTTTTGAATACCGTTTAAAATAAAAGCACCGATCCTCCAAGTAAACTGTTTATAAACACTTGCTTTGTTTATTTCCATGCTTTTCATGAATAACTAACTGTACTGCTAACCGTAATGTCATTTGTCATAAAATGGACAAGTCATTTTGAGGGCCGTCTCTAAAACGTTTTGTACAGTATTTGAAGTTTAAAATATATCATACATGCAACAATTTACGAACTAAAAATCACTTGGTAAGTTTCTGACCGCTATAATAAGTACATTTGCATAGAAAAACCATGTTGCTTGGTGTATAATTACCTTTGTTTTCTCAATGTGTTGTACCAATGTCTTTATTCAATTCTGATACTAGTATAGGTTTATTAGACGACCCTCGAAATTGAAACACTTCACTGACCACAATAACGGGATTTTTCCATGCAAAAATAATGCATAGGATTTGCATTCCTCTTGCTGGAAACTAGGACACCAAATGTCTTCAAATGTAAACAATCAAGTGGAAATAAAACGAGCCAAATTTCACTTATTTTAAGAAAATGTAAACTAGTGTTCGGTCATTTGTTGATTAAATCTTAGTTAAATATTTGTCTTAACTTGCAGCACCTTGTGTGTGCCTTTAATGTTTTAAAATATGTTTTATATGTCCACTCATGAAATAATATAAAGTCAAAATTATGCAGATATATCACTTAGAAATAATATCAAACAATTTGCGTTAAATTATTTATACAAAATGCAAAATGTAACAAACTTTAAAAGAATTATCGCCTTTTAAAGTGTGCAGTATCTTGCATACAAATAATGTGATTTGTTTTCACTTTATCGAAGTTATATCTATGTATGGCTTAGTTTATATACACACTAACAATACTTTAAAGCACCATTAACTGCATGAGATGTATCATGCATTTATTTCGAAGTTCGATTTATTCTAGATTATGATACGCGTCGTTTTTTGTTATTTATATTTTATTGTAGCATTTCTGTTTTATGCACAATTAAACAACGATTTATATGTAAGGTACTTCTAGTTTGTTTTTTGGAAATATGTATTAATTGGTAATACAAATTACCTCAAATTATTAATATAAATAATAGGTCGCTTTTATAAACGTATACGTTGCTTGTTTCGTTTCGTGTTGCTTACATTATCAGGAACAGGGCTGTGCAATGCATTACCACAACGATGCTTTCAGGCATCAATTTATACTTTGTCTTTTGATGTTTTTTGCCGCTGGTTTCATTTCATTGGATCATTTCTGATCTATACATTACCAAAACAACCGGATTCATTTCTGAAATGTTTCAATTATTTTAAATATGGTACAACAAAAAATAACCAACCTGATAAACAAGACAGGAAAAAGATAACAATAAAAAATACGTCCATAATTGTAACGTTTGTCAGTAACATAAAAATAACTATAATTTGAAATTTATCAACGCATATATAGCTGTACCCATATAACCAATAAAGTGATATATACCGCAATTCTTTCACCGTTATTTATAACACCAAGTTGGAAAACATGTGGACATTACGTAATGGTGTTTCCCATACGTGTTGTAACTGTTTTTACATTGCATTCTGTCTCCAAGATGTATATAACGCTGTTACTCGTATCGTCATATCGCACAATAACTGTGAACAATATGGGGCGGGCACCGTTTCAAGACACGTTCCAGCAATGCACCATTTATTCCACCTCCGTTACAACTAGAAAACATTTCTTTTGAAATATTTCAGTGAATCTGTACATTTCAAAAACGCGTTGTTCTGTTCTTTTTTCGGAATGGAAACCGTTAATGTTTTGAGTGATAAATTTTTTATTTATGGTCGTTGAAATGTGCTCGATTAATTTCGATTATTATTAACAATTCGTGTTTTATTTCGAAATAAACGCCGTCAAAAGGACCGATGCAAAAAAAACAACACCAAACGATATGCATTTTTTACTTAAGCGTTTTCGTTCATTCTTATTTACCGACCAGCAGTAAACTTGACTTGAAAACGATCTTGAATTTGAATATATATATATATATATGTGTATTAAAATAATGGTTACAAATTTGAAATAAGTTTGGGATCTTGCGACCAGGGCCGGTATTCACAAAGCTCCCGAGGGAGATCGTAAGTTGTACTCAGCTCTAGAGACACGAAATGTTCACTTATGCGCAGTAGTTTTCTTGACAAATGGTTCAAATACAGAACACCTGAGCAGCATTCTAAGGTTCAAAACATTGTTTGTGCAAAGACCAGTGTATGAAATACCCACAGACTGTTATGAATTTAAGAAATCGAGTTTTCACTAGGAGCTTTGCAAATACGTGCCCAATGCAACTTGCCATGGATCACGTGGCAAGTAAATGTCATACTCCTCCATGAGGACTACTATTTCTCGCGTGCTGAATTTTACTGAATTTTTATAGGTTTTTATTATGACATAATTCGCACCTTAGTGCAAGAATTCGATAATTGGGGAAGAATCTGATTAGGGTGCTGCACCCTAGCTGGCCCTTTTTGGCTACCCCCCTGCTGGCCCTCTTGGCTGCTTGAAACAGAAATGTTCAATATCTTTTAAAATGATACATATTATTGCAAACGTATAAGGTCAAATAAATAGACTCTATTTAAAACATGAATTAGAATCATTTAATTGCTAAAAAACCTTTGCATTTACATATTCGTTAGAAAATGACAAAGAACTGGTACGTTTTTCCACCACGCTCTTTTTCTGCCGCACCCTGTTCCTTTTTGATACCAGATCGTTTCCTACAATAAAAACTTACATTTTGCACCGCATGTATTGAGTTATTGCTCTAAAGTGAATATATACTATATGCATATTTATTAATATAATGCAGCATATATTATATGTCTACAATGTTTAATGGCCCTATTGTGGTGAACTCAACGCGCTGAATTGTGCTGGATATACAAGTACCAATGCAAAGTAATGATCTTCATCGGTGACGAATGCACATGTGTAAAACTTAAAATCTAAATATTTTGCCTATGTTAGTGCACGAACAGTTAGTAAACTATTCAAATGTGCACATACCTATCGAGTAGCGGAGAAAAAATGCAACATAATCTATTTTCTGTATGACATATACACACGTGTTTAACCTAAAATCTACATATTTGCCAATGTTAGATCACGAGCAGTTTTTAAATTATTCAAATGTGCACAAACCTATCGAGTAGCGGATTTTAGAGGGGAGCGGAAGCGGCGTACTCTAACCCTCCTCTAAAATTGCCCAAAACATATGCATTTTGTTGCCAATATATCAATTTATTGTAATAATCCAACCGATTCTTCTGTATTTTCGTTAAATTGTTCCGTTTCGATATCATTCCAATACGGTGACGTAAAAGGGGTCAAAAGCAGTTTGTTGGCAGCCTCTCTTAGTTACAGTTACTGAATATTTCCGCCCCCTCTCACTCAAAATCCCGGATCCGCGCCTGATAGCAGACAGCAAAAATGCATAGAACACATTACATCACTGACATATACTACCAAGTCACAGTCTGGTTTCTAGTTTATTACATTTAGCATATGCATTTCCATTCGTGAGTGTGATTTATAATACAGTGCCAGATAACGCATTATCACACGTGAAGCACAAACATAAAAATTTATAGATGTAACACAAAAGCAATGTAACATAACAGAAGCAAAAAGTATCGTTATAACGCATATACAAAGCAATACGAAACAGAAAATATTGAATAAAAACAGAATTAGAAGCTTTATAATAAATTTTAAAATATCTGTAAAGTAACAGAATTGTATGCCTCATAGTTCAAATGCCCAACGGTGGCTGTATTGATGTATATATCAAGTTCTAAAATAATCATTAACTTCCTTTTGTTCTTTAAAGAGTAATGCATTGGTTATTTGAGAGGCAATTATAAAGCATGTTTATTGCACTTAAACATTTTATATTGATTTTTCACAAGGATTAACATGAAGAAGCATGCATTCGGTCCATGCTAAATCACATGAATACAGTCGTAGTGGTGTATCAATAGTATATATAACACTCATGATATAAGCACATACGTTATTTGGTAACAATATATCGAAAATATCAGTGAGATAAATCATTATATCACTCACTGTGCTGGACTACTTTTTTAAACGTAAACAAATACTCCATAGCATTAAATAAAAAGAAAATTGGTTTGCTTTCGGTGTGATATACATTATATCATCAATCGAAAGGGATACAATTGACATATTTTCACTAGTGCCAGAGGTCGTGAAAATATTAATTGTCTCCCTTTCAAGTGATGATATAACGCCTTATCACACCGAAAACAAACAAATATCCTCTATATATCACTGCTACCAGGTAATAGTAAACACTCATTAATACCAAAGTATGTGAATTGTGGAACATTGATTGAAAAGCATCGGACTTGCAAGGGCAATCTTTTTCATTTTTATGTTACCATCAGTTTGTGTTAGTAACTACAATGTAATTTAAAAACAAAACAACAAAACATATTTATAATAGTCACAATAATCTCTAGACTACGTTGCAAATGTACTAGTATCTTAGTAGTATCTTTCCCATTAACATCCGAGAAATACAAGTGTCATTTCATGGAAATTAAACACAATCTATGGCAATTTTCACCTCAACAATTTTGTCTAGCAGATGTTAGGTACGCAAACATTTTTTCTCAGAGTATTGAGAGCATCTGTTATAGTAAATCTTATACAGCTGAACTTCTTTATGTCAAACTCGCTTTAGTCAAAGTTCTGAATATGTTGAAGTGAACAATAATTTCTGAATTTGTTCCTTTTGATATTACATAAAATAAATACAGTTTATATCTCTAACTGTTAATAGGAATTTTATGCTGGAAAGATTTCTTTTCCTAACAAGTATGTTCACACTTATTTACATGTGTTTAATGTTAAATATCTCCAAGTGTTTACAACTGTATGTGGCTGCCATGGTCTGGTGTCACACACTGCAAGCATCTTAATGCTTCTATTCCACAGGTTTTTGTCATTAAGCGTGTCTTTTAATTGAGTAAATAATCATTGGTTAACAGTCCTGTATATGCACACAAAATAGCTATTTTAAAGCATGATTGACAATCGTTTGGACATAATACTTCCACAGATTCTGTATTTGGATAGAACAATGAATTTGTCAAAGTCGTTTTACATTCCCAGAGACTTCAACATAACGAAGTTAAGCTGTACTGTAACAGTGAGTTTCGAAATTACAAGTGCAACATACAGCACAGTAACATATAATCTACATATAATGCAAATGGACGTGGAAATATGAAAGACAACAAACATATCAACAAGCTAAAAAAATATACATATACAGATGACAACTTCAAGTGTTCAACAGATCTATGGATATGTTTAGCAGTTGTCATTACTCATAAACATAGTCAAGTATCTCTCATGTACTAAAAGCATGACAAATAAGTTCAGGCGTTAAAATTTCTAAGCATAGCTTAATATCTCTCATGTAATAAATGTTTAACCGATATGTTAAGAGATTTTCTTGATACCATATACATGTATAGATTTAATCTTTGGGCAAATTGCAATAAAATGACGTACTGTTTGTAAATCACTAAGAGACAAAAAAAAGAAATTCTTTGTTTGCCATACCATAAACAACCATTAATATCTTTTAACAAAGGCTTAACTTGATCTTGTACAATTCATAATAAGCATATATAATTACACATATATAAGTAATTGCTCTATTGTCATACCATATTTAATAACCACATACCCTAAAATCGTCTTAATTTTAAATAGCATTCATCAGTAATACATTTATAATAACCCATAGGTCAAATAAATGCCGTATTTGAGAGCTTCCCAGATGCAGGCACATTCCTACAAACAAAGAAGTTTTCCGAAAGTTTTAAAATCATCAGTGAACAAGCAAGAAAAAAGTTTTGCATAAAGGCAATTTGCAACAAAGCTGTTTCGAGAAAACGTGTACAACGGTGTATTTTAAAAAATGAAATAAACTTTGATGAAATCTAACACTGATTACAAGTAGCCATGGTGTAGGCAGAGATCCACACAAGGTCAGGCTCTAAAGCTATGGGCAAAGTGACAGAAGGTAGAGATTATCTGCAGCTTTTGGAACGCACTCATTTGGTACAGATGAAGACACAGGAAGACAGCTGTAAGATCATTGGAAGACATATAGAAGACATCGGGATTGCTGGAAGTTACAGAGATGCAACTAGGAAGTTGCAATGTTGTTATACCAGTAGATAGTGTCCACAGTGCCTGGATTGTGTGTGAAACTATTATATATGATATATGTATAAATGTTACACAGATACAACACTTTCACACTCAAGCATCGAAATTTGCAAAATTGGGAGATCACTGGTTTGATCACTACACTGGGAGGGTTTGAGCGATATTGGTTCTACCAAGGAAGCAGACTTAACTTCTTGATACAATCTACATGAGATTTAAACTAGAATTGTCACATGAGTGACGGATATACCCCCACAATACGACCTTGTCACCAAACTATGGCATCCATTCGAAAGAAATGGACAGAGAGAGAATGCTTTAATTTGTGAATGATCAATAGTGTATTTAAAAAAATTTAAGTTCAATAGGAGCCATAACTCTGTCAACATTTAGTGGTTTTTAACCAAACTTGAACTTGATCTGTATTTTATGATGTTACACCTATGTACCAAAAATAACTGAAATATGTGAAGCCTTTCATGAGTTATTGTCCATGTTTTTCAGGAATTTAAGTCAAAAAGGGGCCATAACTGTGTCAAAATGTAGTGGTTTACAACCAAAGTCGAACTTGAGCTGTATTCTATGATGCTACACATGTGTATCAAAAATTATTTGAATATGTCAAGCCTTTCTTGAGTTATCATCCAGAACCCAAAAACCAACATAACGACGGACCTACAAGCTCACTCCTATATACCCCCCTAAACTTCGTTTGAGGGGGTATAATTATTATTGGAGAATACGGACTGCCAGAAGATATGCGGGCAAACATAAAAGTGGCAGTGGAATAGTGGATCTGGCACCGATTTCTCAAACGTTCTTAAGTAGGTTATGGAATACGCTTAAGCTCTCTATTTTCATATTGCAAGAAAGTGTTTATAAAAAATATTGTAAACATAATATTACCTTTTGAATGAAAATGGTTCAGATAATCACAACGCACAACATTTTATTTTGTAATTTGTTACTTCAATTTTAAAATTATAATTTAGATCGATAAAATAAGAGAAATAAGCCTGTTATTCTTCAGAAAATTTGAGAAACTGGGCCCGGGGCAGTTACTTAAAAAGCTCCTATGGGAATCTTGACTTAAGTTGTACTTTCTATGTAAAATCCAGAGATTTCTGTTTACAAAAGGGAACAATACTAAACATCTAAGCCATATGTACTAGTCTGAAACACTTTACTGTAAACTGGACTATACATGAAACAGCCAAAGACGTCAGAAATTTTATGAACTTAAGAAATTGACTTAAGTTTTCCTAAGAAGCTTTTTGAAAACGAGCAGAGGTGTCTGTCCACCTTGTGAAATTGGGAGATCACTAGTGTGATCACTACACTGGGGAAATTATACACAGGGATACTGGTTCTACCCAGAAAATACTGGTTCTAACCTGAAAACAGATTTAAGAGATTCTTAATGCAAATAATTTATATCCTGACAACTAGAATCAAGACAAATGTAATTTATGGCCGACATTTTGTTTAATATTCTACTAAGGATTACTCGAAACTATGGAACCAAAACAAACCAGTCTTCAGAAGAATTCAAAACATTAATTCACAAACAAAACAATTCAAAGACTGGGAAATATACAAATAATGATACATGCATATTATCACGATGAATATTCAGCAAACAATTATGTTTGGAAAGTTTTTACAACTGCTTTCCTTTCTTGTTCGTCTACCATTAATCATTAAATCATTAAAGCACAAAATAATCTGTTTACTAGGCTAAAACGTATGATGTCATAGTAAAGCATAAAACGTCATAGTGAAGAACATCTATTCGAGTGTCTTAAAAACAATACAGATTTGACGAAAATTTTAAAACCCAGTCTTGCAGGACCCACTCTGCCATTCTCCAAATGTCAAAATGGCTAAAGAAATTATAATTTGGCTACAACTTTTTCTCCCCCCCCCCCTCAACCCCCACAAAACAACACACACTTTAAAATACTCCAAATAACTAAGATTTCTACAATGTATGGTAAATTGGGCTAAAGATATTTTTTGGCCAGTGGAAGCCCTGCTCTGTACTTTTTGAAATTGATAATATCTATATAACATTAGAATGAAAAAAAAAAGGATTAATTGGGGTTGCAAACTAGTGTGCAGTAAATGAGAATGCATCCTATAAATATTGTAATTAAATTATAGAAAAACAACATCTCTGAGAAAATGTAGTTGTTGTATTGGATCCTAAATATAATACAATGAAGAAACACAACCAATATAAACAGAGGAAATGTGTAACAACATTGAATAATAACAGCTGAATAAGCTTTGTACGCCATGAAGCTTTCAAAGCTATATATAAAAGATAATGAAAGTAATATACCCATAGTAACAATCAGCACAGCTATTAGAGCATTCAGTAACAAATGATTATTTTCACCTTCTTTATTCTTCTCATGACTGAAGTTTAATGCAAAATATGTGATAAAGAAAAAATACAACAGGGTGTAAAACAATAATCGTCAATTTAGTGCAAAAACTAAAGAAAAGCAAGTGCGTATAGTGTCGTCCCGGATCAGCCTGTGCAGCCTAATTTAAAGTAGAGGATACCATTACTCTGACATACTATCATTTATATTTCTGTGTTCTGAGTTATATAAAAGCATCTTCCATTCATATGAAGATATTAATCACATATTAACAGTCAAATAAGCTAAAAACACCTAAAACACCAATAAACTCTTAGCATAATTAATATGGATGATGTGCATATTTTCAGAAGCACAACATGAAAGACAGATGTGATAAAAATAAACATATCAACCGCCTGTAGATAAGGCCTGCATTAAAATGGCAACATATACACTATTCTGTCGGTTTTTGTCTAGTCACTGGTCCCCAATTGTCAGGAAAACACACTCAACACAATTCGAACACAACAAGTTAACAACTTTGCCAATTCATGTCATATTTAGACAAACACAACATTTTAAAGGCTAAGTTTAATTAAATAATATTTAAATGCAGCAATGAGGTAAGACTGGTTGTTGTCAGGGATCATCCTAGCCCAAAATTTTAGGGAGAAGCGACTTCTCCTTTTGCTGAATTCAGGGAGAAGTTTATCGATAACTGACACTGGCGCATAAAGCAGCTATTTAGCCCATCAATCCATTGAATTATGTATAATTAATTAATTACAAAGACTACAACCTGTAGTAATGAAAGATAAACACAAAATAGCTTAATAAGTTTTATTGGCATTAGAAACAGTATTTTCAAAAAACAAGCACTTATGTTTATGTTCATGACAATTGATACTTACACTTCATAATGCAGTCACTGGTTTCCTTTAAAATAATGTCATGATATAAAGAGTAAATGTTACAATTAACGCCCTTGATATTTCTCCTAATAACGCTTATGTAATACATCGCTCAGGTAGACAAGTACCGGTATTGTACACCGCTTGGTTGTCAGCAAGCTGCACATGGAAATCGTGCAACATAATTTTCCCGCCATAGTCGGCGTCAGAACAAAGAAACCACATGAGAATGAAATAACGTTGTAATGGTGTCGCGTGTTGTTCAATGCTTATTTTGGATGACGTCATTTACTACAAAATGGGAATTGTATTATCTGTTGCTTTTCATACGCGGTGTTTGTTACGATCGTGTTAATTGCGGCAATTGAAAATAATTGATAAGTGTATCTTTTTGTTTTAATTTTAAATTAATTGTCAGTTCTAAGGTCAATCATCGCAATTAAGCAAACAGCAAATATTCATAGCCTGAATATAAGTTCTTTCACAGTACGTAAAACGGTAATAATAACCCTGAATGACTGTAAATTCTAGTGTAAACCGGTTGATCATATCGCCCAGTGTGCACTCGCTTTCGTGGTTCCCGACAGCCTTTGCTAATAACAGATTTACTTTGAAAGCAAGTAAGCGAAGTCGGGAACCGCAATTGGAATAACCTTAGCCGATTGGTTGATTGATTAACACAATGCCAGGTCAGTGATGTGTAACAAACTTTCTCACGCTGTCTACAGATCAATTATGGACAATTGTAGCATCGTTATCTCCACAAACCATGACAGTAGTGGGCATAAGATTAGAGGAATAAGCATTAGTATTGACAATTTTCGGCGATTTTGATTTTGCTTTGATCAGATCACAGGGCGTAGTCAGACACCATTGGGCGACGATTTCGCCCATGTCACCCTCTAGGATAATCCCTGTGTTATGCTGTACTATTTTGGCAGGTTTTGTTTGAAAAACCGTAACAAAACCATCAACTTAGTTAACTGAAAACATGTTAAAAACAGAATACAGCTAAAATAACTGTAAGGTTCGTGTTACTTTGTACAACAGTTTGGAAATATACAGGAAATGCCCCACACCACAGTCAACATAAAGAACCATTTTTACAATGAACCTTGGGACTAACGAATAGTTTCCACTTGCACAGAGAACTAAACAGAGAATACTAGGTCAGTGTTGAATGAAGATGTTTATTTAGCGGGGCTTAGAAAACCTGAACAGCGAGACTTGTCGAATAAAGTTCTCTTTATTTAACACTAACCTAGTATTCTATTTATCCCATCATTGTCTGTCTTTAGAAAAGAAAACACACTCAATATTAGGAAAAACAAAAAATGAGGTCACAAAAACAACAAAAGGATGTCATTAGACTGCTCATGTTTGCTCTATCTTACAGTGTTAAAATAAAGCAAAGTTTATCCCACAGCAGGCCTCCAGATTAGGTTTTACGCTAAAGGGTACTGTACCCACTGAACTCTTTTGTCAAAGGGTATTTTACCCCCTGACTGTCAGCTTTAAAGGGTATTGGAGACTCGTAAAGGGAATTTTCAGAGCTTCAGATAGGAGTGGGCCTAGAAGGGTATTTTAATCCCATGTTATTAAGTGTGAAGTAGATAAATGTGCATGTAAATATTGTAAAGTTCCAGCAGTGTTAAATTAGATACATTAGGAAACTTGGTTTTCAAAGTTTATATAAATTTTTGGCAAGACTTTCAATGTTGATCAGAACCCCCACTTCAATTTTCTTAAGGGTACTAGTACCCCCTACTTACAATTTATAAAGGGTGTTTGCAATATTTTAAAGGGTATTTACACAAATACCCCTCTTATCTGGAGCTCTATCCCACGGGATGTCATTTCGTCAATGCCGGCATGATGATGGGATATACCATGAGACTTATGCCATAATCTCCATTCACGCATACACCACAACATACACAACTGAGGACATGTTAGATGAAACAAATTGAGCAATGCTTAATTAGCTTTTGTGCATCATAATGTTAATTCTTATCTCGACTAGTGTTTATAAAGGCTGAATGTCAACAATTAAAAAAAATCTTAAAATGTTGGAAGTTCATAGCACTGGATTTTCTAACAAAGTAACATACAGTTTGATAAGCCGATATTTTTCTTTGAAAAATCCGGCTAAAAATTTAGACACAGACGTTGCAATATGATTCCAACTGGTATTTATATTTAATAGTGGTCATGCATAAATTCCAAATATAAGGAGTTAACAATTTTGTACTGAGCCATTGATTTATTTGGAATATTTTGGACTACTTCAAAATATGCATTATATAGGATGCTTATTCCTGAGAAGTAGTGACAGACAGAAAAGTCCTATGAAGTTGCTGAATACCATACGTGAATACAATATTCATATTTGTTTAATGTCGCATGACTATAATCACAAAAATACAAGGTGTCTATAGTAATAATAATAAATTGATCAATAATTCTCGTGTTCATAACATATCCATGCAATTATGAGGGGCTTTCAAGTGTTTATGTAGTGTAGTCCCGGATTAGCCTGTGAAGTCCGCACATGCTAATCCGGGACAGCACTTTCCGCCCACAGTGGATTTATGTTTAGAAGAGAGTTTCTTGAAACAGAAAATACCATAAAAGCAGAAAGTGCCGTCTTGGATTAGCCTGTGCTATTTATTTAAGCTTGATTGTACCAAAGGCTATTTGAGACACTTTCCAGTCCATTTTCTGGGTAGTACCAGTACTTGCCCGAGTAGGCATCAAACTCAAGGCCTCTCGATCCATTATCACCATATCACACCATATCCATAACACCACTGCAAGAGCTGTCTCAGGACAGCCCGCTCAACTATTCAACTGCTTTGTTAGAATTATTGGCCTTTAGCACTACAAAAAAGGGGCATAATTCAGCAAAAATACTTAAACAGAAATCTCTTGAAATCATTTGTGAAGTTTTAATTGAATATCTGTAGCAGTTATAGAGATATGAAGTTGTTACCAACAAACTTTAACCTGAAATTTTTAAGTACAAAAAGGGGCATAATTCTGCTAAATTGCAGGTCAGAGTTATGGGCCTTGGTCAGTGATCTTACATAATGACCCTGAAGACATGTGTGAAGTTTCAGTTGAATATCTGTAGTAGTTATAGAGATATGGAGTTGTTGCAAGCAAACTTTAACCTGAATTTCTAAGTACGAAAAGGAGCATAATTCTGCTAAATTGCAGGTCAGAGTTATGGGCCTTGGTCAGTGACCTTACATTGTGACCCCGAAGACATGTGTTAAGTTTCAATTTAATATCTGTAGTAGTTATAGAGACATGTACTTAATGCACGCAAACCTTAACCTGAATTTTATCTTGCACGCAAACCTTATCCTGACTTTTCTAAGTACAAAAAGCCTGACTTTTCTAAGTACAAAAAGGAGCATAATTCTGCTAAAATGCAGGTCACAGTTATGGGTCTTGGCCAGTGACCTTATATAATGACCCTGAAGGCACGTGTGAAGTTTCAATTGAATATCTGTAAAAGATATAGAGATATGGAGTTTTTGCACGCAAACTTTAACTTGATTTTTTAAATACAAAAAGGGCATAATTCTGCTAAATTGCAGGTCAGAGTTATGGGCCTTGGCCTCACATAATGACCCCGAACACATGTGGGAGATTTCAATTGAATATCTGTAGTAGTTACAGAGATACGGACTTATTGCACGCAAACCTTAACCAGAGTATTACGCCGACGAATGGGTGAGTAGTATAGCTCAAACTATTTGGTGAATAGTCCAGCTAAAAATTACAAACAAATAATGGTGAAGAAGCTTATAATTTTGTTCTACCAATTTTTATCCTCATCTTACTACAAAATAAAATTATATGACACATGTACTTCATTAAACTAATCAATGAGAAATTTAATGTTTTATTACAAATATGAAGAGAAAATAAAAGAAGGAATCATTTTGAAGTGTTGCAAGCTGTTAAACAACATTGCGTGCTACATTACCATCAACTGAGTTTTTAAAACTACAGAACACTAACTCTGCCGATCAGGTCTAAACCGAGCTGACTTTGAAACTCCCTTTTTGGCACTTTCGTCTGCAGTTTTACTCACTTCCTGTGGAATAGCAATCCCATCATGCCCTACTAGCTTCCCAGAATTCTCTCCAGTTTTCCCATGATGCACTGGGGAAACAGGCATGCTAGGAGTCAATGTGGGCAAGGTAATATCCAAGCTCATCCTCTCTTTTTCTGGAATCAACTGTTTCAACTTTCCCACAGCGTCCAGCAACGCGGCCCTCTCAATCTCCAACGTCCGTATGTGGGATTTCAACTTGGCCTCCTGAGTCTGGAAGTTGCTGATCATGCTCTCGAGGCTGCGTTCGTGGCTATGCGCGTGCTGAAGCTTCTCTATTAGCTCCATGTTCTGCTGTTTGAGGCTGCTGTTTGTCTGCTCAAGCCTCGTCAGCTGGTCGCCGTCGCCCTTCTGTGGGGAGAACATCATCACCTCGTTGAGCACATGGTACTCCACCTCGTAGGACTGCAGCTGCTTCGAGATGTCAAGGTCAAACACCTGGAAAAGGTTTGGTACATGTACTTTGCAATACCTTATGTCATCTTCACTAACCAAAATTGCTTTAAAATCATGCATTTTTGGCAAATGTTATTACATCTAGAATGTTCTCCTTTGATAAATTGATGCAACAGTAACAGCCATTCTTAGCACTAGACAAGCCCCAAACACCTAAATAAAGCCCTGCATTAACAAGAACGATACCACAAATGTTATTTATATTATAGACTTACACATGAAGCAAATATAGACTTACACATGAAGCAAATAAAGACTTACACATGAAGCAATTATAGACTTACACATGAAGCAAATATAGACTTACACATGAAGCAATTATAGACTTACACATGAAGCAAATATAGACTTACACATGAAGCAAATAAAGACTTACACATGAAGCAATTATAGACTTACACATGAAGCAAATATAGACTTACACATGAAGCAAATAAAGACTTACACATGAAGCAATTATAGACTTACACATGAAGCAAATATAGACTTACACATGAAGCAAATAAATACAAATTATATTTCTTCCAATTTTTACATTTAAATCATGCTATATCAAGTAAAAAGCCTAGTGACATCATGCAAATTCACAATATTACAGGTAATGCTTCCTGCTTAGTATGCTGTTCAATGTCACATGATAAACTAGTACCGGTAATGGCAATGACTATAAGGCACAATCTGTTTGTACCTGGTTGATGACTCGCTCCATCTGAATCATGCCCATTTCTGGCAATGTTGTCTTAATGAACTCCACGATTGTTTCAAACGAGTTACACTGCATGATCAGCTCCTTGTGGTTGCCTAGCAACACCAGTGCCACCTTGAATATCACCTCTGACCCCTGAATGAATATCAGATCTGGAACAAAAAAAGGCCTAATAGGACACCAGTCACCCAAATAAGTAGCTTGGCCAAGCAAGTCAAAATCTTATATTAAATACTTAAAAGCTAGAAAATGTTGAAAGCCTGCCTAAGTACTGATATGATGTGATATACTGATAAAAAAAATGATACTGTAATTACTGTATTGATGCTCAATTTTTTGTTGTATAATAACACATACAGACTATGCAGTTTTACAAATGCTGTTTCGCATCCTTTGGGACAAGCTGGGCAATATGGACAATGAATTTTTGTCCTCTGTACTCCCCACATTCAGTGGGTTCTTTTCACCTTTGGGGGAAAGGTGGCAGGGTCCTTCAGATGGGTAATTTTAGAAAACCATTATTACATGTTTATATTCTACTTTGTTATAAAAATAAATGACTTGTTTTACTACAAATGATAACTTAGATGAACTTGTTTGGATGAAAAATTGCTGGGATTGTTTATGAAAATTCCTCTATCTTAGCCAATTTTTGTCCGATTTTGGTCAATTATTTTTCAAAATAAAGCTTACATTCTGAGGGGAATTTTAAAGTAAATCTAGTGGGAAAATGTAAACTTTTAAAGCTGGGAAATTGGGCCGAAATTCAGCCCCAAACTGGCCTTAAAAAACAGTGACATTCCACATATTAAGTAAACAGGAATATTCATATATTTACTATTATATAAGTTCAGACACGAAAGTAATCAAAATCAAAGGTTAAATAGCTTTTTTTAAATACTGGAGCCACGAATCTCAGTTGGAACATGTGCAGCAGAAGGTATATGAAAACTGTAAAAGCTTCAGGGTGGCCAATACAATTCAGAAGTAAAATTCCCTGAGTTTTCCCAGAGTTTTTCCTGACGGGACTGTGATTTACCCGTATTTATTGTCAGATTACTGGCACAATTTGTGCATAGTGATTAATACATATACAGCCGCCATTCACCTCTTCTAATTATTTTTACTAAACTCTTCCTGTTATTCAACACAAATTAACTATGTTTCTTGCTATACAGTCACAACAATCTAATTTACTACTATGTTACTTTTTTCTTTTTGGATTTGTTTCTTTCTCCTTCCATGATTTTCTGAAATTTATCCAATACTCTGATTTTCCCTGAGTTTACGTGTCTTGCACTAAGTCATTGGTTTATTTTGTAATTGTAGACTTTCACATGTACAAAGGAAGAATGATATATTCACTGTCGACCAGATATTTTAGATACGTAATTCATCAACATCACAAGCTCAAGAACTCCATACCAAAGACTCGGGCCACAAACCCCAGCGGGAATTGCGAGGCAAACAGCGTAAGGAACCACGGCGCCGCGTACAGGGTAGGGGCAATGTCATGCTGCTCCAGGTGTTCATACAGGTCTCGGTAGTAGTGGTGGAGTAGACGCGTAAGCTGGTATAACTCAATCTACAAAGAGACATAAATTATAGAGGTTATAGCTGGGATTTCAATAGATTTTGAAAACCAGGATCAAAGACTACAAAACAACCTCAATCTCTTAGTCTTAACTTAAACTATTAGCCAACAAACTTTAAAACTGAAACGTAACGAGCGATTTCATTGGTCAACATTTTAAGTTAAGACTAAGTTTAAGATTAAGAATTTTTGTAGTCGTAAGGCCTGGGCCCATATTTATAGAGATTCTTAAGCCATTCTTAACTTAAGTTAAACATAAGTCAAAATAAATATTAGTCAATACTGGTAATATCTTTTCAAGTTGCTTGCAAAGATTAAGATTCAGATGATAAAGGATTTGTTTTACCAATAAGTTTATAAGTAAAAAACGTTCTAAAATTGTATTAACACAAATTACCATGTGCTGAACATTGAACAAATAAGCAAAATCAAAATTACCATGATTTCAGTATTTTTAACCCAGAAATTTTGATTTTGACCCCTTCAAATTTTAAGCCAGTGGTCATTTGACTCCTGGGATGGTATTTTTAAAGAATCTTAGCTGAAAATTAAGAAAAATCTTTAAATTCTCAAAGAATGTATTGAATTTTCTGACGAAGTAATGCCTTATTGGAAAATGTTGACACATAATTTAAAATATAATTCACAGTTTATTAATATCTAGAATTCGTCATGCAAATGTTCTTAAGCATAGTGTTTTAAACACAAAATATATTTATAATACACAATGGTAAATTTTGAACTTGGCTTGCTCAGATTCTCAGTTTTATATAGTCGGGCTTGTAACTTTTTCTTGCTCTCAAGTAACTTGAATAATGAAAGAATTAGAGCTTGCTGATTTTGATGACTGAATACATATGAGGGGCGTCGTGAGAAAACCGGTCTTAATGCATGTGCGTAAAGTGTCGTCCCGGATTAGCCTGTGCAGTCCGGGATGGCACTTTCCCCTTTTATGGTATTTTCTGATTCAAGGAAGTCTCTTCTAACCATAAATCCACTTTAGGCAGAAAGTGCCATCCTGGATCAGCCTGTGAGGACTGCACAGGCTGATCCGGGACGACACATTACGCACATGCATTAAGCCCGGTTTTCCCACGACCCGCCTCATATTTATTTACAAGTCTAAGGTTGAGTGTGGCACTATTGCATCTGATATAGAAATCTTAGGCAGATACAACCGTTTCACACTCATCCCTCCAATTGTAAGCACACCTGCAGAGCTATCATGTTGGGCTTGTACTGCTTCCTCATGCCCAGGTTGTACATCACATGTTTCCATGCCTCAAATGCCTGCAGCTCATCCATCTGTGTGGAGAAAACACAATCTCGTTAAAAACATATCCTACAATACACTACACGAGAGAAAAATCGTATCCTAAAATACACTTCGCAAAAGGTTAATGATTTCCTAAAATAGGCTACGCAAAAGGAAAATCATTTCCTAAAATATGCTACACAAAAGGAAAATCATATCCTAAAATATGTTACGCAATAGAAAACCCATCCTAAAATACGCTTCGCAAAAGGAAATTCATTTCCTAAAATACGCTACGCAAAAGGAAATAATTTCCTAAAATACACCAAGCAAAAGGAAAATCATTTCCTAAAATACGCTACGCAAAAGGAAAATCATTTCCTAAAATACGCTATGCAAAAGGAAAATCATTTCGTAAAATACGCTATGCAAAAGGAAAATCATTTCGTAAAATACGCTACGCAAAAGGATCTAAGGACCATCAGTACAAGGTCACGTTCTGACAACGTTTCAGTCAGCCTATGATCCATGCTTTCATGGTTTTGTGAAAGTTAAAGCTAGGATGCCAATGTGCAACTATTATGCATTCATATTTTTACCATGTAAACAACACTTCTGAGTCAATATGTAAAACATGCCAAAAAACAAAACTTTGTAGTACAAATAACTATTACATGCAACATTTCGTTGTTATACATAGAAAATACCAAATCTGGTCATAAATTACAACACAAAACAAACAACTTAATGCTTCTGGAAAAGAAGCACTTTTATTGGCCGAGATGTAAATTGATTTTTGAAAATTCTGGGTTTACAAGAAGAGGAAATACAACAGGCAGTCATCAGATCTTCCTGTAGGATGTCATGCACTTTAGTCAGATGGGGGAAAACAGTACATTGGCTGTATGACTGCTATTTATAAAACACTGTTGCTCAGACACATTGACCTGACACTCCTGAACTCTATTTCAGTTAAACATCATACTATATTTCACATTTTTAATGACAGCTTAACTGTATTTCCGTCGTGACATCATCATCCAAGATGGCCGATGTTAACATGCCAAAATGGTGTAGTATAATGTTACATATTCTTAACATATTCATTACATATTCTTACATATTCTTAACAACTTACATGCATGAGGAGAATTCCAGCCACAAAACTGTGACCCTGGCAGTAGCCGACTTCCTGGTCCATGAGGCTGTAGGCTTTCAGTAGGTTGAACAAGGCCAACTGACCACTACCCAGCTGTAGGGAGAAGTAGGGGTGGCCCGGGAATGTCCGTCCTGTCCGGGAGTTAATGCATGATCTTTTAATGTCACTGCAGTTTCAGATTAATGTGGGCAAAAGGGAGTGAATGCATGATCATCTTTTGAAAAATCATGCTCAGGTGACCTAACAATAAGGAGGAAAATTGTGACAACCACTGTTGCTTCCTGTGTCCTGTGTACTGATAATCATAGTTCATTGCCAATTAGTATATGTAGCAATTTAATTCTTTTTCTGAAATAACCAAAACATATTGACACAAAAATAACTTAGAAGTCCAATTTTGAAGGTGACCAAAAACATAAAAGTTCAGAAGATAAACATTAAATATAGAACTGCTGTACTAACCTAGGTCGATAAGTATAGCATGCTGATGATTGGTCAGTTGCTTCAGAAGCTCTGAGTATTCGACAACTGGGGTTTTAGCTTCCAGAGCGGCGAATTTCAGTCGATGTTGTTCAACCAGGAACCACCAAATCTCTCCACGTTTGGCTTGTGGGACTCCTGAGAAAAAGGTAGAAAAACTTGCAATGTGTATACCGAATGTTGTATGCGAATAAAACCGACCAGTAAACAAAAACATTTTAAAATAACTATAGTCCATTCAAATGCGAGTGAGAATCGTTTCAAACATGTACGAAACAATACAGGTATATCAGACGATTTAAATGTAGACAATTGCAGCATGTTTATAAACAGAAAATCACAATTTCCGCTATTTTCAATAAATGGATTATCCCCTTATTATCAACTAAATTTAAATGGATTAAAAACGACTGCACTGAACACACATGCGATTGGAAGGTGGTAAGTGCAATCTCTACTGGGGAGCATTTGACTGATCTTTCTCGAAAAGGCAACAAGTACTGGTTCTACCCAGGAAATGGACTTGTAAGTGTCTGAATATGCCTCAGGCGTTCGTCACAATCCAGCTCAAATAAATAGGTTTAAACTAAAACTAAACAAACCAACAAAATCGTTCTAACCTTGTTTGACACAGTCCAGAAGCTTTTCGTTACTCACGACGACCTTGGAGCGCCCAGGTGCCGTCAACATTTCATCCCACAACTTCGACACCTCTCGCAGACACGGGGTTATCTCCACATAGTCCAGCTTCTGCCTCTTTAAGTCGGCCTCATCTTGCCGAGCTGAAAAGTCAAAGCACCTTTTCATAGCAACCATGACTTCAGCAGCTATGTAGGTCAAATGGGAACTCTACTCTTCAAACTGCCATGGCAACCATGATTTCAGCAGTCAAACTTGAGCTATTTCCTTCTTGCTAACCTTACTGAACTAAAAGTATGATTTATTATGTCTGAACCACTTCAAATTGTACTCAAGTGTTTTCTATTTAATAAATTGACTATAAATCCATTAAAATATTAACATCGTTGCTACAGAAATACCTGAAATATTCATTTCTATTTTTTTTTCTTCTGGTATTTAAATGTCTTTCTCCAATGTAATTGAAAATAATAACTCGGAATACAACCTCTGAATATAGTTCCATTAATGGAAATGCCATTTACTGGAGAGAACTGCTTTAGCTAATGCCGTGCGTCTTTCTTTTTATCACTGTCTGTTTATTTATAACAAAGTAGGTGAAACTTGAAATCAATGCAACATTACTAAGTGCAAGGAAAACATTATATTCAGGGACAACAACAGTTGCTTTCCTTCTGGAAAAATTCATGTTCCATCAGCTATGGAAAAAATTATTGTATCGACAAATACAAATAATATTTTTGGTAGATAATTGATATGAAAATTGTACAATTATGTCCTAAAATAACATGTATTTTTCAAAGAAAAAGACACAGAAACTGCAAGACACTGAATATGTCTCAGATGGCAAATTGAAATATGACAAATAAATCAATAAAAATTACAAACTTAGGCGTAAAAAAAAAATATATGTTTGTTTTAGGAAACATGCCCACAAAAAAAATAGGTTAGGTAGGTTGATTTTTTTTTTTTTTTTTGGTAAATGGTCAACTTGAAGATTCTTAAACTGAATCAATATTCAAAACATATCAGTAATATCCTTAAACATTGTTTATAAGTGGATATTATCAAAACAAAACACTTATTTATCCAAAACACATTTTAATTATTGAAAAAGGTAAATAAAACAAAAATCAATCTGACAAACCCAATAAAATGTTCTAGGGTCGGGGCATTTTTTTAGGGTAGGTCAGGTTACCTGAAACAAACATATATTTTTTTTACGCCTTATTACTATTTCCTTTGAGTTTTCAGAAACAGCATTATATTTTTTATTGACATAGAGGACACACACAAATAGACCTGAAGCACAGTAACTGACAATAAAGAAGACATTTTTAACACACACACATTTACCCTCTAACAGTACTTCTATTCTATAAACACTACATTAAAATTTAGCACCTCTAAGAGAAATTAAATGTAACAAGTTTATAATTTTAGTGTACCTTTATTTTTAATAAAACAACAAAATTCGTATGGACAATGCAAAACTCTCTTCGCCTTACAACTTTTAACAACCTAAAGCATAATGGACAGCAACTATTTTAAAATAAAAACAAAATAACAAGCAAAATGAAATCTGTAAATGGCAGGACTTAATTTAAGCATAAAAATGAAATCTGCCTTTGCTCCAAAAGTTCTCAAATTTACTTCTATTCCTAATACTAAACACCAACCATACAGAAAGTTTTCTTCTGTACCAGTATCAAATAATTTCAATAGTCCTTATTTCAAGATTAGAGGGACTTGTTCACAGATTTCTTTATTTCTGTTTTATACCGGTATATGGAATTAAATGGCTACAGTGGAAATACTTAAAAACATCGAAAACTTAAGAAGTATTTTAACAAGAAATGCATCCACACAAAAAAGAGTGAAAAAAATGTGCCGGCACCAGGGATCGAGTATACAACATCTGGATCAAAATTCTGAAGTGCAAACCGCTCGGATTTATATACATATAGGTGTAATTTTTACTTTATGTAAGTGATTAACCTGTTTTCAACAATTTAACAAAAACAACAAAAGTACTCCAAAACTCCAATATTATTGTTTCACGTTACAAACGCTTTACAATTTTATCCATTTCACCTGATGATGACTCATCAACAAAACAAGTTTTCTATATATTTCTATTTCAGTAGTGCCATTTTGCTCCTTTATATACAGTTTTCTTCAGTTTTTTTAATCTGTGACAAACGTTTTGGAAATTGTAAATACGTTAATCTGTGAACAGGTTCCTTTAAGGCTAAGACACATTTTGAGAACTTTTAGACTTGTGGCCCCTGATTAAGAATTCAGCTAACTTAGTGCTAGAGACAATACCAACGCTACCTTTAAATACCATGGCCCATCGAGATCCAAAAAGCACAAAATTCCCTAAAAATTACAGGAAACAATCTTCAGTAATACATGTAGGAGAAAACTCTCGTTTTTGCTGTTTTCTTATCTTGCAGACAAATGTGTAAAGTAAAACACTGTTTTTATGTCCAATATTAATGAATTTATTGTGACACTTGCAACTATTAATCTGAAATAACTGTTAAATGTTTTTTTTTTTTTAATAAGTACTCATTTTTATTTCAGTGCATAATTCTGGTAGCGTAAGGAATTAATTACAATATTTTACAGAACACTGTATTTATAAGATCAAAAAGACTTTTTTTAATTTACAATATATCCATTTTTATATCAATTAATTTAGAATCATCGAATTGCATCTTGCATAAGATAAAAAATACCCCAAAATTCCATTACATCCCCAATATGACACACATCATAAATTGCCTATATGAATAATACATTCATCCTATGTGATGCAAATTTGCAATTTCTGCATTCCTGTAGGCTGTGATTTTCCAACATTGGCCTTGCATCCGATTAAAAAAATAACCAGACATATTTCCTATGTAACTCCTACATAATTAATTAATGACATGAAATTGAAAGGCAATTACTGGGGGGGGGGGGAGGGGGGTTATGATGTACCGTATTAGTTTTAATAATGACGTGTAGCCGGTATTCTTATGATTAGACAGATACACAGGATTTCAGAAATGTAAGATAAAATAGAATTAAAACATGTTTGCAATAGTCTTCGAAGATAATCATGTTTTAAAATGATATATTCCATGTTCTAAGAGAAAAGGAAAACAGAAATGAAAACATTACATGTCTTGCATATTTATATTGAAATCTGTCTTTTTACTGATTTGATTAATGCATTAAATTATGCAAAAATATTCAGTCAAAAAATTATAAGGATAAAATTAATATGTTTATGCATAAAAACTGTCTTGAAGAAGACTTCTTTATGTATTTTTTTAATTTAGTTAAAAACCTCAGTGATGTCAAAAGAAATATGTTCAAGAAATAAATCAATATTCAAATGGGACTAAATTTGATATCCATTAAGTTCAAAACATAGCCAAACATATATTACCAGCATCATGAGCAGTTTTGTGAATCTTTAATACAATCAGCAACAATATTGATAGCAATAACCCTCGAGCATGAAACTGTTGTATCTGCTCCACATTTCTATACCAGGTACAATAGTTTGGCACTCAATAACCCTCGAGCATGAAACTGTTGTAACTGCTCCACATTTCTATACCAGGTACAATAGTTTGGCACTCAATAACCCTCGAGCATGAAACTGTTGTATCTGCTCCACATTTCTATACCAGGTACAATAGTTTGGCACTAAATCCTCGAAATGTCAATTCACTTTCCACTAGAAATCTAGAATTAATTGCATTCCACAGCTGTTACTGCTGTACATAGCAGTGCATACCACACAACTTCTAATAGCAACATACATATATTTTATAGAGCGATGAATAAGGAATAATTCCAGCATATCTTAAACCAAAATGTGTATCGAGAGTATACTTTAGTCCCTGGGGGAATTTGTGTGAATATTTTTCTGGGCATTTTCTTTGCATATTTGTGTAGATGAATGCCCAAGTAACATGCAGTACGCCAACTGTCAACCCTTGAACAAAATTAACTTCAGGCATCCCTCTATGAAAATAAACTGAGAAACAGCTGGACAAAAAATGCATACAAATTCCTCCAGGACCTAGACTAAGAAATATATATTTGAATTTCAGGCATTTATAACATGTACCGTAATAATTTAATCACAGAAATGAAACTTGTTTCAACTGTCCCATTGTAAGCATTGTTGTTCTAACAAATATTCAATTATCATGTGGGTTTTGCCGTGAAAAACATAGTTAATGATTTTGCCCTTAACCACACAACATCAATGAAATCATGTAACAACCTTTTTAGGTCGGATTACATTAAGATTATCAGAAGAACGAAAAGGCTAAATGCAAATGCTTATACGCCCTAAAGGTATCTGCAAATCTGCCCAAGGATATCTGCAAATCTGCCCACGGATACACAAACATGTTGAGAAAACTACTAATCAAGATTTTTTCGGTAAACACTCCTAAAACACAGTTATCCAACATATAACATAGTGTTTTATTTCATGCTATGCGGTGAATGAGTGGGGAATACCAGTAAAAGATAACCCGATCATTTCACTCTAGGTCGAGTGAAATGATAACATTTGATCATTTCACTCTTGGTTATACAGAACTACTTTTAACTTTGTTTTTAAGTTTATTTTTTGAAAGTATGTGAATACCCTAATCGTCAGTGTAAACATCGGCCTTTTAAAACAACAGAAAACACATAATAAAATTCAATACAAATATAATTAAGCGACAACGACGCGGTAAGAGTGGCACTATTTTCCCACCACAACAGTGATCGACAATTTTGGAATCATAATGACGTCATATTTATGACGTCATAATACACAAAACTTGTGACGCTTCAACATATCTCGCGCATCTTTTTATTTATCGCTGCGCCACTCGTGAAAATATTGTTTCAATGACCACTCATGAAATAAAATACGATCTTACACTGCATTTAACAAATATCCTCTATTTATTGCCCTGAAGGTATGTTCAACAACTTTCTTACGCTAAACATTTCAAGATGATTTCTGCGATAAATGGAAGGAACAGGACAAATTTCCAATGCATTTTAGTAGTTGCAATGAACAGGACTAATACACTGTAAAACGTATCAGTATCGAATATGATAATTATTAAAACATCCCAAACCAAAAGTTCTACAGAACAGATAACCAAAGTAGGACAATAATCAAAATGATCGAAATGGAAGGTATGCGCCACAGAATCTGAAGGAAGATATGGTGAGAGACTGTTTATTTTTAGTTTCCCTGACATTTTTGGAAATCTGTCCAGTTGGGGGCAGAAATGTAATAAATAATAACAATAACAGTTTATTATAAACGCATTTTTCGAATACACATGACAATAACAATAATAATTCAATAAACGTTTGTTATATAAACATGAAAAATCTACATGATTTAAGTTGAATTAATATACGTTTCACAAGTATAACTGTGTGTTGAAATAATGGAAGTAAATCTATTTTGTGGTTTATTATATGAATATTTTTTTGTTCGACTGTTTTTTTTTGTATTAAAAAAACAACAACAGGATGGCCGATCCTAGAAACTAAAAATCAACAAACTCTGGCCTAAAGCTGTTAAAAGCCTAACACAATCTTTCTGTCCGATCTGTTACCTTGGAGGTCCCTGTTCTCACGGTCCATACGGATGAGCAGCAAGGTCTCCAGTATGGCTTTCCTCCACAAACCCCGCAACTCTTCCTTGGTTTTTTTGCTCCCGGACCCCTCCTCACCTTCCTCAGCCTCTGTGGGGTAATCAATAAAAATCATCAATTGTCAATCAATCATAAATCAAACAATCAACTGTATACTAAATCACTACATCAATCAATTGTTCAATCAAGCCATCACTCAGTCAAACAATCAATCATACAATAAATAAATCATAAAAATTTTCCATCAATCAATCAGTCATTAGATAAATAAATCAATCAATCAATTAATCAACTTTGCCAACTAAACACAAAGTCACTTGAGTAATAAAACTGCAAAGTTTTCTACTGCATGATCAGCAAATCAACAAAGAAATAAAACCTTGCCTGATAAAAAGCAATACAGAACAACAGAATTAATTGACTATTTATTATACATGTAAATTATCACTCTGGTAATTTTCACTGTTTCACACTGGTTCCCGATTTAATACAGTAAATGAAACAATGCCGGGCTTAAAATTGTGACCTCCATGACGTTAAATTTTAATGATTTAGACAGCACATAAAACAGTGTTAAAAGCATAAAATATGAAGAAAATGTGTAGGTTTTGGTAAAATATCGATGTTTGATTCACTTGTGATCATAGAATTTTTTTTACCGAAACCAACAAGTATCCTCTATATCTATATATTTTCAATAACCCACTGTGTTACATACGGATTTTACTGATTTGGAACTATGTACATCCCACATTACTTACATCTTAATCTGGGCCTGTATTTACATACCCATTCTTAGACCTTAGAATAAAGAACTGACACAGACTTAGAATCTAGTAAACATGAGTCTTGGTAAGTTTGCAAATATGCTGGTACCAATGTTACACAAGTTATTAAAAAATCTTTGTTTGTTTGGATTTTTCGCCGTTTTTAACAGTATTTCAGTCATATCACTCACAGTTTTCCTGAGCAAGCTTAGCCGATCTAAGCAATTTACCAGTACTAAGTGCACATACTTATGCCAGAAACTGACAACTGTCCTACTTGAATCAGAGGTAGGGGGAGAATGGCTGTAGAAATAATTTCATGACCAATAAAAAAAACCCACACATGTTATGTGGCCAGGCTGGGGTTTGAACTCACAATCCCCGGATTGACAGTCCACGGCTCTACCAACTGAGCTAGCCGGGCCAGGCTAACAAATCTTTCTAAACAAGAATGCTATAAATACAGGTAATACCAAGTAAAATTCAATTTAATGTCATTTTTAAAATGAAACAACTTTAAGTATATTCTTTATTATTTCATGCTATACAGTGAATGAGTGGAGAGTACCAGTGAATGATAACCTGATCATTTCACTCTGGGTTATATGTAACTTTTGTTTTTCTTTCTTTCTTATTTTTTGAAAATTTGTGAATGACATAATAGTCAGTGTAAACATCGGCCTTTTTAAACAACAGAAAACACATAATAAAATTTAAAAAAAATTCAATTAAGCGACAATGACGCAGAATTAATAGCAGTAGTTTCCCACCACAACAGTGTGCGACAATTTTGGAAACATTATGATGTCATATTTTTTACATCAGAATACACAAACTTGTGATGCTTCAGCATATCTCGCGCATCTGTTTTAAATTTATCATCCAAAAAGCATGAAATAAAAATAATATTTGTTGACTTTAGTGTCAGATCGTATTTTATTTTATTTTGTGAAAATATGTTTTATATGACCACTTATGAAATAAACTACGATCTTACACTGAAACCAACAAATATCCTCTATTTCTTCAGTGTTTAGTCTAAGAAAGTGTTGGGGAACAAGGGCCCACAACTGAGTGCATACCTTCTAATGTTGGGGTGATAGGATTTCTGGAAGGGGTGACGACTCTGTTGAATATAGCCTGTCTCCATGACACCCGCTGGTTGGGGGTGTGTCCGAGCTGCGGGTCAAGGACACCGGGGTCATCCCCGGGGGACACGGCAGTGCGCTTGTTTGGAGAACTGCAGCTGGCTAGGATGAACCTTAAATATTGAAGAAGATGCAGTAATTATAATAGTTTGTTACTGTGGTGTTTATACCGCTTGTTTTACAACTAAAATTTGTATCACACATCTAAATTTTAACCACAATGTGACACATCCGACATAATTTCTAGCAAAAAAAATAATATTTTGGTACTTATTAATATTTTTTAGTTATACTTTACATAACAAGCATAACAGAACAACATATACCATATACCAGAGGCGTAAAAAAAAGATACTCAGACAAACTCAAATACTTAGTTTGGTACTTGGTTAATTCCATCTTTTTGAGTTGTGCTTAACATAACAAGTGGGAATGAAAAAAATAAAAATAACACATAGCAGTTTCCATAGGAGGCATAATAAAACTATAACAACAAGAATCAAACACTGTCCATGTCACAATACAGCTCCCATGTGATTCATGGGACTAAGCATATACATTAGAAGGCATAATAAAGATGCCAACATGAACCAAATAGCATCATCAAAAAAAAAACACCCCAACTCACATGTGTTTCATGGGGCTATCACATGACCGCCTCCTGTCCTGCTGCTCTGTCTGCTGGCGCTGTCTGGAATTCACTCTCTCTATCAGCTCTGTGTCGGGCTTAGCGCCCACTGTAGAGGACCGAGGGCGCCCTGGCTCTGGCGATGGGGGCGGGCTTGAGAATTCAAACTGAGGCTTGTCTTTTGAAATGGGGCCAGGTGAAGGGGCGGGGGAAGCATCCGGGGAGGTGTGATCCTTTAAATAATTTAGTTCTGCATCAGTGCATTTAAAGATGATTTTAAATAACATTGGCTTTGACTTATGACAAAATGCACATTATAAATCGTGTTTAAATATGTGTGTACCTTCAAAAAACTTGATGTTATATACCAGTATAATATACAGTTATGCAGCCTGCTTGGCTTCAATATTAATCAATTATAAAACAGTTACTTTTTCTCAAAATACAATCCATGGTACCTATAATGGATACATTTCTCATGCTGCCAGATTCATTCTGTGAATACATCCCAAATAAACGTGCAGTTTGTTGTTGTTGCTGTTTTGAATGGTAATTCTATTTCAGTTCATTTTCCAAAAAAAAGAACTGACATTCAAAGTACAGCCAACTTTTTATTGAATGCCATATTTAATTTTTTTTTTGTCCAATGTCCAATAATTTATTAAGTTTCATAAGTTACACTTTAAACAAGAGGGCCAAAAGGCCCTAGGTCGCTCACCTGAGGGGCTAAGTTACATGAAGATTCAGCTAAAAATGTGGCCTCTAGATTGTTCGCAAGCTTGAATTTTTTCAATTTGGCCTGGTGACCTAGTATTTTGCCACATGTGACCTGGGTTTGAACTTGTCCGAGATATCATTGCGACAAATGTTCTGAGAAAGTTTCTTGATGATTGGGATATAAATGTGGCCTCTAGAATGTTCACAAGCTTTTTAAAATTTTCAATATATCCATATAAGCAAAACTGAGCCCCCTCCCCTACCCTGGCGGCCATGTTTATCAACAGACCGGAACCATTTTCTTACTCGGCCAAGATATCATATGAACAAATGTTCTGAGCAAGTTTCATGTTGATTGGGCAAAAAATGTGACTTCCAGAGTGTTCACAAGCTTTTTCTATAGCCCAAATTAGGAAAACTGCCCCCCCCCCCCCCACTTGGCGGCCATATTTATTGACAGACAGAAACAATTTTCGAGCTCGGCCAAGATATCATAAGAACAAAGTTTCTGAGCAAGTTTCATGTTGATTGGGCCAAAAAATGTGACTTTTAGAGTGTTCACAAGCTTTTTCTATAGCATATATGGAAAACTGCCCCTCACTCCCCTGGTGGCCATGTTTTTCAATGGACCGGAACCAGTTTAGAATTTGGCCGAGATATCGAAAGAACAATGGATCTGAGGAAGTTTCATGTTGATTGAGCAAAAATTGTGACTTTTAGAGAGTTCACAAGCTTTTCCTATAGCCATATAAAGAAAACGGAGACCCCCCCCGGCCGGCCATGTTTTTTCAACGGAGCGGAACCATTTGCAAAATTCAGCCGAGATATCATAAGAACAAAGGTTCTGAGCAAGTTTTATGTTGATTGGTAAAAAAATGTGACTTCCAGTGCGTTCACAAGCTTTTTCTATAGCCATATAAGGAAAACTGCCCCACCCCTGGCGGCCATGTTTTTCTACGGACCGAAACCATTTTCGAACTTGGCCGAGATATCATTCGAAAAAATGTTCTGAGCAAGTTTCATGTTGATTGGGCAAAAAATGTGACTTCTAGACTGTTCACAAGCTTTTTCTTCAATTTGACCTAGTGACCTAGTTTTTTACCCCATATGAGCCAGTTTCGAACTCAGCCGAGATTGGGACTGACCAAATGTTCTGACCAAATTTCATGAAGATTGGCCAATAAATGTGGCCTCTAGAGTGTTCACAGGGTAAATGTTGACGACGGACAAAAGGTGTTGTGCTCAGGTGAGCTAAAATGCAAATAAAGTTGAAAATTAAAATGAAACATCGTCCCTACCAATGATCGACTAAATGATCCGCTTTCACTCTCACTGGTCCCACTGCGATGTCGGAATGCACCTTTTACTTCCTCCGTTTTGTGGTGAACGTTTGTGAGCAAAGATTCAAACGATGTGGTAAGGCTCTTCCTGGCTCGGTCTTTAATGAATTCGAAGGTCGATTTGTTGGTCTTCCCCTTCATATTCCCTAAGAAGAACTGTAATACAAAACATGTCACATCTTATTAGGAGCTGAGATCATTTCTCTCTATTACTTCCAAAGTTACAGTGACTATGACAATTGTACATGTTTTAAACATGGCAAAGATAGAAATTATCACTGTAATAATTCATTTATTTATTTTTCTGATTCATTTATACATTGTTATATATCATTATTAAAACCTTTAGCGTTACAGGCATTTTTACCATATTTTTACACATATTCATTTTGGTAGTAGAACTGTTAGACTGACACACACATTACATCAAATAGGATGAATCATAATCCAGCCATTAGATCTACCAGGTATGTGCTACAAATTAAAAAACTAGTAGACACATTATTAGATTTTGCAAATATGCCTGTCATTGAACAATATTTCCCCACCCCCAAAATGATAAAAATATGCCTCATTTTTAAATAATTCATATGAGGCGTGTTGTGGGAAAACCGGGCTTAATGCAATTGTGTAAAGTGTCGTCCAAGATCAGCCTTTGCAGTCAGCACAGGCTAATCCAGGACTGCACTTCCCGCTTACAGTGGACTTATGCTTAGAAGAGACTTCCTAGAACAGAAAAAAACATAAAAGCAATAAGAATCGTCCCGGATTAGCCTGTGAGGACGACAATGTGCATTAAGCCCGAGTTTCCCATGACACGCCTAATATAGTTTAGAAGCCATCTGCTATTTTGGCTACTGGTAACGTTTAAGTAGCACTGTGTACTTAACATCAGTAGTATGTTACAACATTAAGCATTACTAAGGCCTCAGATTTTTTATTTATTGGTTCTCTGACATTTTTGGAAGTGTCCAGTTGGAGGATGGAAAAAAATAAAAAATAAACAAGGCTTGTCACAGGATGTGATGTATACCCCTGAAGCATATGCTTTTCAGAGGAAGGCAACACAATGTCAGTTACATGTTGGCAAAAATGACGCTTCCTACAAAAAGAGTTATGGTCCTTGCACTCTGCACTTCCTCTCAACATCCTCTAGTAATATATGTGGTTTTATTTAAAATCCCTTCAATACTAATGGAGTTATGCTCTGCACAAACAATAAACAAAGGGTAAAAACTCCATAAATATTGAAGAAAGAGTTGTGGTCCTTGTGCTCTGCACTTCCTTTCAATGTCCTCTATAATTATATTAAGTTTCATTTGAATCCCTTCAATACTAATGGAGTTATGTTATGCACAAGAAAATTAAAGAAAGGGCAATAACTCCGTAATATTGAAAAAATAGTTATGGTCCATGTACTCTGCAGTTCCTCTCATTGTCCACTACCATTCTATGAAGTATCATTTGAATCCCTTCAATACTAATGGTAGTATGCTCCGCACAAGAAAATTAATGCTTTGCACAAGAAAATACAACAAAGGCCAATAACTCTGTAAATATTGAATAAAGAGTTGTGGTCCTTGTACTCTGCACTTCCTCTCATTGGCCTTTATCATTATATGAAGTTTCATTTGAATCGCTTCAATACTAATTACGGATGGGACCGAATATTCGAATATAAAAAAACGAATACGAATATTTAATTTTCAAATTTATAAAAAAAAAAAAAAAATTATTTTTAAAAAATATGTCTTTTTTTTCCAGTTTGATTGCACAGTTAACATGAATTCCAGTCGTATTTCCTGTCTAGCAGGTGGGCGGCGGCAGTGTAACATTTACAACACATGCCAAACATGTCCAGTTACGACAATTGATAATTGGCGGGGGGGGGGGGGGGCACGTCTTTACAAGGGCCGCGAATTAACAGTTTGTAGGAGGCGCAAATATGACACATTGTATCCACAAATAACAAACTGGGCCATGCTGTGATAACGGTTTCACAGTTTGCACATGGCATACATTGTTGTTTATTGTCCTTAAGTGACATCTATACGGTTAACTTGTTTACAGTAAGTTACAATTACTCTCTAAGTAAACCAATCAAAATGAATCCATTATCAGCCAATCAATTTCTTTAACAAAATTAGCATGATCTGGTCATTCTTAATATACTTCACTTGTAAATTATTTTCCATTATATCAACACCGTATAGTATACAAGAGTCTTGATTAATAAACAATGCCACCATCACGTGCTTGTAAGTAATTTACGCGGTCATTAGACAAAACCCAGGCAATGTGTAATCTAAAACGGAACGATTAACAAATTAATTAACATTACATTTAACAATATCTTACATTTCTTTAGATTTGCCTAACACTCACTAAGTTATATCGCTCATTTACCACTGAAACAAGGTAAAACAACTACGTACACGTAGTATACATAATTCGGATACGTAAATTTTCGGACAGAGTGCCGTATATAGTAGTATTTACAAAACGAATATTCAAATATATTCAAATACCTAAAACGAATATTCGAATATTGATTTCAGTATTCGGTCCCATCCCTAATACTAACGGAGCGTGATGGACGGACGATGCGATTACTATATGCCGCGAAGTTCCCTTCAAGGGCATAAAAAATAATGCAGAATTTAGTAAACTAATGACTAGAATTTTACAAATGGAAATGTGCAGTGATATTAAAACAAAAATTATTACTTACAAAAATCATATTACACATTATCAACTTAATCACTGCATGATACCAATAAAAACAAGAGATGTTTGTAAAACATGTATGCCCCCTGACTTGCAGCCAAGTTGTGAATATGTGCAATTGTTAAGAAATTTTTTTAATATGCAATCCCAAGCGAGGTCTCGATATATGGTATCTATGTATGAAGTTTCATTAAAATATCTCGATGCGTTCTCAAGTTATTGAGCGGAAACCGTTTTTCTATTTTTAGTAATGGTGACCTTGACCTTGACCCCACCCATCCAATATGAAAAACTAAGGGAGGTCTCAATAAAAGGTATCTATGTATGAAGTTTCATTAAAATATCTCGATGCGTTCTCAAGTTATTGAGCAGAAACCGTTTTTCTATTTTTATCAACGGTGACCTTGACCCCACCCAACTCATACGCAATCCCAAGCGAGGTCTTGATATAAGGTATCTATGCATGAAGTTTCATTAAAATATCTCAATGCTTGTCAAGTTATTGAGCGAAAAGCGTTTTTCTATTTTTAGCTACGGTGACCATGACCCCACCCACCACAAATGCAATCCCAAGAGAGGTCTTAATATAAGATATCTATGTATGAAGTTTCATTAAAATATGTTGATGCGTTCTCAAGTTATTAAGCGGAAACCATTTTCTATTTTTAATAACTGTCACATTGACCTTGACCACACCCACCCCATATGCAATCTCAAGCAAGGCTTCGATATAAGATATATATGAATAAAGTTTCATTAAAATATTTCGATGCGTTCTCAAGTTATGGAGCAGAAACGGTTTTTCTATTTTTAGTTATGGTGACCTTGATCTTCACCCCACCGGCCCCATATGCAATCCCAAGCCAGGTCTCGATATATGGTATCTATGTATGAAGTTTCATTAAAATATCTTTATGGATTCTAAAGTTATTGAGCAGAAACCGTTTTTCTATTTTTAGTAACAGTGACCTTGACCCACCCAACCCATATACAATCCCAAGCGAGGTCTTGATATAAGGTATATATGTATGAAGTTTCATTAAAATATCTCGATGCGTTCTAAAGTTATTGAGCAGAAACCGTTTTTTCTATTTTTAGTGACCTTGACCTTTGACCTGTTGACCTCAAAATGTATAGGCGTCTTCCTTTCCTCCCAAGTAAACAGCATACCAACTTTCATGATCGTAGGTCAAAGCGTTTTCTAGATATCGTGCGGAAACGAAATGGTCTACGGACAGACCGACCATCCGACCGACCGACTGACATACCGACCGATGGACAGGTGCAAAGCAAGATACCCCCCTTCTTCGAAGGGGGGCATAATTAACATTAAAAGGCAATGTTTATCATATAAAAACAACATACATTTAATACAGTGGTTTTTAATTTGTTTTTACTGAGTATTTTCTTCTGACTTTAAGTGTTGCATCATGTATAAAATAACAGAGATCACATGAATCATACAGCTATATACAGTCACAATGTTAAATAAAATTTACTAATTTCTTCAGGTTTGTTTAATATTCCGTGTAAAAGGATGAAACCCTTTCACAAGGTCACTTTTAACGATATCTACAACTTTGATTTTTTTGCTTATTGGAAAAAATCGGGTCGGCAGATCCCAGATCCTAGAAATCAACAAACTCTCACCTAATAACCAAGACAATGTATTCTTACATCAGTTTTGTGCGGGCCCTTGGAAGAGTCCGATATATGAGTGTGATTTCGCTGCTTGACTTCACAGAGTTTGCGGATGTGGACCATAAGGGATTCCACCGACTCCTCATGGCTCTGGGGATTCTCGTTCTGAAAAAGGTCATCATTACGGTAGTTTGAAACATGACACTCCTGAGATAAAATATTATGGCATTTTGGTAACAGGAAAAGGGTAACACTAAATTACTAATGGACACACACTACAGAGTCTGACATAGCCTCATGGCATAAGGATTTAACAGAACCACTTCCTGCTCCTTTATAGAAGCTCTAATACCAAAGTGAAACAAACCTCAAATCACTTTGTAGAATTTGTTATCTCGGAGAAAACAAGGACGCTGCCCATTTGAATTATTCCAAAGTCCAAATTAGGTCAAGGTCAAAGTGAGGTTGGATGATATGGGTGGATTGGGAATGGTTATAAACAACAACTGGGTAAGTATCCAAGTATTGTAGTAAGCGGTGTTGGTGCTAGATGAAACGGTTAAAATCTAGCTAACAAAAAAATAGCCCATTTGAATTATTCCTAGTCCAAATTAGGTCAAGGTCAGGGTCAAAGTGAGGTTTAGTGATATGGGTGGATTGGGAATGGTCATAAGCAACAATTGTGTAAGTATCCAGGTGTTGTAGTTAGCAGTGTCGTGCTAGATGAAACGTAAAATCTAGTTAACCTCAAACAGTTGGAATCACGGACAGAATCACAGACGGACAGCACAAACACTATAAGCATCCTGCATCAAGATCCTGGGCAGAAAAAAACAACAATACAGTATACTTATGTAATGTGATTTCTGCACTTCGACTTTAAGTCCTTGATGAGAAACGTCATACAAATGTTAACCAACCTGTAAGGACTGGTAGAGATCTGCAGCATCCTTCTCGGGCAGTTGCTGTATCCTCTTACACAACAGACTGTAGGCCGACTCTGCACTCTGGCCTGTAAAGGTAAAACATTCAGTAAGTTTACTTTAAACTTATTTTAGCTTGATTGACATGACTGTGGCAAAAGCCTAAGGCTTATTGTGACACTTATTTCCTGGGTAGAACCAGTACTTTTGAGAAAGATATTCAAACACTCCCTGTGTAGGGATTAAACTCACAATGTCGCGATTGCAACGCCTACACCTCATCCATTACACCAACTGCAACTTAAAACTTGATATACAATGTTTATGATAATAGCCAAAGTAAGTTTTTGACTGAAGCATACACGGTAACTTATTAACATCTCCATAATTATGTTCTGTGAAAAAATGAAACTGTTACCTTGGAACAAATCCTTGAGCCTTACGTATTTTATTTACATCCATTTAGAATAACTTGTCTTTAGTTTCAAGAACTTTTGGCAGTTATCAATAAACAAGAGGGCCCTGGGGGCGCTAGGACGCTCCCCTGAGACCTTGTAACCCAATTGGAATTTGCATCCCAGAGGCATGGCTTATTTTTATCCCAGGGGCATAAGTTGAACAACCTTGAACAAACCTCTGGGCCTTGCGGTTTCAGGTAAAGGTTTTTAAAGTCATTTTGCTATTTAAGTCTATATAAACCATGTGACCCCTCGGGGGTGGCCAGATTTGACCCCAGGGGCATAATTTGAACAATCTTTGGAGAGGACCACTATGCAATGTTACGTACCAAATATAGGAAAGCTGTGGGTCTTGCGGTTTCAGGTCAAGATTTTTTAAGTCATTTTGCTATTTAAGTCTATATAAACCATGTGACCCCTCTGGGGTGGCCAAACAATCTTTGGAGAGGACCACTATGCAATGTTACGTAACAAATATAAGAAAGCTGTGGGCTCTGCCGTTTCAGAGGAGAAGATTTTAAAAGTCATTTTGCTATTTAAGTCTATATAAACCATGAGACCCCCGGGGCGTGGCCAGTTTTGACCCCAGGACCATAATTTGAACACTCTTTGTAAAGGACCACTATACAATGTTATATACCAAATATGAAACCTCTAGGCCTTGCGGTTTCAGAGGAGAAGAATTTTAAGAATTGTGCTATTTAAGTCTATATTAACCATGTGACCAATCGGGTGTGGTCTGTTTTGACTCATGGGGCATAATTTGAACAATCATTGTAGAGTACCACTATAGGATGGTAAATACCAAATACGAAACTTCTGGGCCTTGCGGTTTCAGAGAAGAAGATTTTAAGACATTTTACTATATAAGTTTATATAAATCATGTGACCCCCTGGGCGTGACCAGTTTTGACCCCAGGGGCATAATTTGAACATTCTTTGTAGAGGACCACTATAGGATGTTACATACCAAATATGAAACCTCTGGGCCTTGTGGTTTCAGAGGAGGAGATCTTAAGTCATTTTGCTATATATTCTATATAAACCATGTGACCCCCGGGGCGTGGCCCGTTTTGACCCCAGGGGCATAATTTGAACAATCTTTGTAGAGGACCTCTAGAGGATGTCACATATCAAATATGAAACGTCTGAGCCTTGCGGCTTCATAGAAGAAGATTTTTAAAGTTTTCACTTTTTAAATCTATTTTTAGCTCTGGTGACCTACATATTCAGCGGACCGGAAAGATTTGAACAACTTTGAAAGAGGTCCACCCAAGGATCATTCCTGTGAAGTTTGGTGAAAATTTGCCTAGCGGTTAAGGAGCAGATGTTGTTTGAATGAAAAGTTGACGACGCACGCACACACGCACGACGGACAACGGGCGATCACAAAAGCTCACCATGAGCACTTTGTGCTCAGGTGATCTAAAAACAAAAACATCACTTAAACATCTGGGGGGGGGGGACATTCTGCATTACAACCTATTCTCCATTTAGTGCTTTTCAATATCTATTTAAGTAAACAATTAATAATTGCTTATAATTGCTTATTTGTATTCGCATTGTAAAGATAGGGATCTATAAATTTAGATCCATTTTCTTTAAAGGGACCTATTCAGAGATTGGCAAATTGACAATTTCAAAATTTGTGTCACTGGTTGCAAAAAGAAAATTTTAAAAGAAGTGAAATAACACTCCTAACACAGAACTATTTGGAAAATACTGTGTAATTTATGCATATTCATCAACTGAAATGGTTGGCATTTTGGAAATATATTGAGATTTTTTATCCCCGATGTCGTAGGTTCAAGCCCCAGCAGTAACTTTTTCAAAAGTTTTTGCAGTACAGACATTAAATAAAAATTTTCAAAAATAAGAAAATCTTCAAATAAGTCTCTTTAAAGTCAGTACATATTATAATAACTTGAAAAGACTTTAAAGTGGAGGTGGGAATACGACTGTTTTACACCGAAATCTGTGAATAAGTCCTTTTAATGAATGTACATATATGAATGAAATGAAGAGACTTTAAATAGAGGAGAGAATACTACTAATTTACACTGAGACACCTACCGTCGATGTCCTTGCAGAGATTGTGGTACTGGTGGAGCGGGCAGTGGATACAGATCTGCTGCGTCTGCTGGCGGCTCAGCTGGTAGGCGTTCTGGAACGAGGCTCGCAGGTCTGCCATGATCTCATCCACCTGCAAAAATGTGCAGAACACAACATCTTACAACAGCCAGAACAATTAGATTTTTCACAGTTTTAGCAGACAACCTGATAAGAACATACACACGTAATTTATGCACAGAAATCCACATCAAAATAAAATCAAGATGTACATTTACGCACAAAAGTGCCAATTTTTGCATACAAATGGAAATTAAAAACAGACCCATTAACAACCCATTAACGATATCTGACTGTTACAGGTGTCGATATGTATTTTTTCTTATTAATAAAATGTGCATTCTTCAAATCTCTACTGCATTATGAAGGTTGTCCCACTGTATTCTTTTGCAGTTCTAAGTAAACCAATGAATTTCGAAGTGAAATTACATTGACCCCAATACATTTTGGACTGGGTGTACATTTTCCCTTTACATGAAAACTTATTTGGAGCACTGGCTTCAAGAATAGGTCCGGTACTGATCAGATTGGAAATGTTCACCTGGCTTCAAGAATAGGTCCGGTACTGATCAGATTGGAAATGTTCACCTGGCTTCAAGAATAGGTCCGGTACTGATCAGATTGGAAATGTTCACCTGGCTTCAAGAATAGGTCCGGTACTGATCAGATTGGAAATGTTCACCTGGCTTCAAGAATAGGTCCGGTACTGATCAGATTGGAAATGTTCACCTGGCTTCAAGAATAGGTCCGGTACTGATCAGATTGGAATGTTCACCTGGCTTCAGAATAGGTCCGGTACTGATCAGATTGGAAATGTTCACCTGGCTTCAAGAATAGGTCCGGTACTGATCAGATTGGAAATGTTCACCTGGCTTCAACAATAGGTCTGGTACTGATCAGATTGGAAATGTTCACCTGGCTTCAAGAATAGGTCCGGTACTGATCAGATTGGAAATGTTCACCTGGCTTCAAGAATAGGTCCGGTACTGATCAGATTGGAAATGTTCACCTGGCTTCAAGAATAGGTCCGGTACTGATCAGATTGGAAATGTTCACCTGGCTTCAAGAATAGGTCCGGTACTGATCAGATTGGAAATGTTAACGTCTTGAAATCGTGCAAACTGGGACAACAATACCATGGACATTTTATTCACCAGCAACCCGTTCGTATGCCCTCCTCCTTTGATTAACATTTTCTTTGTTTTTGGAAAGGGTCCTTTTACAGGACCCTGTCAAATAATGATTCTACCACGGCAAGGGGCTAGCGGTCCATAGATGAAGAAGGAAAATAACTGTGGGTTATTCTGCAACAAATTATGGGCGGAGCTTAATGTTTTGAAAATAGTTCCGGAAATTCGAAGAAATTGTTCCGTAAAATGCACGTGCTTAAACGCGCGATAGCAAATTGTGACAAACAAATAATTTTTGCATTATGTAGCGCAATTAAACCACATTTGTACTACAGATTTTATATTTAAGTTCACAAAAACGTTCACATTTTGTTAATATGTTTTTAATATGGGCTTTTTGGCATGATATTTTCACTGTATTATATCGATAAGTATGACATCATTCGCTCAATGTTTATCAATAAAGCTGACATCATTTTGAATTGTTATGATTTATTGACGTCACAGAAACGCTTTGTGAATGCACTTCTCGGAAAATGGACGGAGTATAGATAAATGTAGTTCTCATTCATAACCTTTAAAAATACGAATTTTACATAAAATCGTGTTAGAATCGAAATAATTGACCGGTAACAGTTTGTTATTGCGTTAATAACCAATGGTAATTTACATTCACTATCAAATACAAAAATCTATAACATACAAGAGGGCCATAAGGCCCTAGGCTGCTCACCTCAGGGGCTAAGAAACTTAACTGTTCTGAGCAACTTTCATTAAGTTCGGCTACAAATGTGGCCTCTAGAGTGTTCAAGTTTTTTTTATATTTTGGACTGGTGACCTAGTTTTTGACCCCATGTGACTGGTTTCGAACTTGTCCCAGATATCATTAGGACAAATGTTCTTAGCAAGTTTCGTGATGATTGGCCTATAAATGGGGCCTCTTGAGTGTTCACAAGCTTTTATTTTATATGGCCTGGTGACCTAGTTTTTGACCCAACATGACGCAGTTTCGACCTCATCCACGATTTCATTGAAACACATGCTCTGAAGATTGGGCAAAAAATGTGACTTCTAGAGTGTTCACAAGCTTTTTTTTCAATTTCCCCTTGTGACCTTGTTTTTGACCCAACATGACCTAGTTTTGAAATCGTCCAAGATATCATTAAAACAAATGTTAAGAGCAAGTTTCAAGAATATTGGGCAAAAATGTGACTTCTAGAGTTTTCCACAAGTCTTTTCTTCATTTTGCCCTAGTGACCTAGTTGTTGACCCCACATGACCCAGTTTCGAACTTGTCCGTGACATCATTGGGACAAATGTTCTAAACAAGTTTCAAGAAGATTGGGTAACAAGAAATGTCTTTAAAAAAGACAATCGGCGTTGAAATTAATATTGAGATGTCATTTAAAAATTACCTAAACAGACAGCCAAGATGATCGGTTATGTGACTTCTCAGACCCCAGATTTGTTGGTCCCCACCAATATTAGGAGACTTATTGGACCCCAGATTTTTCGGACACTATAAGAAAACTTCTCGGACTAAATCATTAATATCTATGCCGTGAACAAACCAATCATACAGCTCCATGTTTCCAACAGTGATATATGAATAACCAAAAAAATAACTTCGGGAATGAATTAAAATTATTGTGTATCAGACGAGTCTATATAGTTATTTATAGTACCGGTAATATACCATTCATGTTAGTTATCTAATATAAAAATGATTTGAAGTCAAATAAGCATTTATACTGTGTATCCCAATAAAAAGCAATAGTCAGGGAACATTCAGCGATTTTTGAAATGTTAAGACTTTATTTTTGATAACGCAAACATAAAAATTCATTAGACTATGATGATTTTAAATTATATCAGTAGAACTATGATATATCAAGGGTTCCTGTGTATAATTAGTATTGCAAATTGTGTATAATGCTACGCGAATAACAATTCGACGTATTCCGAATCTTCTTTCATAACATTTTATCTATAGAAAATGCAGCATCTTTTTACAGATTAAATAACATCTACTGGAGAAGTTGATAGAAAGATGCAATTATAAATAATCGTTAATAAATCGTAACCACAATTTTAATTCAAATTAACAGTAAGTTTATAAATACAAATTCCCCATTTATTGAAATTTTTAGGTTTATGATTCTCTTAACGCTATTATTGATGCATGTACGAGTATATTAACACAGCTATACCACGGCTGCTAGCTACGCGCGCTATTTTTAGAATGACACTACTGTTTCAGGAATGTGATGAACTCGCTAGAATCATTGGGCTACATAGAACGGCAACTCTATGAATAAGATTTATGAATGGAAACATAGCACAATTGCTATTTAAAGAGCGTACAGCTTATATAAATGTAGGCTAAACAAAATATTTATTTCGTTACGTGAATGAATATAGCATTCTGTTTATGGCATGCAATGAGATAATACATTCATAATTAGCCTCAGTTCTAGAGCATATGTCGAGAATATGTTTATAACTTCATTTTAACCGCTTATGTAAACAAGCTTTTTATTCAATTTGACCTAGTGACTTAGTTTTTGACCCCACAAGACCACAAGACCCAGTTTCAAACTCATCTGAGATATAATTAGAACAAATATTCTGGGCAAGTTCCATGAAGATTGGGCAATAAATGTGGCCTCTAGAGTGTTCAGATGTTTTTTAAATAAAGCCATATAAGGAAAACTGTCCCATGCCCTGGCGGCCATGTTTTTCAACAGTGCGGAACCATTTTGGAACTCGGCTGAGATATCATCAGAACAAATGTTCGGAGCAAGTTTCATGTTGATTGGGCCAAAAATGTGACTTCTAGAGTGTTCACAAGCTTTTTCTATAGCCATATAAGGAAAAGTGCCCCGCCCCCTGGCGGCCATGTTTTTCAATGGAGCGGAACGATTTGCAACCTCGGCTGAGATATCATAAAAACAAATGTTCTGAGAACACACTATTATGTGAAGTTGGAATAAGACATCAAACATAGAATAAACATCAAACAATTTCAGAATTTTGCATAATTATTAGTGCAACAGACACCTGCATATATAACTGCATCAGTAAAATTGATTTTACCACAAAACTGTATTCTTATATGGATTTACAAAATTTTCACACAAAAAATGAACTGCGTCCATGTGTGCATGAGCACAGTTTATAAATACAGCAAAAATGATCGAAGACACAATCAGTTTTAATGAAAAAGTCATGGAAAAATGCTAGTTATACCAAAAGTATTAACATAATATAACAAATGTACATAAACAACATGAAATGCTCAGTTTTATGTGAAAAAATATAAAAAATCATGTCCATTCTATGTTTGATGTCTTATTCTAACTTCACTTAATACAGTGTTTGAGCAAGTTTCATGTTAATTGGGCAAAAAATGTGACTTCTAGAGTGTTCAGAAGCTTTTTCTTCAATTTGACCTAGTGACTTAGTTTTTGATCCCACATGACCCAGTTTCGAACTCATCCGAGATATCATTGGGACAAATGTTCTGGACATGTTTCATGAAGATTGGGCAATAAATGTGGCCTATAGTGTATTCACAAGGTAAATGTTGACGATGAACGACCAACTACTGACGACGGACAATGGACAAAAGGTGATCACAGAAGCTCACCATGAGCACGTTATGCTCAGGTGAGCTAACAAAATAACTTAACTGTAAAAAAAATATCTTAAAGGCAGTTAACAATTCTCATAACCAATGAACATAATAACAAATCTTTTAAGCCATACAACATACAGGAACTAATAATTAAATATATGTGTATGTATATATTAAACTAATTATACAAAAAGCAACAAGTTTAAGAATTGTCAATATTAGTAACATAAATTGATGTAAAACAACGAAAACAGTAACATACCAATTCATTTGAGCAGCATCGAAGAAGATGGCATACCAGCACACTTCCTGGTTCCCGGGATATGAAACCAAACACATCCGGCTTGGCGTTGCCCTGAAAACGAATGCACAGGCTTAGGCCACATGAAGTGCATGATTCTCACATTGTGAAAGGTTTCCAATAGTTTTAATCATTCTGTACTATTGTGCTTGACATGTGAAGGAGGATGAATCCATTGCAAGTGAAGACTTATTTTGATACAGTCTGGCATGAATTGTAAAAACAAATGCATCTTGTACATTACATTATTACATGTACGCATACTGGGTCAAGTTGTTCATTAAAATTAAAAGATTTGGACAGTTTGAAATCAAAATGTACCTTATTTATTTCATCCATTACTAAAGGTGCCAATTTCATGGTTCACACATATATTCTCATATAACAAAATTCAAGCATTTTTAAAGGAAAACAGATCCAAATTCATGCATTTTTAGTTTGCAGTATTTACAGTTTGGAAAGTGGACAGTAATAAGTGCTGATATTGAAAACATGGCCTCTGGATTTGCTGAACTGACCTGAACAGGTAACTAGAAATAGCAATAAAATCTAGTGAAGTTAACAATAAAATGTTGTGTTCAATGTTTTTCAAGACTAATAGATTTGTTATCAAATTAAAGAGAAATATTTTCTCGTACAACAATAATCCATTACTACATAGTACATAACGATACTAAAATTATCAAAGTCACTTTATGTTGTAACAATGTGTTCTCATTTTAAAGAAATTTCAAACTTACAATTTACCTTTTTACTACACTTAAACAATTTAATAAACAAATTTTGATTGATTGACATAATTGGAAAACAAATGTAAAATATTTATAAATAGATATCTTAAATGGTACAAGGAATAGGTCATAATGTTTAATGTATGTGTCGACATTTTTGTCATGTGCTGAAGTTTTTTTCTGGATATTAAATGAGAGAAGATCTTGAAATTCAATACAAATTATTCCATTAGGGATCTAAATATAATTATACAATGACTTTTTTTTCTGCAAACTAGATCTTAATTCTATATTTTCACTGTGGGACTTAAATAAATGTCTCAAACATATGAAACAGACAAAATATCTTTGAATTTCTGCTCATTTTTTCAAGATTTATATTTTTTATCAAATTTAAGGAAAGCACTTCTCTCATATTTAAAAACCAAATAATACAGATATTGGAAAGCTTAAATTGTTATCACGGGTTGAGCCTGAAACTGTTGAATCTGATATAATAATGTTATCGCAGGTGCAACAGTTTGTTCACACTCAAACCTCTATATTATGGAGGATAAAAAATATGCATTCAAACCTGTGACACAGACGATATGTTCTTGAACTTCCTCTCTATGATCGTCTGCTTCTTGTCGAGGCTTATCAGCGAGATTTCGCTCTGTCCAATCCGAAACAGCATGGTCCTGTTCAGTGACTGACCTTGGTTGTCGTGGTGATCATGACCTTGACCTAGATTGTCTGAGGAGTCTGGATTGAGGTGCAAACTGTGAAACATGTCCTTCAAGTGGTCACTGGAATTGGACAAGCTCAGTCCTTCGTTGACATTTTCTGCAGAACTATGCGCTCCATCACTAAAATGCTCGGAGCTGACACCATGGTTGCCGATTTGTGCGCCGGACATAACAGTATGGTCCATTTCTTCATTGCTCCCTAGGGGCGAATGAGTGTGCAGCTCTACTTGTTGGTATATTGTAGCTTGCATCATTTTCTGTAAGTCACTCTTCACTGCCAAGCTTTCATCCAAAACACTGGGCAAACTTTTAATACTGGAGTCACTCTTATGCCTGCGTCTGGCATCCAAATTCTCGTTTGTTTTCAAACTGGTCACCGGATCTTTGGCATCCAAGCGGGCAACGAGATCATCGATATGACTAGACAACACTTTCTTGCCCTTGACCTTTGCGCGACCTACATACATGACCTCGTAGCATGCCTTAGCTGGTTCTGGCTCTTTTGGTTCCATCTCTGCAAAGATGTCCCTCTGTGTCGCTTTGCGGATCCCTTGGAAGAGTTCTGGTACCTTAAAATGAAAAGTTGCTAGATTTGTTTTTATAATTTTCCAGTGGGTTTGCATCTTTATGCAAATGCATTAGAATAGTTCTGGTACCTAAAATAAATTATTTCATGACTTTTTTGTTTGGAAATTTCCTAAATATTTTTCATCTTTCTATTGTTTCTTTTTGTGCTCTGCTCATGCTTTGCAAAAGTTTTGTTACCTACAAAAACAAAAAGAGTTCCTGATGCCTACAGAAGCAAATATATATATTTTAAGATTTTCTCAAGATGGCGAATTTGCAATTTTCTGTCATACATTTACCACTGATTATTTATTTATTGCATTTATTTACATATATGACAAATAATTGAAGTTATTTTACAGTCCCTCTTAGAAGACAATGCCATGCTCATACAGACATATTGTAAGGTCAACATATTATGCTAAAACATGTACATCAAATGCATACAAAATACTCGTATAAACAATCAAACACTGTCAACTTGTGCAAATTTGCATTAAATATTAGTGCTTCCAACTACACCAGCAAAGTGACATATCCAGTTGCTGAGCCCATGACAATCTTACCTTACCACATAAAAGACTCAATTACGCCTCCATATATCACTGCATTGCAAACAATAAAACAGGAAAATCAGAACTGCCTTCACTTGGAGCAAATATCTCCATTAAATGACACAACCAACTGCTTAATGTCTACTCAAGATTCCCCATCAAAATCACGAGCGATTTCAGCAAAGACAATATGGATATCAAGAACTGTGGCAATATCAAATATGAAGGTAGTGGTTCAGAGTATATTGGCTATATCTTGTATACAAATACTGAATGGTATATAGGCATGTTGTTGCCAAAAGATGTCAAGCAGTGTTTAAAAGGTCAACCTGAAAGGTCTATTTGTCATTGAAATTATTTGTGTGATACATTTGAAAGATCTACTACACTGTGCTTAAGATACTATACTGCCTTTGGGGTTAACTGTGGGCTACTGCTTGGGGTTAACTGTGGGTTACTGCTTGGTGTTAACTGTGGGTTACTGCTTGGGGTTAACTGTGGGTTACTGCGTACTGATACAGCATGTGAGAAAAGCATTGCATGCAAAAACCAGTGTTTTATTATGCACTTTGTGAAAATAACTTGTGGGTACATTTGCATGAGTAAATACTGCAGAAGTAAATAAGATTTAGCTAAAGGAACATATATGGTTAAAGGTACAATGAATGTTTTAATGTATGGGTTAAATGGACCATCAATAGAAGTAATGTGTGGGTAAACTTAAGTAAAGAATTTTTTATATACACTTATTGTAAACTAATGTGTACATTAGGTACACTGAACATTAACAAATGTGTGGACATAGGTACACTGAATGTCAACAAATGTGTGTATATGGGTACACTGAATGTTAACAAATATGTGAATATAGGTACACTGAATGTTAACTAATGTGTGGATATAGGTACACTGAATGTTAACTAATGTGTGGATATAGGTACACTGAATGTTAACTAATGTGTGGATATAGGTACACTGAATGTTAACTAATGTGTGGATATAGGTACACTGAATGTTAACTAATGTGTGGATATAGGTACACTGAATGTTAACTAATGTGTGGATATAGGTACACTGAATGTTAACTAATGTGTGGATATAGGTACACTGAATGTTAACTAATGTGTGTATATGGGTACACTGAATGTTAACTAATGTGTGTATATGGGTACACTGAATGTTAACTAATGTGTGGATATATGTACACTGAATGTCAACTAATGTGTGGATATAGGTACACTGAATGTTAACTAATGTGTAGATATAGGTACACTGAATGTTAACTAATATGTGAATATAGGTACACTGAATGTCAACTAATGTGTGGATATAGGTACACTGAATGTTAACTAATATGTGAATATAGGTACACTGAATGTCAACTAATGTGTGGATATAGGTACACTGAATGTTAACTAATGTGTGGATATAGGTACACTGAATATTAACTAATGTGTGGATATAGGTACACTGAATGTTAACTAATGTGTGGATATAGGTACACTGAATATTAACTAATGTGTGGATATAGGTACACTGAATGTTAACTAATGTGTGGATATATGTACACTGAATGTTAACTAATGTGTGGATATATGTACACTGAATGTCAACTAATGTGTGGATATAGGTACACTGAATGTCAACTAATGTGTGGATATAGGTACACTGAATGTTAACTAATATGTGAATATAGGTACACTGAATGTCAACTAATGTGCGGATATAGGTACACTGAATGTTAACTAATGTGTGGATATAGGTACACTGAATGTTAACTAATGTGTGGATATAGGTACACTGAATGTTAACTAATGTGTGGATATATGTACACTGAATGTTAACTAATGTGTGGATATAGGTACACTGAATGTTAACTAATGTGTGGATATAGGTACACTGAATGTTAACTAATGTGTGGATATAGGTACACTGAATGTCAGCTAATGTGTGGATATAGGTACACTGAATGTTAACTAATGTGTGGATATATGTACACTGAATGTCAACTAATGTGTGGATATAGGTACACTGAATGTCAACTAATGTGTGGATATAGGTACACTGAATGTTAACTAATATGTGAATATAGGTACACTGAATGTCAACTAATGTGCGGATATAGGTACACTGAATGTTAACTAATGTGCGGATATAGGTACACTGAATGTTAACTAATGTGCGGATATAGGTACACTGAATGTTAACTAATGTGTGGATATAGGTACACTGAATGTTAACTAATGTGTGGATATAGGTACACTGAATGTTAACTAATGTGTGGATATAGGTACACTGAATGTTAACTAATGTGTGGATATAGGTACACTGAATGTTAACTAATGTGTGGATATAGGTACACTGAATGTTAACTAATGTGTGGATATAGGTACACTGAATGTTAACTAATGTGTGGATATAGGTACACTGAATGTCAGCTAATGTGTGGATATAGGTACACTGAATGTTAACAAATATGTGAATATAGGTACACTGAATGTTAACTAATGTGTGGATATAGGTACACTGAATGTTAACTAATGTGTGGATATAGGTACACTGAATGTTAACATATGTGTGGATATAGGTACACTGAATGTCAACTAATGTGTGGATAAGGTACACTGAATGTTAACAAATATGTGAATATAGGTACACTGAATGTTAACTAATGTGTGGATATAGGTACACTGAATGTTAACATATGTGTGGATATAGGTACACTGAATGCCAACTAATGTGTGGATATAGGTACACTGAATGTTAACTAATGTGTGGATATATGTACACTGAATGTCAACTAATGTGTGGATATAGGTACACTGAATGTTAACTAATGTGTGGATATAGGTACACTGAATGTTAACTAATGTGTGGATATAGGTACACTGAATGTTAACATATGTGTGGATATAGGTACACTGAATGTTAACTAATGTGTGGATATATGTACACTGAATTTTATGTACTGTGTGGATATAGGTATACTGAATGTTGAATAATGTGTGGATATAGGTACACTGAATGCCAATGAATGTGTTAGTATAGAAACAATGATGGTTTATTTACATGTGCATATAAGACAGTGAATGTAACTTATGTGTTGGTATAGGTACACTGAATGATAACTATTGTGTAGGTATATGTATACTTAATGTGTACTAATGTGTGGATATAGGTATACTAAATGTTAAATAATGTGTGATTATAGGTATACTGAATGCTGACTAATGTGTAGGTATAGGTACGCCAAATGTTTAACTACTGTGAGGAAATTGTGGAATAATGTGGCACTTGTAAATAATGTGGAATAATTGGGCAACACATCAGAATAATGTGTGATAATATGGCAGTTAGTGTAATGTGGCAGAAGGTGTACGTGTAATGTGGCAGAAGGTGTACGTGTAATGTGGCAGAAGGTGTACGTGTGATGTGGCAGAAGGTGTACGTGTAATGTGGCAGAAGGTGTACGTGTAATGTGGCAGAAGGTGTACAGAGTACATGTCATAATGTGGCATAAAGTATAAATAATGTGGGATAATGTGGCCCAGGTGTAAATCATGTTGGAAAATGTGGCACTAGGTGTCAATCATGTGGAACAATGTGGCAATAAGTTCTAATACTTTGATAATGTGGCAGTTAATGTAAATAATGTAGGATATTGTGGCAGTAGATGTTAATTTTGTGGGGTAATGTGGCACTGCATGCGACTCTGATGTAAATGTGGAATTGAGTATAAATAATGTGAGGATATTGTGGTCAATACTGTCAGCATAATGTGGCAATGAGTCAATCTTGGAGCACATGTTTGCTTGCCGCAGTTTTATATTATGTCTAACAACCTGGTATAATTGTCAAATTCAGCCTAACATATTGTGTGGATATGGAACTTCAATTCTTATAATGTAAAGATGTTACACACTTCCAAGGAAATATTCTTTCTTCAACTGGGCCATGGCATACTTTTCTAAAATCAAAGACAATGGCTTGATGGTTCAAAACTTGCCCATCAGCACTCTCTAGTCCACTCGTATCTGAGTGTTTAAGTGCTAAAACACTTGATGCTTTGTTCCGAGTTATGCAAGATGTTATGATTATTAAATACACATTGAGTGTATTGTCTTTAAATTGGTTTATAAGCCTCTTGTTAAAATGTGTGCCATGCAGAAAATAACATATTTCTGTTGCTTAGATATATTCCTAAGCACTTGTTGATACTTTTCCCTTTAATTACATCACCAACTAGAGATCCTAAAAATGTTCCAATTAGCCAGAACCATGCAGATAATTAATTAGGTGTAAGTGATTCATACCATTTACAGTGTGCATTGTTTAATTAAACCACTTTTATTGATTGTAAAAAAACAACAAAAAATTATTGCTTCAAGTGAAGTTAGAAGTTAATATTTAATGTAGTATTAAAATGAAAACACTTTGTAACCAAAACTTGAACCAGACAATATAAGAGAACAAAGTGCGTAACTCTATCTAGTTACAAAAGAGAGTTATAGGGATTGTTGCTGGAGTTGGTGAAAATGTTAAACACCAAGTTTCAAGTAAATATATTATCTAGTATTATCAAAGTTGGACTTTTGAACAAAAAAATGTAGACGACAATGCTGTTGCCGGGGTGAGTAGGAAAGCTTACCTATTCTTAGAATAGTCCAGCAAAAATAAAGAGCTGATTTTCACTTCAAGTTGATTGGATGTTGTCAAAACTGAAAGCTTGCAACTAAGAGATTGCTTTATGATTGCTTTATGACTGTATAAATGTTTGTTTGTTCCAAAGTACGGCGAAAAACCAACAAATAAATGGTAATAATAATGCCATCACAATGGTTACGTAGTAAAACATTATTTTTTTATGGATTACATATAAACAGAAACAAGAGGGCCATGATGGCCAAAAGCGCTCACCTGAGAACTGGTACAGATGAAGACCATACTGTTGTGACAGGTTTGAAAATTAAGGTATCTGAACAATACGCAAAGGGGGATAGGATCAATTTGATTTAAAACATCGTACAGTGCAATTGGCTAACAAAAGTACGAGTTGGGTAGTGGATGTGAGGTGTTCTAATGGTTCTAAAATGATTTTTCTCAATATTCTCGACAGTTTTGGAGAACTAGTTGCAATGCGATAATTGCAATGGCTGTGCTATAAGGTCAAGTTTTGCTTTTTTCTTTGATAATTTTCTGTCCAATCATCATAAATGATGTTAATGCAGGCTCTGAAGCCATCAGTGTTGCATGTACAAATAACTGCATGCAAGGTTTGCAACTGTTGGAAATCAAATTTTTTCAATCAATGTTTATGTTCATAGTTGTTGATATTTTTTTCCAAACACAATATCTCCGGTGTTTCTGGCCGGATTTTGCTTATATTCGACTTCACCTTTAATCTTATGGTCATAGACAAACTGTGCAAGATTTGTGAAGATTGGATGAAAATGAAGTCTCTATCCTGAATAATGTCCATTTTTGCGTATTTTTTTCACCAACAAAGGGCAATAACTCCAGTGTTTCTGGTTCGATCTTGCTTATATTTGACTTCAACTGTAATCTGATGGTAATTGACAAACTGTGCAAGATTGATGAAGATTGGATGAAAAATGAAGTCTCTATCCTGAATAATGTCCATTTTTGTATATTTTGTTAATAAACATAGGGCAATAACTCTGGTGTTTGCCCATTTTTGGCGTCTGCTGAGATCTGATGGTCATACACAAACTGTGAAAGTTTGGATGGAAAATAAAGTTTACATGTTGGAAAAAGGCATTTTTGCACTTGTTTTGCATGAAAAAGGGGCAATAACTCTAGTGTTACTGGTGTGATCTGACCCAATAACAATCCCTTCTGAGATTTTATGGTCATACACAAACTGTGCAAGTTTGGTTAAGATTGGATAAAAAGTGAAGTCTCCAGCGTGAGAACGAACCCAACTGTTGACGGCACAAGGACGACGGGCAACACAGGAGAGATCCCCTATGCCAATAGCTCACTTCGTGCTCAGGTGAGCTAAAAATCATATTATCGTGGAAATGTTAAAATGCTATATTATTATACAATCAAATGCATTGAACGAAACAGCAGTATCACACTGATAAAGAATATAACTGATCTGTGAACAATAATTTTGAGAGAATATACAAAAAAATCATGTTATTTCTTGAGAGAAAATAACAAACACTGAAAAAATTGGCCCATATCTATTAACATGCTTCCTTTACAAACATTTATCAATCTTCTAATGAGGACAAAGGTATTTGGAGGAACAAGGAAGTAGAACTGAGCTTTTATTTCCTTGTTACACCAAGGTACATGTAAACATGTGCAAGACCTAATGCTACCCGCAACAACACCGTTCAACATAACGTATACATGTGCATTGGTCAAGCCAGTTATAACTACCTTTTGGGGGTTGATGTATACCACATCTACTAAGGCACTTATAACAGCAATGCATGCACCTAACAACTGTAATTACAATGGCATTGAAAATGAAGATGAAGAAAACTAAGAAGTTTTATAAAAAGAAAACCATCACAGTCTTTATAATCATGTTATCAATTTCTCCACCCATTAAATCTGATGTTAGATATTACATTTGAGGAAAAAATTAAAGCTTATTTAGAGCCTATTCACTGACACACATATTTTCTAATAACCAAATCAGTACATTATATAACAAACTTATGGCTTAAGACATATAGTAAGGAAGTAAAATGTCTTGAATCTTGATAAAAAGAGTCAAAACTTTAACTAGTTTATGTTATATTAAATACCAGATGAATGCTTATAAAAATATGTGTACCGAGGTATAAAAGGCATGTTATACATGTGAAGAACCAAAATCATACAATAAAAAGAAGATGGTGGTTAAGAGCTTAGTTTCCATGGAAAAGAATTTAGATGCCATAGCAAGAATGAAATACCTATAAAGGGCTAAGGTCTCAATAAAAAACGAAATACATGTACTTCAACAGTCCAAAACGTCCATTACCATGTCCAGTACATCCTGGTCCTTGTCAATCACTGGTTTCTGTAGCAATGAATCACCTGCTTGAGTCCATTTTTTGGCAACTGGTAGGGACTTCCTTTTGGACTCTGATTCTAACAGTTTTCTTGTGTTTGAGCCCGGGAACGAAGACTGTCGATAGGCCGGCGTTTTAGTACTTACATGGTCTTTTACTGTGCTTGGATAGTCTTTATGTTTTACGTTATTATTGTCGTTCGTATTATTGGACATTATGTTTGTAACCTCTTGAAACAATCGCACACTGTTGCCACGTCTCTTACAAGCCAGGCACTCGAGTCTTGTATTAAACTGATGGATGTCTGCCACCAAGCATTTTTCTGCCGTTTCTGCCACATCTGACTCATTTACTTTCATATTTTCACAATAATGTTTACAATTATTGTCGTGCGATGCTCCTACTTTCCATGTCTCTGTTCTTTTGCATTCACAAGGAACATTTCTGGCAGATTCATGCGGTCTACTACTGTCTCGACTATTTTCTCGACCATTCGTTACATTACCCCCATCCAGTACTGAATACTGTTTGTTAGTATCCTTAGATTCTGCTGCCAGCTTGTTCAGTAATATCTCCGAGATGGACCTAGGCAGTTTGCTATTTGGGTCGGCGCTGATGGTTCCCAGCTCATGCTCCTGACCGTGAACGTTCTTCCAACACGACAGCATCGCCGTCTGGTTCCATAGCAAATAGTCCTGTTCAGGTTCCGTCTGAAGGGACCGTCTTCGAAATGATCGAAGAAGGAATGATGCCATGTTGCTGTTAGTTTAAAATCTCAATTAGTTCTTAACTTTAAAGATCATTTTATAGCTACAATTAAATAGTTCCTCTTAAGGAATACTGCCCAGTCAGAATTAGTTCAAAACCATGACAAGTTGATCATTTTAATTCACAGCCTGATTAGGATCAACTAGAAGATCTGTTCTCATGTGAGTGTTTACTACTCTCAATAATCACAGTTTTCTATCAATATCACAAAAAGTACTTGATGTTTTAATTTCCTGTACGCAATATTCTGTTATAAATTCAAAAAAGGATTGTTTTCACAGCAAGTTACTTTAAAAGGAAATTCAGCTACAAGAGCACATTCATGTTGATGAAATTTGTATATTGACATTATTTACATATTAATGTTGCATGACAGAAGAAATGCATTTTGAAAGCTAAATTTAAACACATTTTATCACCAACTGAATAAATGCTCTGCTGTAAACATTTATTATATGTGCACAAATTTCCTGATGATGAACACTTTAACAATCACCGTTTCACAGGTTTATCACATATATAATGTTTTTGACAACAGTACATGGTGGTAAATATAAAGCTGGTGAACAAACAAACAGTACTCAGGGTCCGGTTAAGTTGATGCAGCTGATATTTTATCTCTTAATGCAGGCTTCCTGTTCAATTGTACACACTTGTGACAAAAGCCAACCGTAGTGGCCTTAAAGTTGCTTTTGCTTAAAAAATATTAGGTGAAAATCAAACACATTATAAAATGCCATATACTACATAGAATAATAGATGTCAGCAACTGTCCTAGCTTTAAAGTTGTAAGTTAGAAGATGATATGAAAATTAAAAGTATTATAAAATGCTACGCTATGGTTAGAAATTTAATATGTCATGTAATTATTTTCAAATATTAATTAAATTATTCTATGCGTTAACACACTATTGTAACAAGACAGCCACAAGGCCCGCTCACCTGAGGGGCTACGGAACTTAACAGTTTTGAGCAAGTTTCGGCCTCTAGTAGTCAAATTCAAGCTTTTTCTTCAATTTGACCTGGTGACCTATGATCCCATGTCACCTGGTTTTGAACTTGTGCCAGATATCATAGGAACAAATGTTCTAAGCAAGTTTCGTGATGATTGGCCTATAAATGTGGCCTCTAGTGTTCACAGGCCTTTTCTTCAATTTGGTCTGGTGACCTAGTTTTTTGCCCCACATGACCCAGTCTCAATCTCGTCCGAGATAACTTTGAAATAAATGTTCTGAGCAAGTTTCAAGAAGATTGGGCAAAAAATGAGAGTGACCACAACCTTTTTCTTCAATTTGCCCTCGTGACCTACTTTTTGACCTTACGTGACACAGTTTTAATCTCATCTGAGACATCATTGGGACAAATGTTCTGCGCAAGTTTAATGATGATTTGGCAACAAATGTTGCCTCTAGAGTCTTCACAAGCTTTTTCTTCAATTTGGCCTGGTGACTTAGTTTTTGGCCCCACGTGACCCAGTTTGAACTCAATTTGAGATATTATTGAAACAATAGTTCTTACTGACTTTGAAGAAGATTGGGTAAAAAATATGACTTCTAGGGTGTTCACACGCTTTTTATTCAATATGACCTAGTGACCTAGTTTTGACCCCACATGACCACGTTTCGAACTCTTCTGAGATATCATTAGAACAAATGTTCTGGGCATGTTTCATGAAGATTGGGCAATAAATGTGGCCTCTAGAGTGTTCACAAGCTTTTTAAAGTTTTCAATATAGCCATATAAGGAAAACTGCCCGCCCCCTGGCGGCCATGTTTTTCAACGTAGCGGAACCATTTTAGAACTCGCCCGAGATATTATAAGAAAAAATGTTCTGAGCAAGTTTCATATTGATTGGACAAAAAATGTGACTTTTGGAGCATTCATAAGCTTTTTTATAGCCATATAAGGAAAACTGCTCCATCCCCATGCGGCCATATTATTCAACGGAGCGGAACCATTTTAGAATTTGGCCTAGATATCATAAGAACAAATGTTCTGAGCAAGTTTCATGTTCATTGGGCTAAAAATGTGACTTCTTTAGTGTTCACAAACTTTTTCTTAAATTTGACCTAGTGACCTAGTTTTTGAAACCACATGACCCAGTTTCGAACTTGTCCGAGATATCATTGGGACTAATGTTCTGTGCATGTTGATTGAGCACAAATGTGACTTCTAGAGTGTACACAAGCTTTTTCTATAGCCATATAAGGAAAACTGCCCTGCCCCCTGAAGGCTATGTTTTTCAACGGAGCAAAACCATTTTCGAACTCAACCAAGATATCATAAGAACAAATGTTTGGAGCAAATTTAATGCTGATCGGGCAAACAATATGACTTCTAGAGTGTTCACAAGCTTTTTCTTTAATTTGTTTTTGACCCACATGACTTAGTTTCAACAATGTCCAAGATATCAAGGACAAAAGGTGATCACAAAAGCTCACCATGAGCACATTGTGCTCTGGTGAGCTAAAAAACATCAAAATGTTATCAACTGTTGGTATATGATGTTTTGATATGAGGCCACAATGGGTTTTCACATTTTTGCAAGTAGAAAGCACTGGAGCCAAGGCAGCCAATCCCAGAGCTCTAGAGAACTTTTTTGTAATGGGTAAATGTACACACAAACAAGGATTTATGCGGGTAAATCTACCAAAATATATGGGGGTAAATGAACTTTCAGTCAAAACAAAATTTGGAAAGTTTTCCTTCAACGTGCGAACCAATGAACTATAATTGTCACATGAGTGACGGATATACCCCCACAATATGGCCTTGTTACAAAACTATGGCATCCATTTGAAAGATATAGACAAAGAGAAAATGATTTAATTTGTGAATGTTTAACAGTGTATTTGGAAAAATTTAATTTCAATAGGAACCATAACTCTATCAACATTTAGTAGTTTGTAAATGAAGTCGAACTTGATCTGTATTGTATTATGTTACACCTGTGTACCAAACATAATTTAACAAGAAATTTGAAGTTCCCCGAAAACCAATTTTTTCTAACGAAATGCATACGTGAGCACAATAGTGAAAGAAATTTTTGGGTGAAAGGTGAAGGTCATAACCTATGGTAAGGAAATGGTGACCTTGACCTTGCAATCCAAAGCGAGGTCTCAATATAAGTTATCTACATATGAAGTTCCATCCAAATAAGTTCTTAAGTTATTGAGTGCAAACTGTTTTTTAGACTGTTGCCGCAAGCCAACAGGATTAACTAGGTGTATTCAGAAATCGGTCTTGAGGGAACTACTTCTTTACTTTGCAGGCTACGAGTCAGTAAATCGATAAATTACTTCACATCGCTCGCTGAGCAGTAAGGCTTCCTGTTATCAATGCTACTTTCTATGAATAGATGACAAGAAATAGATCCGACTTAAAACACCAATAAACAATAATAATAATCCATTTAGTCCACATCTACAAGTGAATTCATGTTATGTTTATTCACATAAGTATGACAGATGTTTGTGCTGTTGACTGATTAACTGCTTATTACATCATATTGCGTAAGTTTAACAACAGTGTATTGAGTCAGTACTTATAGCGGAGCGATCGTAACCACTCAATTGACGATTCCAATTGTTTTTGACGTATGCATGAGAATTATGGAAAAGCATTGTACTTCTAAAGAGAGTTTAGAATTAATTTTACTCATTAAACCTTTCATTTAAATTGGTATTTACCAAACATAGCCTTGTGATAAAAAAACACTGAATATTGATTGGAACTGATACGGTTCATCGACTATTTTTACCCATTGTAGATTGACTTGTATGCATATAACTGTATGCTTTTTAAATAGTTTGCACAAAAATATTTACCTCCCACGAATTACAAAAAAATAATGTTGAGAATGTGGTAGATAAATAGCATGAACAGTCTTCGACGTTAAGCGGTGGACCGTGGACCGAGTCCACCAAATTTTCGCTCGGTCCAGCAAAAGTTGCAAGTAAACTGGACCGGCGGTCCAACAAAGAAATTTCCGTTTATAATTTTGATACCAGAAATCCCTAAAAATGTTCAGCCAATAATTCTCGGTAATGCGAAAATCGGCTTATTTAAATGCATACTTTTATGAAATGACGCCATAAAATTCAGTGTCAGATTTGCAACCATTGTCGCTTGCGTACGCATGTTTTTCTAAAACAAAGAACGCCTACTCGGCAATAAACGCACTCTCCTTCAGCATCAGTGTGTCAATTATCGATAAAATCTGTAAGCAGGAGGAGCTAGATTTACTACAGTCACCCAGTCAGCCAATGAGAACGCATTAAATTTCCAATATGTAGATGAGCGTAGTCGATAGAATGTTTATCATGCCCTCATTGTTGGTAAAAGTGAAGTAATTTGTAAAACATTTGCGTGAGGTATGCATGTTGTTAGCTGCGTGTTTTTAACACCCACATAATAAATAAAATACTACATACTAAACGAAGTCAGTATATTATTGTTTGCAAAATGTTTACTTAAAATACGAAATGGGATGATGACAAATTGTGTTTGCAGATCGCATAGAATTTTAGTGTGTAATGTCAAAGGTATGTCTTCATTTGTTTTAAAAGAAAATATTGCTATGTCTACGTGTGTTTTTGAATAAACGAGCTATTCAAAAGTATAACTACACTGATTACACCCAAAAACTTATGCTGCTACATTTTCACGAAAGTTAGCGAAAGTTAAGTCAGTGAAAGTAAAAATGTTCTATTACTCAACAATGGAATTTTAAAACTATTTTTTGGACACAAAGCATTTATTGTTAAAGGAATGGGTGGGGAGGGATGCTTTGGTAACAATTACTGGGACCCCAACTCTTTAGAAATAGGGAGTCCATATTCTGCAATCCTAGCGAGCGGAGCAGTTTCCATATGATCTGCGCATTCGAGTAAATTTCAGCCCAGATACCAGCTCGGCCATTTGGGCTAGTACTGAACTCAAATAGGCTAAAACGAAATATACACCTGGTATTTGATTTAACTGGTGATCTTGTATTAATATTTTGCCATATTTTTATTGAGAGTAATGTAATAAATACATGATTCATGTTAGAATAAAAGTCTGAAAACCATAATTGCTTTCACTTTATTTTTTAAATAAAATCATTGATATATATATACGTTAGAGTGAATGAAAATCTACAAACAAATTGTGGTCCACTAAATTGTTTTACGGTCCAGTTGATTTAGCTGGTTTGGTGGACCAACGGTCCACTGCTTTTAAAACTTATTCGTGAAGACTGCATGAATTAAACGTGCGCTATATTAGTTTTAATTTGAAAAAACAACAACAGTGGCCTGGATCTCCATCTTCAATTAGGTCAAAAACCAGCTTATACCAATTTATTTTAAGCAGAGTGTACAGTTATGAGTTTCGAAAAAAATTTGTAGAAATGATATAACAGACAGGTGACTTACTTCAATAAATGTTTCTTATAATAAAAATACTCTCATAATTCATTTGCTCTCAGTTTCTTTTCTCGCCAACAGTCTATCTACGCTGTCAGCGTTTTGATTTATTTTTAGAAAAGGTGACCTTGACCCCACCCACTCCATATGCAATCACAATAGAGGTCTAAATATAAGGTATCTACATATAAAGGTTCATTAAAATATCTCAATTTGTTCACTAAGTATTGAGTGGAAACATTTTGTCTATTTTTCGTAATGGTGACCTGGACCCAGGGCTCACACTGGACACAAATTTCTTTGAGCCACCCACTTTCGCGAACTTACCAAACTTGAGCGAGTTTGTAGCGATAATTTACAGTTTGGAATTTATGGAGTACAAATATAAACAAATGTTGTTTTTTATTTCCTTTAATAATAACAAAGCACAGCAGCATAATAATTCATAGTCATCATACACAGAAGTACATGTCAACATTATATACTTTAGCCTCATCAGTGTATCAGTAATATCAGTACAAAGGCATAGGTCAACTTCAATAAATATTCAGCATTGTATCTGTTGGTACTTCAGTACAAAAACATATTACTTGTGTGTAATGCATGGAGCACATTTCATAAAGAAAACCACTGCAAACATACTAAACAAATTGCACTACACATGTTTACATAATATACATGTATGTTGGTACATCAGTACAAAAACACAGATCACATGCATTTAAACAACACTTGGAGCACATTTCATACAGAAACAATAATGCAAACACACCAGACAAATTATATACATCTTTACTTGATCATAATTCTGCTCTGTTTCTTCCCAGCCCACAGTTTGAAGATAGGATTTAAAGTCAACATCTTTGCAGTCTTTTCCAGCAATGGAGTTTGCCATTAGATTTTCCAAATGTTTCACACTCAAACAATTTCTCAAGTCTGTCTTTATTAAATTGTGTTTGCTAAAGCCCCTTTTACAGTCAACTGTGGACACTAACAATCTTTTAGCAGCTTCAGCTGAAGCTGGATAGGAGTTAATTAAAATGTGCAGGTTTTTCACACATTTGTTTAATTAAATTACGCCGCTATTCGTTTGCGCTCTGTAATTACAAACCGAGCTAATTAATTAATTAGCAATCTTTAATTAGTATGTATTAATAAACAAAACCTGTAAAAAACCAGCTTTGAAATAATTATTGTCACGCTTATTATGATTGTACTAATAATTTTAACGACCTCTGAAACAGACCGCCATTTTGTTTGCAGACGACAGCAGTTTTTAATCATTCTTTATTAGTTCTGTTCAACACTTGCTTTATTCAAGTTACCCGTCAATTGCGATCATAAACCACGCAACGTCACAAAGATACCTGTTGTTTCAATCCCGCCTTATTACACGATAGCTCCACCCATTTGTTGTTTCATTATCACAGACGCAAGCGAGCTCAATTTTGATTGGTTCGACTAGCCATCTAGTATGTCAATGGCACTAAGGTCACGCAAGGTCGCATTCCGGTGTAGTCTGGTTTTCGATTGCTTTCTAAATTAATGACACTGAGAACGATAAAAATCGAGAACCAGTCAGGGTTAAAATGGCGGACGTTTACTTTGCAATTTATACGCGATTTTTACATTTTCACAAATCAGATTTTTTTAAAGCCAAATTTGGAATATTTTCGCAAATGGCTCAAGTGGCGAACGACAGCGTGAGCCCTGCCTTGACCCCATCCCCCCCCATATGCAATCCCAAGCAAGGTCTCAAGATAAGGTATCTATATATGAAGTTTCATTAAAATATCTCAATGCATTCTCAGTAATTAAGCAGAAACCATTTTTCTATTTTTAGTAACAGTGACCTTGACCCAATATGCAATCCCAAGTGAGGTCTCAATATAACGTATCTATGTATGAAGTTTCATTACAATAGCTCAATTTGTTCTTACAAAGTAGAAACAAAAAGTTGACGCCACCACCCGTCAATATTTAGTGGTTTGTAACCAAAGTCGAACTTTACCCGTATATTATGACGCTGCACATGTATACCAAGAATTATTTGAGTATGTCAAGCCATGGTTGAGTTATCATCAGGAAACCATTATTTTAGGGAATTTAAGTCAAAAAGGGGCCATAACTCTGTCAAAATTTAGTGGTTTGTAACCAAAGTCGAACTTTACCAGTATTCCAAAAATTATTTGAATATGTCAAGCCATTTTTGAGTTGTCCTCTGGAAACCATGTTTTTAGGGAATTTAAGTCGAAAAAGGGCCATAACTCTGTCAAAATTTAGTGGTTTGTAACCATAGTCGAAATTTATCTGTATTTTATGATGTGTGTACCAAAATTTATTTGAATATATCAAGCCCTTCTCAAGTTATCATCCGGAAACAAAAAAAACAAAAACAGACTGGAAGACCGACAGGCCGACAAGCTCACTCCTATATGTCCCCCCTAAACTTAGTTTGTGGGGGTATAATCAAGTTTTATGTTTGTGTATGAATCTTGTGAGTTTTCATTGTGTCAGTTATGCATGTACACGCCTTATTTGGTCGCCTACAATCCCCAATAATAAAGGATCATTTAGAAACTGTGTGGATCCTGATGGTGATGTAGTTCACTAAAATGATAGTAAATGTGTTACAGGTTATTGTAGCCTTAACAAGAGCTGTTTCAGGACAACACGCTTGACTATTCAACCACTTTGTCAGAGTTATTGGCCTTTATCAATACAAAAAGGGGCATAATTCTGCTAAAATGCTGGTCACGGTTATGTGCCTTGGCCAGTGACCTTATATAATGACCTTGAAGACATGTGTGAAGTTTTAATTGAATATCTGTAGCAGATATAGAGATGTTAAGTTGTTGCACGCAAACTTTAACCTGAAATTTCTAAGTACAAAAAGGGGCATAATTCTGCTAAATTACAGGTCAGAGTTATAGTCCTTGGTCAGTGACTTCATATAATGACCCTGAAGTCATGTGTGAAGTTTCATTTGAATATCTGTAGTAGTTATAGAGATATGGAGTTGTTGCATGCACACTATAACCTGAATTTTTAAGTACAAAGGGGCATAATTCTGCTAAGTTGCAGGTCAGATTTATGGGCCTATTCAGTGACCTTACATAATGACCCCGAAGACATGTGTGACGTTCCAACTGAATATCAGTAGTAGTTACAGAGATATGTACTTGTTGCACGCAAACCTTAACCTGAATTTTCTGGTACACTAAAACCTTAACCTTACTTTTCTAAATACAAAAAGGGGCATAATTCTGCTAAAATGCTGGTAACAGTTATAGGTCTTGGCCAGTGACCTTATATAAAGACTCTGTAGGCATGTGTGAAGTTTCAATTGAATATCTGTAGTAGATATATAGATATGGAGTTGTTGCATGCAAACTTTAACCTGATTTTCTAAGTACAAAAAGGGGCATAATTCTGCTCAGTTTCAGGTCAGAGTTATGGGCCTTGGTCAGTGACCACACATAATGACCCCGAAGACATGTGTGAAGTTTCAATTGAATATCTGTAGTTGTTACAGAGATATGGACTTCTTGCACGCAAACCTTAACCAGAGCATTACTGCGTGAGTAGTATAGTTGAACAATTCGGCTTTTACTTCTATGTACATTTCAATGAACTAGCCTCTTTAATTTATGTGAGATCTAAACAATGGGCATGTTTCAAAATACATGTACACATATACAACTAAGCATGTTACATCACCATTGTATGACAATGAACAAAAGAGTACATGCAGAGACACATAAATAGATATTCATAAGCAGTTTCACTTTGCTTGTTTTAAAATTACAGTTAAATATCTTTATTCCTACAACGGTGTTTTTCTATCTCAAAGTTTCTATTCTTCTAATACTAACAAAACATCCTTCGGTAACTGCAAAAATGTTGTATTGTAACATAACATAACATGTGCGTTTGATAATGCATGATGTGCAACAGTAATATATGTCTTCCAACTGTATTTTAGCTTGCTATTGATGTATTATACAAACACAGAAGTAATTTAAAATAGGATTGGTAACTAGTGAGCATTCAAGGACTATTATCTTAATATTTTTACTACCAACTTTAAATTAAAATGGTTCACAGTGTTTAAAATCATAAAATAAATGATATGGTTAAAAAAAAAGACCAGTCTTCAAATATCAAGGTCACACATTTACAGATTAACTAGTGTCTTTTTTTCTACCATATATTTTCCTTCCTGATAATTTATTTAAATTTCGCTTGAAGTTGTTTGCGACACTTTCTATTCAAATATGGCTGGATTGGCTTTTTTTAATATAAGTCAGTTATACAAATTACTTATATTCTGGTGTCATTTAAATTTGTTTTTCTTTGTTGTTTTTGTGTTGGTTTTTGTGCAAGTTTCTCTATTATGTTATTACTGATTTTGAAGCATACATGTAAATAGCCTTAACAAGAGCTGTTTCAGGACAACACGCTCGACTATTCAACCACTTTGTCAGAGTTATTGGCCTTTATCACTATAAAAAAGGGGCATAATTCTGCTAAAATGCTGGTCATGGTTATGTGCCTTGGCCAGTGACCTTATATAATAACCTTGAAGACATGTGTGAAGTTTTAATTGAATATCTGTAGCAGATATAGAGATGTTAAGTTGTAGCACGCAAACTTTAACCTGAAATTTCTAAGTACAAAAAGGGGCATAATTCTGCTAAATTACAGGTCAGAGTTATAGGCCTTGGTCAGTGACTTCATATAATGACCCTGAAGTCATGTGTGAAGTTTCATTTGAATATCTGTAGTAGTTATAGAGATATGGAGTTGTTGCATGCACACTATAACCTGAATTTTTAAGTACAAAGGGGCATAATTCTGCTAAGTTGCAGGTCAGGTTTATGGGCCTATTCAGTGACCTTACATAATGACCCCGAAGACATGTGTGACGTTCAACTGAATATCAGTAGTAGTTACAGAGATATGTACTTGTTGCACGCAAACCTTAACCTGAATTTTCTGGTACACTAAAACCTTAACCTTACTTTTCTAAATACAAAAAGGGGCATAATTCTGCTAAAATGCTGGTAACAGTTATAGGTCTTGGCCAGTGACCTTATATAAAGACTCTGTAGGCATGTGTGAAGTTTCAATTGAATATCTGTAGTAGATATATAGATATGGAGTTGTTGCATGCAAACTTTAACCTGATTTTCTCAGTACAAAAAGGGGCATAATTCTGCTCAGTTTCAGGTCAGAGTTATGGGCCTTGGTCAGTGACCACACATAATGACCCCGAAGACATGTGTGAAGTTTCAATTGAATATCTGTAGTTGTTACAGAGATATGGACTTCTTGCACGCAAACCTTAACCAGAGCATTACTGCGTGAATAGTATAGCTCGAACAATTCGGCTTTTACTTCTATGTACATTTCAATGAACTAGCCTCTTTAATTTATGTGAGATCTAAACAATGGGCATGTTTCAAAATACATGTACACATATACAACTAAGCATGTTACATCACCATTGTATGACAATGAACAAAAGAGTACATGCAGAGACACATAAATAGATATTCATAAGCAGTTTCACTTTGCTTGTTTTAAAATTACAGTTAAATATCTTTATTCCTACAACGGTGTTTTTTCTATCTCAAAGTTTCTATTCTTCTAATACTAACAAAACATCCTTCGGTAACTGCAAAAATGTTGTATTGTAACATAACATAACATGTGCGTTTGATAATGCATGATGAGCAACAGTAATATATGTCTTCCAACTGTATTTTAGCTTGCTATTGATGTATTATACAAACACAGAAGTAATTTAAAATAGGATTGGTAACTAGTGAGCATTCAAGGACTATTATCTTAATATTTTTACTACCAACTTTAAATTAAAATGGTTCACAGTGTTTAAAATCATAAAATAAATGATATGGTTAAAGAAAAAGACCAGTCGTCAAATATCAAGGAGGTTACACATTTACAGATTAACTAGTGTCTTTTTTTCTACCATATATTTTGCTTCCTGATAATTTATTTAAATTTCCCTTGAAGTTGTGTGCCACACTTTCTATTCAAATATGGCTGGATTGGCTTTTTTTAATATAAGTCAGTTATACAAATTACGTATATTCTGGTGTCATTTTGTTGTTATTTGTTGTTTTTGTGTTGGTTTTTGTGCAAGTTTCTCAATTATGTTATTACTGATTTTGAAGCATACATGTAAATAGCCTGAAAGACTGAATCAATGTTAAATGTTGTGTAATATGTATACGTTGTAATTGTTTGTATTGTACACGTTGGTATAAATACATGCAAGTTAAAGTTGAAAATCTTTTTAGAAAACCTCCGATAGTCGCATTTAGAATGCCAATGTTTTCTCTTCCTAATTTCGGTCATCCGTCACACCCAGGTCCTGCTGTCTGTGTTCTGCGAGTGTACACAGCATCCCCACCACAGCCTTACCTGGTCTTTTGCATTTTTATTGCGAATACACTGCGTCCGGCGTCCCGACAGCGATCATCGGCGACCCCACATTGCCTTCTTTGCGTGTCTTTGAAGACCCTACTGCGACCATGGCGTTAGCAAGGCAAATGCACTGTGACCTTAAGGCATCCGTGTTACGTGTATAAAACTTTGCAGTTTTTCATTCGTTAGTCCACTCTTCAAGGTGTTCTCTCCAAGTATTTTAAAATGCACAATGTAACACCAAAGACTAGGGGTCGTGGGCGGGGCAGAACAGCAAGGATTGGAACACTGAAGTCACCCCCTAACAGAGGACCCACCGTCTATTGTCAATTTTTTACAGTGTGATAGCGCGGTCAAAACAAAATAGAACAAGCTCGCGCAAAGCGACCTTACGGTGTAAGTAGGTGGTTGTAGTGGCTGACTGGCTGTAGACTTAACCAAAGCCCGGGTATAACCCAGCATCTTTTTCACCTTGCCCTCCTATTTTGTCTTCTAATCAGGCTTAAAGTTATTTGTTGATCATTTGCCTGCTGCTGCTTGTCAAGAATTATGTGTAGATTAACCGTTTCCTCTTTGACGATGACAAATATATGTCATGCCCTGATGACCTTGAGAGGTACACTGATAAAGTTAAACTGAAAGACTGGGTTTTATAGCTGATCGCCAATGAAAACCTAGGAATGCACTAGCAACGCAGTGCATACGTGGAAGAAACACCACGATTGTAGAAGGTCCCCTAAAGAAACGCCGTAAACGGTGAAAGGACGTATGGTAGACGTCGTTGGGTCGCAGACAAAAGTCCTCTGAAAACAAACACGCTGACTCCGCAGTAAGAACGGCATAGACAAGATAGGAACGCCATAGACATAGTACCAACACAGTAGGGTCGCCGTAGGCTCCCCGAGCGGTCCATTGGCCATTTATATGCGTTTCCACAGCAACTCTACAGAGTCTATACTATGTCCCTTGGGCGTTCTTCGAGTTCCTACCCAGTTGCTTCTGCAATCAGGGCGATTCTATGGCGTTCTAGCCAGGACCCCGACAGGCTAGAACGCCGACAGGATGTCTAACCTCTGCGTTTATTTTGAGCATGTCCAAAATTGTCATTGTCAGTCTGCGACCTGAGACATCCTTGGTGTCCCTGTGGTGTCTTTCGGCATTTTTACTTTGACCCCACAGCGCCCATGGCGATCCTATCGCGTCCTTGCCGTAATTGCCGTAAGAACACAATCAGGATGCCAGTCCATTGTGATGGGTGTATTAATTAGAAAACAAAAGTAAATCATCTATAAATAGGTATTGGCAATGGCAGAGAGAATAATTATGTTGATATGTATAATATCCCAATGGATGTTGTAGTAATGGATTAATGACAGAAGTTAATGACAGAAGATCTTTAAAACTAAATACAATTAGTTCCACAAGGATGAAATATACAGTATTACATTTATGATCGTTAAAACCACAAGCAAAAAGCTTGAATAAGCTCGACAATGTACATTAAATGACATATAAAATAAGTTCACGGCATTAAAAATATTTAATTACACCTAAGACACACATTACAAATATGACCATCTTTAATTAGGCTGTAAATAAAATACTGTCTTTTCCCCCCTCCAATTTTCCATTTGTGAATTAAGGCCAAAAAATTGCGAAAAAAAGTATACTTTTTGGCTTTATGAATCATACCGATTATCGGCACGAAAATAAGGCCAAATAAAATGCTGACTCATGTATACTAAAAAAATAAGCCTGTAAAACAAGAAACATGAATCAAAATATTCAACTAAATGATGTTTGAAAACCGAAATCGAACCATGGTTAGGCAAAAAAAAAAAGTTCCGTAACAGTCTCTTGCAGTCTTTTGTTATTTTTTAACCAAAAATATGTCGGGTCGGCGCAAAAGTAAAGGGTCGGTCAGGAGACCAGAAGCAGGACATTTTTTTTTTGGGGGGGGGGCCTTAAATCGTTGCAGCTCTATTTATCAAACATACTGTTAATGCTCCACAGGGAACTTCTTAGTTTACACAGGTTCTACTATACAGACTATTATATCATAATCTATATCAAGTAAAAATATGATATCGTTTTATAACAACAATATACAATGCTATTCAGAAACCAAATTTATCTAGAAAAGGGCAGGTGCGGGTCATTTAGAACGTGTAGCTCTGGCAAAGACTGAAATGTCCAATTTTCCCCATTTTATAAATGATTAATACAAAGCGGAGACTGTGAGATATAATATGAATTTATTACTGAATGTACAGTTTTCATGACTACACGCAGTTGTACATTTCAATCATACTGATTAAAGTTGTTGGTAGTTAAGTGTAATCATATAACACAATTAATGAGCAGAAAATGAAAAGAAAGATAAGATGCATTTATAATAATGAAGTATGTCTGCTTCCACATGTACTCTTCACACCTGTCAGCGATATTGTACCGGTGGTATTGAACAAGAACTGAATAAAGGTGTCATCCCAATGCAAAATTTCTTTAAAATCATGCACTTTTCACCCTAAAATTGACTTTACAGTTGGATCTTTAGTTCACCTTTATAAAATTTGTTGCTGTAATTTTCTGTAAAACCTAGGACCTGGGCGCTATCACCAGCCTCTGTAAACAAGCCCTGATTATACATGTGTATGTAATCATAATTGCCTTATAAAATATTAGAGTACACTGGCTTCAACAAGAAGTAACAATTGTCACAACTGCGTTTATCTTGCCACAATTACGGCTCCAAATCAAAGCAAAAATGACTCTGTCACGGACATTCCCTGTCAGGATAGTTCAATATTACAAAACAGCTTTCTAAATGCATAGCCTCCAGTGAACTGACAGCAGGTCAATATTATTAGACTATAAGTAGATACAGCCAGAACAAAGTTTTTCCGTCAGCAATACATGCATAATTATGAAGGCACAAAATCGAATTGGCCTGAAACAGAATGTCTCCAGCATTTTTGTTTCTAAACAAGAACTCCTATGGTTGAAGAAAACTGTTTTGTGTTGTTTTTTTTCTTTCCAATACACATGATCTTTTCTGGTTTCTAATGATTTGAGATATGTTTTATTATAAATAAGCGAGTTTTTACTAAAGAAACAAATGAAATACTTTAAAGTACAGACGGCATATGCAAAAATGCATGTAAATACATATAAATACATTACTTGTTTATTGCATACATGCAGATAATTATGTTAAGGGGGCAGTTCTACCAAATATTAAAAGGCACAAGCTACATCTTTTAACTATAGTAGATACAGCCAGAACAAAGTTTTTCCATCCGAAACACATGCATAATTATGAACGCACAAATTCGAATTGGCCTGAAACGGAATGTCTGCTTGTTTTTGTCTGAACAAGAACTTCTAATTTATTTTATTTTCTTCCCTATCCCAGCTTTATGATCTTCTCAGGCTTCTAGATGGTTGGAGTGTGTTCAATGTTTATTATAAATAAACCAAGCTATTAAGAAGACAAATTTATTAATTTTAAATGCAACTTAATCTGCAAAAACACATGTCAATACATAATCAAGCAAATATATGTTTAGCAAACAAAACAGGCATAAGCTGTATAATGTAAGTTGAGTATAAACTTTAAACGGTACGTTTATACCTTTCTTTTTCCAAAGAAAATAACTTGTAACAAAGACACTATTATTCTGCAGTTTTCTGCTTTACCGTATTAGTTGTTCGCAGAACAACTAAAGATACCGCAATTCCAAAACTGAACAGTCTAAGAACTATGATCCTAACAGCTTTAGGCCAGTCGACTACGCGCAAGTAACAAGTGCCGCTTTGAATATCGTTTAATTTGTAAAATGGCAATCATTACGATAATGAATTTAATTAGAACATGACATGTTGGGAAAACTTAAGTCAACAACTTTCAATGTAGGATCAAATATCACTGTACTCGCGGAAGAACAATAAAATAGTACGTTGTGCAATGTCCTAATACATTAATGAATTAAAGTCTTGGGCGAGCCGAATAGACAAAATCTAACCCTTACCTGTTCATCTTGTTATTGCCGACTCGTGTGAAGATAATTTGTTGAGTAGTGAATTTGTTTAGTAGTAAATGTTTATTACTCATTTTAATATTTATTTGGCCATCATTATAACGATAAAGTTTAGCGTTTATTACGCAGTAGCGATTGATTTTTACGGCGCATTTCAGAAATAGTCAATGCATCACGATTGAGGTAGGATACACTAATCATATCATAAACTACAATACGCATAATTTTTCAAGGCAAAAAGTAATAGCGGCAATAGCCTAGTGGATAGCATGTCGGACGCGCGTTCTGAAGGACCCGGGTTCGATGCCCGTCACGGGTGGAGAATTTTTTTCATATACCTTTTGACAGTTTTGCTACTCCAGATGCTTAATTAATTGAAAGCGAATACATTTTAAGACATTTCCAAAAAAAAACCAACAATATTTTGATAGTAACTCCCTTTAATGAACTTAAAACACTTGCTAATACTGTTGAAAACCTTGTAGCACAGTCTTTGCATTCATATACTGTTCAATATTTTTAATATTCATCACCTTGTTTGTTTTTAAGGTTATTATTAAGTTTTGTTCAACTCCACAGCTTTTGATCTTCAACAGCGTAATCATCTGACTTCCACAGAGAGTGTCCGAATATGAAACTCATGTCTTTTTCATTATCATTATACATGTATATCCAGATTATGTGTGTTAGTAATGAATATTTAATGTCAGAATGTCATATAGGAATGTCATTAAATCAGGGTTGTCATTATCAAATGAAACAAGCGATTTTTAGCTAAATCGAAGAGATTTGGCTAGGGGTCTAGGGGGCCCCCTTATGATATTACCTATTGCAATATTTAAGTTCCTGAAGAAAAAAAAACTCATGATTTGAAACGATGAATTTGATCGGCAATCGGTTAATAATGACACCTCTGTTAAATTAATATATGTTGGTAGCCGAAAGAAAGAGCATGCAATTAAAATCGGACAAATAATTTGTCCCATTAGGTTTCTTGCCCGACATTGTTTTTTCATTTGAATTGATTTTTTTAAAAGGCTTTAAATAAAGTGTACTCGTACCGAGTTTTAAGCTGCTGAAAGTGACTTTCTCTAGTTTTTACGCCTGATTACGTTTTAATTAGTGGCGTACGATTTATAATGGAACTAAATTCATCAGCTACACATATTGAATTGAAACAATTTAAAACGGCATGATTGAGAAAAAACGACATAATTACACAACAGATTATATTTATTTCAAAATTTGATTTACATGTACATGTACATGTTTACAAGGCAATATTGTATTTAAACTTGCCTTTTTTTAATAGTATATATCGCTTAGCAATGTTCAAGTAATATTTATAATATTGAACAAATGTTATAGTAATTACGCAAATGAATATTTCCGTTTAAACATGTAGAACTGTATTCAAGGTGACGTATATCATCCCTATCTAATTGCCCAGACTGTCCATGATGTGCCCAGTGTTACGGAATAGTGAACAGCTGTAGTGCCTTCAGCGCTTTGATTTTTTTAAAGCAATCATGTTATCAACACTATTTTGTTAGATGTTGTATTTAACCTTTAATCCCTTAGAATCTGGGCCCTTGGCCTCGATTCCATTACGTTTGTTATTCACTCTAGTGGAAGAGGTGAAGAAAAAAAAGGAAACATCTACAATGGATGGACGGATTAACACACTACCTTGCCTGGTACAGCACACAATTAAAACAAGACTTGTCGTGGAAAAACCGGACTTAATGCCTGTGCGTAAAGTGTTGACCCGGATTAGCCTGTGCAGTTCGGCTACAGTGGATTTATGTTTAGAAGAGACTTCCTTGAAACAGAAAATACCATAAAAGCAGAAAGTGCCGTCCTGGATTAGCCTGTGGATTAAGACAGGTTTTCCCACGATGCGCCTCAAACAGGTTTTCAGTAAGTTAAACGAGTTCTCCTACCAGCAATATGTCTTTCAAATAATGCACTTACTTCCAAAAATCTGAATTTACTGTGTAATACACTTGACAATTGTATTACTCTATTACACAATTCTTGTTTTATTTCCACCTATTTCCTAGGGCCTGTGTTCTTTGCAATACCAAGCAATGCAAAAATGCCTTACGAGTGTAAGCAATACTGTTGCAAATAATAACCATAACGAACTAATACAGATACCAACAGTCAGTATGGCTGAAATACTAATAAGGTCAAGTTCACAAAGACATTTTTTTTTTATCATAAAATAAATTTACATTGTAATTTCTGTACTCAGCCAAGACCTGCATATTGAGCATTTTCTCAGTTATCTGCAGAAGGAGCTGTGAGTAGGAATTGCAATACCAATTGTTTATATTACCGGTACCCAGCTTGTCCGAGAACATGCATGGACAAGTGAAATATTGGCAAACTTTACTAACTAATTACTGTATGAAAAAGCAGCAAACATCATTTGAAGAAAACAGACAAGTAAGGCAACATTTGATTTTGCCACCTCTGCCTCTGTGTGAAGTTTCAATTAAATATCTATAGTACAGCGGGGGTGACCACATTTAGTCATCCTTAATGGCGGCGCCAGTATGAAACAAGGTATTGTGCTGTTTTTATCCTTTATTTTCTATATCTGCACATTTCTACACTGACCACTTTCCAGCCAAAATGCTATGAAATACCCTGATATAAGTTTCGGCTTTATGTTTTAAGTTTTGATTGAGTTTACCCTGTGCATATTTTTCAGACCGATTACCAACTTTCCTCAAAACAACGGTCACATTGGGTTCCAGTGCAGAAAATAATAGTTTATACCTTTATTTCCAGACTGAAAGCGTTAACAGTGAAAATATGTAATGGTCACATTGGATTACAAAATTTAAATGGTCACATTGCGGCACAAAACATTGTACGGATTGAAAATTTGATATGATCTTGAGAAATAATGTACTTTTCTCAATTAGAACTGTTGAAATGAGGCGATTTCAGCTATTAAATTCTTCAGTTTATATTTATATTGGTACTAATTAAGTTAATAACGAAAACTATCAAAAGATTTTAATAAATTCATGGTCAAGTCAAAGCTGACGTCACATTTAGATGGGCGCAAACTGCTTATTGGTCAGTTCAAATATATATTGCAACCAAGGCAACTGAAAGCATGTGATTCAGATTTTTAAAACATGCTGAAGAATAAGCTTATCTTTATGCAACACTAACTTAGTATTCCCTATTTATATTCATACAACCTCTTAGAGGCTATACAACAATAAAATATTATCCAATGTCACGATTGAAATATGTATGTAAGGTAGTCACACACTAATGAAATCGGGTAATATCGACCCAGTTCGTAACGTATCGGTGTCTTCCGGTATATTTCGGGTAACCGTCGGACGACGATAATCGCAAAAAGTTACATTTAAAAAAATGTGTATATTGGTAATAAATCATAAACTAAAACAAAACTTTTCCGTTTTGAGCAGCAACTTCAATTATTCGACAGAATCAACGTACCTTTCATTTGTTAAACATAAATAAAAAATATTGCGCTTTGGCTTCCTGATTATTAAAATGGCGGTGCCCATAATCGTTTACTCTGTCAGATTATAATCACTGAAATATATTTGAAATATATTTTCTAAACACAAACAGTGAATTACCAAAATGGTATGTGAACGTATTTACTGATCAAAGCGAGCGTGTTGATAGTTCCCTATACTGGTGTAATTATTAACGATGTGCCTATGGTACACAATCTCTCAAAGTGGAAGCCTTATGAAGGACTGTGGAATTTGTTGTCGTTTTTATTTCTGAAAATATTTACCATCAGGCATCACAAACAGTGCCATCGTGGACTTGTATCGGTGACAATATTGTGTAGAACATTTTATTCCGGTCAACATTACTAGCTACTTCGGTGCCAGAATACAGACTGTTGGCTCATGAATATATAGTGTTGTATAAATGCAAGACACACCATAAACTCCATGTAATGAGTTACTGAGTTGAATTCAACAGATGACTGGCTTCATTTGCACCACATTGCATACAGGTTTGTTTGACAATTGTGTTTGTATGTAGAAATTCCTTTATTTGTTAAATATATGAACATCAATATTAAATAAATTAATACAATTATATGATTTTATATTTATTCAGATCTCATTAAAGACCATTTTCTATTGAAAAATATATCAATTTTTTTTATTTATAATGCCTTTTTATTTGTATATGTTGCACCGGATTCCAATAATTTGTGTGTTAATTGTTTCACATTTGAACAAAATGATCCATAATTTGAAATCTAAAGTCTAATATATATGAAGCTATGTTCTCAGTGTATGTAGTTAACAATGATCATGTTTTAGTTACTTGTACTTATACAATATGAACTTAATCATTTGTATTCGCAGCTTCCTGGCTCAGGTTCCCTGATGTCACATCAATGGCAACATTTATAACTTATTCTGCACAAATCATCATGGACTTTTGAGTTCATCAGTTCAAGTTTTCACAAGAACACATAGGTCCAGGAAACTATATTGCACGAGAAAAATTTCCAACAACAATCATCAAGATTACAGTGCTTCTGTCCTTGGATTGAACACTTTTAATTTAATAATCTGCATTATTGTGCCCTTATTGACAAAAGTTTTGATGTACACTTTTCAGTATCATCTTTTAGTTATATTAATATCTGATAATTTTTGAAAATGTTGCTATAAAAGCAATGAAATGTTACCATGCTTAAATTTCAGTAAGTTTTTTTCATGGATTATTATATGAACAAAATAAATTATTACATAGTTATTTATTATTTAATATTGGTTAAATATTATTCACATTATTAACTCAACATTAACTAAATACATTGTATACAAATGTAAAATATATTTTTTGCAATACTACAACAGGCAATTACAACATTTTGTTTTCAATTTGCTGATACACTTTGAGTAACTATTGAGTTAAATAGCAAATAAGTTAGGTGTCTCAGTTTTTAATTTAATCCCAAAATTACATGTAAAGCTCCTAAACATTTATTTCAACTTAATCAAGTAAGAAATTTGATTAAACTAGAGTTTGTGACAATGCTAGTTTTAATATGTCAAATAAATAATATTTTACAAATAACTGTTGTCATTTCTTAAACCCACCCTTCCATACTTCATTGATCAGCATATATTTCCAGACGAGTTATAAATGGTAAAAGTTTATTGTTTGCATTGTTTATTTGTATTAACAATAAAATCAATTTTGGAGGGTCACATACACTTGAACAATAATCCAGAATTCACGTTGAAGTTGAAAGCACATTTTATAAAAGTGTTAGAATTTGTTTTTAGAGGGGGTACTTTAACATTTGCTTATTTGTCAATATATGATTGCTGTTAACATCATAAGGTTGTGTATTTTATGTATAATTATGATTATGACGTATAGTCTATTTTAATTGTATATAAATGGAAATAAATGTATTTTTTAACTACATAAAAAGATACATGCTAGATCAACAGAAACTAAAACTTTTCAGTTTTTCTTGTGTTTTACCCTTAGTAATTTGTTAACTGCGACAACTGTTGTTACAGGATTAAATTTAAATGATTGTATTCTTTGCAACACAAGCATGTCAGTATGTTTTTATGTTAATACTAGGTCAAAAGATGGTTGGATAATTCATTCAGTTATTGGATTTCATGGGTCCTGTATGTTGGCATTTAATTTGTGTCCACTATAGTTTTCTCTGACGACTGTTTTCCGAGTGACTCTAATACTTAATTATAGTAACAATGTTTAGTATTTAGTTGTATAAGTTGTCTAAAATAATAGTTCAAGTCACCTATCTGTTATTGGAATCAGAATATTAGAACTGATGAAGTTTTGTGACATGTTCAGTTGTGATATGTACTAAAAACAGCATTTGGCACGTTACTGTACTAGGTTTTCAAAACCAACCCCTGTATACTTAAGCTGCAAATATTTCTGTTATACAACGGTGAAAGTTCATACTTTTTTGGTATTTCATTTCCATAAGTATGTACATAATTTTAGTGGGCTCACTTCACCTATATCCTTTACCTATGTGATCACAAATGACTTTAAAGTATTGACACTCATTTTCAAGTTAGCTGAATTTGTCCTTATTTTCGATAGGGGTACTGTACATATTTTACTGTTTTCTTTATATTGTTTATAAACATCACACAGTTTTTTTTATTATTCTGCTTATAGATGTCCATGTAACTTTTATGAAGTTTAAAATATGCTGAAAATAAAAAACATGAACATATTTTGTGGCATTTTCTTTTATGACATCATGTCTGCTTTAGCGATTTTTTTGTCCAATGGGGTGGCATTTCAAAAATGCTGATAATTTTTTTATTACACTGCAAAAAGTGTTCAAATTTTCAAATACAGTGTCTTACTGATTGCAGATTATGATGGAAAAAAAATTATACACATTTCTGATCATGACCATTAGTGTGTGACTACCTTAAATAGAGTTTATAAACACTCCGTTGTCTACAAATAAGTATACTATATATCATGTCAGTAATATGAATTATTATGATTATACCAGGTGCAGTAAACGCGGCGAACAGGCACAAGAACAACGTGTTCCAAGAGGTTTTCAACACTAGCAATCCGCCAACAGCACGAATCCAAGACTAACACACATGTTCCAGTTGCCGACCGTAATTCAAATTAAAAATGTAAGTTGACGAGATCATATGAGTCGCCACGAGAGGGGCAAGTTTACCAGTGAGACAAGAAATATCAGTATGCCAGTTGTTTATAATAAATGTGCAAACAATCATTGGAACATTTGTGTGCGATAAGATTAAAGATTATCTGTGATTATGTGAGAGCTATTGTTCCTTGTATTCTGCGATTTATTGACTGTACATGTATAATGTACATGTATTAATTTATGCTGCTGAATGTGAATGTCCTCCATAATGTATAGTGTATTTAAATATTGTATATGATTATACAGTTATTTTATGTTTTTATATAGTTCTTCCTATTAAATTGCTGTTGTACAGATACACACAATTTCAATGGAATTTTGATAAACATGTTCATGGTTGTTAGTCGTTTATAGTTTTGTTTGATCAGGATTGTGACTATAGATTTCTGCTTCTGCATTTTACGAACACATCTGCAATGTACCAATTTGAAAAATAAATATTAAGACTTCGCAAGTGTGGCATCTTGTATTGAATAAATACTAGCACTACTATGCGAAAACATTCATAATAACTTACATATACGCAGTATAATGACAAACATGAAGTGTAAATGAAAACACAATGTATTAAAGGATGACTGTATACGAGACACATTAAATTACTACATAATACGTCTGCAATTGTCATATGCCATGCCTAACATGACCAATCCATAAAGTTTATCAAGAGACATTTTTTGACAACATCAGTATTGTTCAGTATTTGAAAACAGATACAAAATGGTTACCAATAAACAGTCTAGTTCATTTCAAAATAACATATAAACATAACGTTTAAGGGTGCAAATACAAAACACTATACAATATCCATGTATATATGATTGAACTTGTTCGGTTTGGTACAGTACATTATTTTGTATTAGTTGACACTTGTAAAATTACGATAAGCAGCACTGAAATTAATAACTGGCTTAACAGATCATAGTACCTATATTTTGTTCTAGAACAAGTGAGAATCACAGTCTTTCAGGGAAACGGCTAATGCATCAACTATGCAATGACAATGTCCTTAAACACACATGATGAATTGCAGTCAGGTGGAAAACCTTATTCTTAATATGTGCATCGCCATGTTCGTTGTTCTTTTAATCCCATGCTTTTTGTTGGCAACATCTTTATACAGCTCGTTCTTGCCTTTTCCCATTATATGTCATGAAACCTCGTTAGTACAGCTATTATATCTCTGTTAAAACATGGTGAGTATAAAACATATGCATAGGGTAAACTCAATCAAAACTTAAAACATAAGGCCGAAACTTATATCAGGGTATTTCATAGCATTTTGGCTGGAAAGTGGTCAGTGTAGAAATGCGCAAATATTTAAAATAAATGATAAAACAGCACAATACCTGGTTTCATACGGGCACCGCCATTAGGGATGACTAAATGTGACCATCATGTGGTCACCCGCACTGTAGTAGTAATAGAGTTAAGCACTTGTTGCACGCAAACCTTAACCAGAGCATTACACCAACACAAGGGCGAGTATAATAGCTTGGACTTTTCGGAGAATAGTAGAGCTAAAAAGATACATCCAACTTACCACTGCCTCATCATGAGCCAGGAAAACATGACATTCGAAGTCGCTGTTGAGGCTCTGACGTCTCAGGTACGCAAAGCAGCGAGGATCCTGGTGCGTCTTGGCAAACCGAGATAACATGTGAAGATTATGCTCAAACACAGTGTCTACAGTTTCTGACCCTTCGTAGGCCACAGCTTTTAAAGTGCTTTTAATAATTTGCAGCTGCACTTCTTTAAACGTGTCCCGACTTCGTTTACCTTCTGCCATAACCCATGGCATCACGGCCTGTGGTGGAAAACGTCTATCCAGCTGTGTGGTACCCAAGTATATAACAACATACTTCTGGTTGACTTCAGTTACTGATTCATCACAAGTGTTTGATACTATCTCACAACCTTTATTATCACGTTGATCATCGTTGCTGGTAATAGTTTCGATGTCCTTGTTGGTTTTTGCCGTACAGTCATCTGTCTGGTCGTGGCAGTGGTTAACGGTGGATGCGGCTGCTTTGGCCTGCTGGATTGTAGCCTTCGCCTCTAGATAGGCCGCACAAATGTGAACAACATCAGAGCAGCCACATATTGGGCACACAGATGTCACATCACTGTCAGACATTGTGTCACCTACAAAATGTTCTATAATTAAATGCGATGGACAATGGTTGTAAGAGGTGTAAATATGTGTTGAAAAGAGTGTGTGTGTGTGTGTGTGTGTGTGTGTGAGTGAGTGAACTGTGTACAAAAGAATATGACCAAAAAATATTACTATAAAATTTGCGCTACATTTATTACTTTAATATTACATTATTATAAATATCAACAAACATGTTTAAATTAACAGTGTAACACACAGCCTGGTCTATGCATGTATGTCTAGAGGATTAAAATGTCAGTTTTAAAACAATAGACAGTAACCGTTCTGTTAAGTTTTTAGGGGAAATACACTGCACTTCACATGATTTTTGAAAAGGTCCATGCATCACCCTGTTTCGCAATTGCTGGTAATTCCGTGTGTTGTCTTGTGTCCACGACAGTATCTGGTTATCAGTGTGAAATTCTGATCCATACTGGGATACTACCCATCCCAGCCATAATGCTGTGGGAGAAACAGCGGACAAACCCTTACATTATGTGGTGGCCTATTATCGGAACCCACTGTATATATTCCGTTAAAACTACATTATCTACCATTGGAGAATTACCAGTAACTGTCAACAGTTTGTTTTCATAAAAATATTGATGAACCACGTGCTAAACAATGTAAGTACAAGTATCATTGAAGTACTCTTCAACAGAAGTCAAGAAAACAATAATCGATGACTAGAATAAGCCATTGTGTACACACTAAACAAAAACTGATGTGTGTATTACGTGTGTACGTTCGCGCATGGTATTCTGTGTATTAAAACTACTTACTTATAAGTTCACTAGTCACGTTCAAAAGTTTGTTTTCATGAATACTGATGAGCCACGTGCTGATCAATGAACGTACATGTATCATTGAAATATTCTCGACTGAACTAAAGAAAACAATTATAATTTACTAGAATAAGCCATTGAGCATGCACCAAACAAAAACTGATGTGTGTACCTTTGTGCATGCACTTAGAACTATGTAATTAAACTATAACTTATTTATTTACAAGTTCACTACTCATTTTAAACTTTCAATTCGGTTCATTGACCATATGCAGGACAATGGCAAAAATGAAAAAACGTATAAAAAACGCATTCTCCTTACTGTTTCTTTACGAGCTCTTAAATATGAAAACATTAAATATGAAAAAAAACAACATTGAATTTCTCACTAACTGTTATTATAAGTTCCCGCCATTACACTTGTTAAGATTTTCCGTGCATTCTTTGCCAAGGAACATGAGAGAAGTCTCATTACTTATTCATGAGTACGAAGCAATGCTGGCCTAATCTCCCAGGGTAGATCAAGAAGCATAGTGTATCTTAGCGAACATGGATATTTACGATGGTGGCCGCGAAGTACAGGCTGGACGCAGACCAAGCTTGGCCAGGGGGGGCTAGACTAAGATGATGTAGAATTGGTAGTGACAGTACCGGTAATTTTAGCAGCAGTTGCAACAGCAGCAGTTGTTGTGGTAGAAACAGCACCAGTAGTAGCAATAACAGCAGCAGCTGCATTAGCAGTAGAAGTAGTAATAGCAGTTGTAGTAGAAGTAATAGTAGTAGTAGAAGTAGTAGAAGTAGTAGTAGTAGTAGTAGTAGTAGTAGTAGTAGCAGCAGCAGCTGCAGTAGTAGAACCAGCAGGAGCGTAGTGGTGGTGTAGTAGGAGAAGTAGTTATTTAAATATCAATCACAGATTATAAAAAAATCACACAATTATGGACCTTGAAAGACCTTGCAAATTACACAAAAAGCTGAAAAAAACAACAAGATTGTTTTGGCTACAAGTTTATATTAAAATTGGAATGGTCATTTGTGATGGCTTTAACTAGTTTTGTTAGGTTTTTTTTTCATTTTATGTTAATAGGACTGTTTCAACCTTCGTATATACAATTCGATAAAGTACATATTTTTGGACCAAATGGAACGCAAGTTATAAATTTGTGATTTATTATACCCTATAACAAAATATGCTATATACCATAAATTATATAGCAGCAGGGTTTCCCGCAGGATTTCTTGAAGGCTTGTCGGCATCACCCGACCCTTTCCCCGACCACATCTTTCTACTCACCTTCCCACTTACCCGCCCCCCCCCCATTACACACGCAAAAACGACAGCAAAACAACAACAATAACATACTTCGTACCTTCATTTTCATTAAAATTTTAGCACAATTCACTCATCATAATTATGTTTACTCGCAGACCTTTTTGCTAATGACCTGTTGTGAGTAATGCCAAAATCTCATTTTGACACGATTTTGATACAGCAACACAGGGCTATTCTTAGCCTCAAAATGCAAAAACAAGCCTTTGATGTGATGCCTTCCCGCGTTCGATGAGTAACTGCTCAAATTATAATTGTATCACAAGCAATCTTGACAATTACATAAAAAAGTGTTAAGTGTTTGTATGCCGTAAATGGGAAAGTGTAAGTACACGTTTCCATGCGTTCTGTTATGTGCAAATACTTAAAGACATTCGCAACAATTTCCTTCAATTTTTTTCCAAGGACTTGGCACAAACATACATCAACGTATCCTAAAGCTGAATATGGTACCTGTCAAAGTCTTTTTTCAGTTTGTGTTACTTAGAATGGTGAATTATATAAAGCGTTTATATTCAAACAAAGATTGAGATTTTTAAATGCATATATTTTTTTTAATGTCTCGTTTAGTAATATACGAGTGCAGTTTAGTGATTATCTACAGTTATCATTTACCAAATGACTTGTAATGGACACTTAACGAGGTGAATTTTGCATAAAATTTGCCTGTGAAAACATCAATAATTTATCATATCTACGAATATCTTTTGTTACAAAGGACAGGTTTTTGTTAAAAGATCGCACATACATGCGTCACTGTATACTGAAACTAAAACAGTCTTAAAAAATAGGGGCCACCGGCCTTGTTCCGGAAATATTGAGTTTTGAATACGGTACCTGTCGAAGCCCCTTTTTCAGTTTGGATTTTTATCAATGTTTTAAGTATATAGGATAGTTATTTTTCAAACAAGGTTTTATGGTTCTTTCAACTGATATGGTTGTACATGCTTTGTTTGGCAATATACATGTGTATGTTGATAATAAAAACATTTTACCTACATTTACTGCTTAAATAATGAATTTTACTGGACATATAAGAGTGTCAAATGGGAACTAATAATGCTTTCTGAAACTTTATTTTTATCAAATGCATATATTGTTCAAAACGACAGATTTTCTTAAAATTTTGCACAGGCATGCACCAATGTATATTTACACCAAAACATTAATAAAAAGAATGGCTCACCGAACTAGTTTGGGGAATATTGGATTTCATATAGGGTAACCGGGTAGCCTTTTTCCTGTTTCGTTTTAACATACATAAACAACGTATCAATAGAATGAAGATATTTAACGGATCATTTCTGAACTAAATATGTTTGGAAATACATTGCATAGTGTGTTTTTGATTATTATATATGCTTTATGAACTTTTACTATTTAAAATATTTTATTTTGAATGGACATTAGAGATGAAATCAGTATATTGTAACCTATATACAATAAAGCAAAAATGAAGCAAAGGGAGAAATTAACCCAATTATTTTCTTTTTGTTGCGAATGTCTTTAAAATTGTTTAAGAATATCCATCAGACAGATTTATTCTGTAAGATATCGCGCATTAGTCATCGAAGTTCAAGAAGTTGTGATGTGCACGATATCCACGTGCTTTACGTAAGCCTCCATCAGTTGAACTTGGCCGAAGCGCATTCTACTACATTGAATGAAAATAATAACTAATAATTGCTGCAACTGCAAGCATTTACAAATAATTAGAAATTTTCATTGAACAAATCGCCACCTCTGTAAATGACATAGCTAAAATCGTTTCCATTTGTTTTAAACCATCTGGGTATGCATCTGGACACATGCATGCATATATATGTAATTGAAAGAAATGATAACAACTGACAGAGTGGTAAATTGTTTTTAATTTGTGAATAAAAATGATGTGAATGTATGCACATGTGTTTTAAGTTCTTGCACAAGTATCTGTTTCACTTCCACGCTTTATGTTTAAAACAATTGTAACCCAGCTGAAAAAATCCCAAGCCACAATGGGAATCGAACCCGGTACCTCCCGGTTCCTAGGCAAACACTCTACTGCATCGCTATAAAAGCTAGCTCATATAGCAAGGCAGTGTCCCTTATTCATCACCCTACTACATACTCTCCCTCCATGTATGAAATTCTTCCACGAATTTCCTTCTGCCTTGACATCTGTGGGATGTCGTACAGACCACAGTGGGTTATTTACGTTGGGCGCCAATGTAACCCAGCTGAAAAAATCCCAAGTCACAATGGGAATCGAACCCGGGACCTCCCGGTTCCTAGGCAAACGCTCTACTGTGTCGCTATAAAAGCTAGCTCATATAGCAAGGCAGTATAAGTGTCCCTTATACATCAGCCTACTACACAATTATGAAAATAAGATATGTACGTCATTATTATCACTATCATCATTATTATCATTATTATTAATCTAATTCGAAACTGAAATTGGTTTATTATTTTACATTTAAAAATGATTTTATGTATACATGTGTGCGTAATAATGTGCGAGCGATACTATTTACTGGCATGTGAATAAGTGATGTTGATTACAAAAATGTATTCAGTTGATTCGTTCAAAGGCTTCAAACAAATCGTAGCGTTTGTATTATCTTAAAACGATTTGTTTTTACGATACTGTAGCTTGAATTTTCAAGCTTCTTATCGTCTTGATTGACAAGCTGTCAAACGTAATTAACTCCGCCTGGAATAGCGACAACCATGTTAACGCGCATCTGATTGACTAGCTATAGTTCTAGAGGCAGAGTAACACGTTCAGACGCTGTCCTGCTGTGCAATTAAGCTTTATTCTCACATCGATACACCAAGTAGCGGCGATGACGCGTGTGTTTAACGAGCGGATCAAGGCTTGTCGCTATGAAATGAAAGGGTTGTCGGCAAAATTAAAGCATGGACCTGCGGGAAACCCTGAGCCGGGACCATATGTAGCCATATTTTTGCAAATTGTAAATCAAGAGCTTTTCACCTTAAATTGACTTTCACATGGATTGTTTCCATATCTACGGGAGTATTCATATCATATACAGTAACATTATTAATGATAAGTAAATAAGTAAGTGGTTTATTATAGTGACATGCGTGAATGTAACGAAATATAAACGTCAAAACATGATACATGAATACACTCCGCCCACCAGGCCTGTAAGTCACCTCGCTATCAATACAAAAATAAATTTGTATAATAATATTAAACATTATAAAATGAGTATATAACGGTGCATTAAATTTACATACATCAATTGATAAAGTTAACAGTCACGACGGCCGTGTTTACAATTATGAGATCATGAATATAAAAATATACATATAAAATATATTCTGTTTAGTTGATGCTGTATGAAAACAAACAGTTTCGTCTTTTGATGACGGCTTTTAGAATGTATTTTGCTAATTGCCTTGTGTTATTGCTCACAAGAAATGCTATTTTGTCAATGTCAGATAGGTTGACAAAAATATAATTTGTTAGCAAATCATCAAAAAAGGTGCTTCTTATTTCATTGTATGAAGTACAGTAAATATTATATCATTATTGTATCAATACATCTCTGTACAAACGAAATGTATTGTGGTAGATTTTTTTTCCTGAAATCTTTGGGATTCAATCCCATCATCGGCCTTAAAAAACAGTAAGAAAAAATATTTGTTATGAAGTATGTGCCATACCTCTACCTAAACCAGATACGGTCGAAACGCGATACTACGAATAGTCAGGGGAGATACAGAATTGTTTGTAGTATCGCATCTTTCGTGATATCCGTCAAAGAAAAGTACTGGCTTGGGTTAAGTGTGAAAACTTTCTCGATAAGGTGTGAACGTCTCAGTTGCAAATTTTTTCGTAGTATCGCATTAGTTTTTAATGACAATTTAACGATGGGGACAGAAAATAATTTGTAGTATCGCATCTTTCGTTAGATCGCGATTTCGTTGTATCGCATCTTTTATAAGTTAAATATATAAGGAATGCGAACGGGACCGGCAGCCTTATTCGTAGCATCCCGTCATTACGTAGAATCGCGATTTGTAGTTTGAATAAGGCGTAAAAAACATTATGTTTTGTTTAAGGTTATATGCCCAAAACAAATTGGTAGGTAGGTAGAGAGGGATATATTATTTTTATTTCTCTTTTATTTGGTAAATGGTCAGCTTTAAGATTCTAAAACTAAATAAATATTCAAAACATATAGGTAATATCTTTAAACATTGTTTTTAAGTGGATGCTATCAAAACAAAACACTTATTTATAAAAAACAACAACTTTTAATTATTGGAAAAAGTATTTAAAAAAATAAAAATAAAACCCAATAAAATGCTTTAGGGTCAGGGCATTTTTTTAGGGTAGGGCGGGTAACCTCAGGGCTCAGCCTAGGAACAAATTTTAGGGAGAAGTCACTTCTCCATCAGTTCAGTTTAGGGAGAAGTGGGGCCACTTCAAGGAGAAGTGTTTTCCAAAAAGCGCTTAACCATAATTTTGCTTGTTATTACTATCATCAGACCATGTCAATCATTCTCATAGTACCAAGTCATCAGGTCATTATCATCATCAAATTCTCCATAAATTAATAACAAGATATTTTCAAGTTGTATTACATTATTCTACTTCCAACTTTTTTTTTCCAAGTTTCCATTCTAGCAATACACACATCAATAAAACTTTAAATGTAAATATTTGTTTTTTTTATCTAAACGTTCAAAGTGCATCATAAAACATTGTTTTTTTTGGAATTAAAAATTAATTATATTTTGTTAGTTATTAATTCAATTTTTTTTTCTCAATAAAACACTTCGTTACAATTACCTTGCAATTATTTATCTAATTTGAACAAACAATAAAATCCGTTAAAAACACCAGTCATTAATAATAACACATGTTAAATCTAAGAAGAGTGACAGCGTGACGTAATCAATTAGATTCGACTTTCAAATCTGCAACAGCTAATAGCAACGGTGTTGGTTTGACTTCTAAAAGTCTTTGATGTGACTGTGGAGATGGGGCCATTGTCTAGCAGTTTGTAGAATTAAGCATGTAACACGATTAGCACATGCTCAGGTAAAAAAAGCATCAATCAATACCACTGTACCTGAACAATGAAAGCACTGTTGATAGAGCATTAATGAATTAGTGTTCCAGAGGAAATGTCAAGGGTGTGAACAAAATCAATCAGTTGCTTTATTGCATGGAATAAAATGGATATTTAAATGGGGTGATGAAATAAACGTCTTGGAATTAAAATGGAAAATGTATTACGAGAGAAATTATTGGATATTAACATGAGTATTTACATCTAGTATAGATTGATATGTGTTTTGCGTATCAGGTAATTATGTGCGTTTTTGAAATTTACTTTGATTACGTTTTCTTTTTTTTATGGAAGTTGACTTCAAAGCTTTTATGACTGGTGTTTGATTGATAATATGCGAAGTTTAAAACAGACGGCGAAGTGGACTCTTCACGGCTATGCCCTGAACCTGCAATAAACCTGCCCATGACAAATATTATTCTACCAATTAAAATGTTTCCAGCCACTCGAACACCATGATTCAGCAAGGTACCACCAAGCTCCCAGATTAAATGTCCAGATAAAGTGATAGATAAGGCAATATACGGTACACAAAGTGACACGCCAGCCATTTACTGCTTGTGTAAGATCGAAGCCCAATCGCGACAGTGATAAAATAAGGCAATATACTGTATACTTATTGACACGTCAGCCCTTTACAACTTGTGTAAGATCAAAGCCCAGCCCGACAATGATACAGCTGTGCTCAGCTGAGGGGCTGGAGCCCAAATGCCTGGGCCTGAATCCGTGCCTGAAGTATACCCCAATGTTGACCAAACTAACTGTCCTAACAAAAAAAATATACCACACTAACTGTTCTACTAGTAAGATGATGATCCTCACGGAATCGATCTTCAGTGGATTAGGAGCCAGGGGCAGTTGTGTACAAATCAATTAAACTAGTAATATTGCTTTATAAGACCATAGTTCTTCCTGAATACTTTGAGCAAATGTGTACATTAATGTACAACGACCCGGTGGGTCATATGGCTGGGAGTTGTAATGTTGTAACTATACTAGAGTCTAGACCATAGCTGTTGATCTATCTTTATCATTTTTATTAACTATGTGGCCAATCAATTAGATTCTATTATCAAATAAACTGAAGCATGGAATTTGACAGTTAAACAATCATGGACATTACAGCTACATATAACCTTTAACAATACTAACGTTAAATATGAACATAACAGATCAAGATGGCATATCTAGCTCCTAAACATTGGTGAAATGAAATTAGCCTTCACGTCTTCGCCATTATGATTATTATAATGACGTCAGATGTCGTGAAATAAAAATAGGCATGAAACACCAAATACTTCACGATATTTATGGTCTTTCGATGTTCAGATATAAATTCCCTACTAGTCCTAGAACATATACTTATATGTGGTACTTTAAACGCACGATAATACATGCAAATGCCGGTAGACTGGTCTGAGCAGTTGCAGTTTTCTCCCATGACCTTGCAACAAATAATAATAACTAAGGGAGGCTACCGCGTAAAATAGCCGTTTGCTTTACGGACAATCTACCGGCGAAACGAAACATGAATATGTCTGGCGACAAAAAACAGCGATGGGTTCCTTTGGAGTCTAACCCAGAGGTAAAACTTCGTGATTGTTTAATGCATTATTTGTGTATTTAATTGCTTATGTAATGTGATTGTTTTATAACGAACGGTTTTAATACATTTCAGGTCCTGAACAAAGTGAGTGGTTTTCGGATAATTGTATTCGGACACAATGTGGATCTTGTATTATTTCCTACATAATAACCGGCCCAGTAAAAATCTTGCGGTCTAGACGGACATCAGCATTTTGTGTATATAAAGACGTTTGTATGGACTGTAAAACTATATCAATCTTATATATGATGTTGGCTATTATTCCAGTGGGTGCTGGTAAGTTTGGTACATCACAAGTTCGGTAAAATGATTTTATATAGTAAAGGCTTAGGTGAGTTCGGTAAATTGATTTTTAATAGGTGTTATTCACATCTTCTCATTGGAGGTATTAGCATGTTTTTAACACATGGGCCAAAATTTTCCACACTTGCTAACGACATCCACGCGTATGTAAATAATGATTAGTTAATTGAACTTTTTTGGTGATGCTAACGAAGTAACATATTAATTATGTAGTTATTTAAATGGTGGCTTTTTATACAATATAGTTTATTTATACTGTGATTTTTATTACTACATACATTTTTATTACACGTGGCACCTTATCCACGCTGCACCCCTCCGAGGAACATAAAAACTTTGATAAATGTTGAGCAGTGTGCTCGGGCAATGGCTTTTAACCGAAGTTCCAATGGTAAACAACCTAATATCGTCATCATGTACTTCACAATCAATTTTAAAATTATGTGCATGACTGTATTGTGGAATTTTTTCATGTGCTATCTTATGCAACACTGCATTGACAGAAGGCAGGTATCATTGGCAAAATGACAAAATGCTGAGGTGGCAGCTGCAGCTGTTATTGCAATAAGAAAGAAGAGTACCCGTCTAAAGGGCCGACCTTCATCAACTTCCTCAGGGAGGAACAACTGCATCGTCAGCAAAGAGACCAACGGGCCTCCTAGCTGCTGCCAATGACTGGGATCTTCAAGTTGATTTGAAGAAACAGCTGAAGTTTTCAGAAGGAGTCGCCATCACGAGGTTGAGACCAGACATTCTTGTCACATCTCAAGCAACAAAGCACATAGTTTTGCTAGAGCCCACTGTTCCATGGAAAACTGGATGGAAGAAGCCCTCAAAGGAAGCTCACCAAATACCAGTCTTTGACAGAAGAATGCCATTCAAGAGGATGGAAGACATGGAACCTGCCTTTTTAAGCTGGGTGCTGAGGATTCGCCGGACAATCGCTATGGAAGGCCGTCAACATTCTCAACATTACAGGGGCATCTATAGGCGGGCAGAGTCAGCCTCACAGTGGCTTTGGCTCAAGCGAGAGCAGAAATGGCTGAACAAACCAGTTCCAGGCCAAGCTTGATAAACTTGGTCAGCGCACCTCTGGAGGATGTTGTGGGAAGCGCCAGTGAAAGAGGCCCCCACCTGATGATGGAACTGGTCACTATGTGAAACATTGTTTTATGGAAAACTGTATTCCTCAGATGTCTTAATATGTATTTGCTATCTGTGCATGCGCGCGTGTGTGTTTTCCTCTTGGTCAATTTACTTTTTTTTCTGTGAAAAATTGTTATGATATACGTGTGTAGTTCAAATTAAACAAATAATAAATACAAATAAAATATATTTGTTTTTATTTCAATGTGCTTATTATTTTTGAATGTGAAAATTTATTATGTTATAGTTCAAATTGCAGTCTCTTCAATAAGGTGTGAATAGCACCTACTGAAAATAAATTTACTGAACTCACCTAAGCCTTTACCATATGAAATCATTTTACAGAACTGGTCATTTACCGAACTCCTGTAAACCATTCCAGTAACTAGAAACACACTGCAGACCACCAAGACAGCTTATTCCCCCCATGGAGGGCTTGTTGTCACAGGTTCAGGTTCATGCCCTTGTTTATAGTGAAAATTACCTTTACAAATTTGCTAAACTGAAACAAACAAACAGGATGTAATGCAAATTTTTGGGGTAAAAATGTATGAATTTAATATAATTTTGCTTGGGGATGACGTCTATATTTGGCCCCTGAAGTATAAATTCTCGATGACAATTTTTCATGTTGTTCTCCCAAAATGATCCTTTTTTTAAATTCACATGTTCTTGAATTTGCACATTCAAAACTGAAAGTATATTTACCTAAAAGGAAACTTATTATCGGTTACCAATAGTGTTATCCTTCCATGAAGGAAAAAGAATGGTGTATACTGCTAGCATTTTTGTACCAAGTGGTTACTAGTAGTACCGTGTCAGTTGCTAGTAAGCCGATAATTGCTTTTATGCAATTGTTTTTGTTATAATTAAGCATGAAAAATTACAAAAGACTGTTTTCACACATTTCCTCACTAATATATATGCCGTTGATATAAATTGCTTTTAATAACATAATTGGACTTATTATGATATGGTAGATTACAAGGTAAAAGTAGCATTTTTTTTTAGCATTCTGACATACACATTTATTCGTGCTGGTTTTGAATTGGCGAGTAAATAAAATCACGAATATTTGCGAAAATAAAACCCATGCAAATAAAACCAGTACTACCAGTGTTCTGCCGTGGATGCGGCCTTGCGCCATTGGCACAAAAATAAATGATTTGTCCCCACCAAATTTGCGTAAGCTGGTCCGCGGTCGCACACAATTTACAAGTAAATAATTCGGCGTATTTAGTAACATTTTTATCATTGATCATGATATCAATTTATAACCAATTTTTTCACTACAACACTAATTCATTAACGCTCTATCGGCAGTGCTTGAACAGTTCAGATACAGTAGTATCAATCGATAATTGTACACGCGGTCCACATGCGAAGCGTGAAACACGCTTTTCAGCGACAAACTGCTAGACGACAGCCGCATTTCGGCAGAAACATCAAAGACTTTTGAAGTCAAATTATTGACACCGTTGCTATGAGTGTTGCTAACGGCTTGCAGTTTTGGATGCCCGGCTAATTGATGATGTAACACTGTTACACTTTGTAGTTTTAACAGGTTTCATTATTAACGCCTTGTGTTTATAACGGATTTTATTGTTTGTTCAAATTGAAATTAATAATGCAAGGTTATAAAGGTATTTAAGAATGCAGTGTAACATTGATCAACAGAACGTTATGAATTAATTAAGAACACAGTATTATGTATTAATCCTTTTTTGAACACAAAATAACAACAAACATGAATGAAGACAGCTAGTACGTACTTTTCAAAACAAAAATCTGCTTTGGGAATATTCATGAGGTGAACAACTTTTTTTGTCTGTGTCCCTGCATTTTTGTAATTTGTCCCCACTTTTTCAAGCCTAGAGGGCCCTTGTCCCCAATAGTCCAAATTCACGGCAGAACACTGACTACTGTATATCATTTAAAAAAGCCCTGACGTGTTGTGCAGCTATTGAGTTATACGGCATAATGGGGCAACTTGCCTTATTTAACGCTGGCCCATTTCCAACCTTCCCAGAAAACTTAATGCAAACAGACAAACAAACCAACACTGGCAAAATACATAAGCACCTCGGTGGAGATGATGGTAATGATTTTCAGTAATACTATTTTTGCATGGATTTCATTAATTTTGTTAATATTTAAGTACACAAGTTATTACACAATCATATTAAATAAAATATACAAGTATCAAGTAACCAACCAAATTCACAGTTGCTCTTTTAAATATTAATTTAGTCCTCTTAACTTACTGTTTGTTTTAGCTGTATATTTCTTAACATCCAAACCTGTTTATATCTAGTATATCCACAATCTGGGAGTACCCAAGCATTGGGAGTTTGTTGATGTGTATGGGTTGGATCCCGAACTATTGATGATGGTGCCTCGCCCAGTGGTAGCTGTGATGCTTCTTTATCCAATTACTGAACAGGTAAAATTGTGGTGCAATGTTTTATAAAAAAAAATTATGTACCAGGGAATACTCACAGTTTAATATTATATAAAAATTGATCAGAAAGCGTGTTAACCCAACCTTAGACAGCATCAAGAATAATTTTAGTATTTAATTTCTTTTAATTCATTGAATATCTATTGGCCTTTATGGATGTTAAAAATATTTAACTATTAATCATTCGGTAGTTTATCGCCAGTTTATTTTGAAATATTTTTTCACAAACCAAAAATGTGTTACTGAGATGAAAATGTTGACTCATTATCATAGTCTGCCTAAAAGTGTTCATGTGCAGTTACACATAGTGTTAACCCACAAGTCTATAGGTGGAACCTTTCATGGCACTGTTTTTAGCTCACCTGAGCTTTTGTGATCGTCCGTCGTCCTTGCGTGCGTCCATCGTCAACTTTTCATTCAAACGACATCTCCTCCTAAACCACTTGTCAGATTTAACTTCATAGGAATGATCATTGGGTGACCCTCTTTCAGAGTTGTTCAAATCGTTATGGTCCACTGCATATGTAGGTCACCAGAGCTAAAAATAGATTTAAAAAGCGTAAACCGCAAGGCCCAGAGGTTTCATATTTGGTATGTAACACCCTATAGTGGTCCTCCACAAAGATTGTTCAAATTATGCCCCTGGGGTCACAACTGGCCACGCCCCAGGGTCACATGGTTTATATAGAATATATAGCGCAATGACTTACAAAATCTTCTCATCTGAAACCACAAGGCCCAGAGGTTTCATATTTGGTATGTAACATCCTATAGTGGTCCTCTACAAAGATTGTTCAAATTATGCCCCTGGGGTCAAAACTGGCCACGCCCCAGGGTCACATGGTTTATATAGAATATATAGCAAAATGACTTTTAAAATCTTCTCCTCTGAAACCGCAAGGCCCAGAGGTTTCATACTTGGTTTGTAACATCCTTTAGTGGTCCTTCACAAAGTTTGTTCAAATTATGCCCCTTGGGTCAAAACTGGCCACGCCCTGGGGGTCACATGGTTTATATAGACTTAAATAGCAAAATGTCTTTAAAAATCTTCTCTGAAACCGCAAGGCCATGAGGTTTCATATTTGGTATGTAACATCCTATAGTGGTCCTCTGCAAATCAATTTATGCCCCTAGGGTCAAAACTGGCCACGCCCTGGGGGTTACATGATTTATATACACTTATTAGCAAAATGACTTTAAAAATCTTTTCCTCAGAAACCGCAAGGCCCAGAGGTTTCTTATTTGCTAACACCTAAGGAAACATCCAGAGTGCAATAGCAGGGTGCTGCACCCTGCTCCTTTTTGGCTCCCCCCTGCTGCCCCTCTGGGCTGGTCAAGACAGAAATGTCAAATATCTTTTGAAATTTCATATATTTTTGCAGCTATTCAACGGCAAATTAACAAACTATGTTTACAAACCTTAATTATAAGCATTAGACTCATTAAAAGCATTAAATTATTAGAAAATGTCAATTAACTGCACCGTCTTTCCACCCTGCTCCTTTTTAGCAACACCCTGTACCTTTCTTGATCCTAGATCTTTCCCTATAACATCGTATAGTCTTCTACAAAGATTATACAAATTATGCCCCTGAGATCAAAACTGGCCATGCCCTGGGGGTCACATGGTTTATATAAACGTAAATAGCAAAATGTCTTTAAAAATCTTCTCCTGAAACTGTAAGACCCAAAGGTTTCGTATTTGGTATGTAACATCCTATAGTGGTCCTCTACAAAGATTGTTCAAATCCTCTCATCTGAAACGGCAAGGCCCACAGCTTTCCTATATGTAGTACGTAACATTGCATAGTGGTCCTCTCCAAAGATTGTTCAAATTATGCCCCTGGGCTCAAATCTGGCCACACCATATATAGACTTAAATAGCAGAATGACTTTAAAAGCTTTACCTGAAACCAAGATGCAAATTCTAATTGGGTTACAAGGTCTCAGGTGAGCGTCCTAGGGCCCTCTTGTTTAGAATGTTTCCTTTCTGTTAACTTAAAGCTATTTATTTCTTATGTAGCCTGGAATTTTTCAAAACAGGAAATGACATGGCCGTACTTATTGTTATAATTCTACTTACTGATATAATTATGGGCATCTGTTAATTACATTGACGACACATAACATAGGGCAGAGCGACAGAGGCGCATATTTGTGTAAATACCCAATTCTGAACCACAATTTACTCACTTAATTTAAAATTTAATGAATGTCAAAACTTAATTAATGTACTATATACTTAAAAATACCAAACAGATTGCGTAAAGATTGGTCAATGTTACTCAGTTATTTTTAAAATGATAAGGTTATACTCATTTCTGGCAAAATAATTATCTGTTGGTCTGATCGGATAGGGTACATATTGTGTCACATTTTATTAGTCAGAAGCTGAGGAGAACAAGCTTGGTGAGGAGTTGTCTGATGTAGATGCCGTGTATTACATGAAGCAGACAGTCGGCAATGCCTGCGGAACTGTAGCCGTCATACATGCTCTTGCCAATAACAGGGATAACATAAACTTTTCAGGTGGGTTAACTTGCACACATAGGTGATTATATCAATTTTTCATGTGGGTATACGTGCAAACAATGGTGATTATATCAGTTTTTCAGGTGGGTTAACTTGCAAACAATGGAGATAATAAAAGTCTTTCATGTGGGTTTACTTGCTAACAATTGTGATTATATCAGTTTTATGCCCCCATTTGTCAGGAGGGGAGTGCATATAGATTTGTCAGTCCCTCCCATCAGGGTATTTTGCTGTTTTTTCTGACATCAGCAGAGTTATGGCCCTTTTTTAGCAAAAATTGACATTTTTGGACTTGTATCGTGTGTTACTCAAAAAGTATAACTGCTGCAGTGATGAAACTTTATAAACATATTGATCAGCACGTGAACTTGTGAACACAGGTATTTTGGTGCAGATTTCCAGTGGAGATATTGCCCTTTTTATAGCACAATTTGACATTTTTTGACACGTGCACCTGGGTATTTTGGTTCAAATTTGTATAGAGATCATCAGATTTTTTATTTTTAGGTGTGTGTAACAGCTTATACTGTCTTTCTTGATCTTTCTTGTTATAATTTATTATATGTGGCGCGTCGTGAGAAAACCGGTCTTAATGCATGTGCGTAAAGTGTCGTCCCGGATCAGCCTGTGCAGTCCGCACAGGCTAATCCAGGACAGCACTTTCCGTCTACAATGAATTTATTACAGAGAATACCATAAAAGCGGAAAGTGCCGTCCCGGGTTAGCCTGTGCGGACTGCACAGGCTAATCCGGGACGACACTTAACGCACATGCGCACAGTCAGGTTTTCCCACGACGCCCCCCATATATTCATCAACCTGTTAGTAAAGCACCATTCACAATCTGTACAGCACCATTCACAATCTAATGAAAATCTAATGCTGGTCTCTATTTTTCAGACAATAAACACTTCAATAAGTTTTTAGAAGAAACAGTTGGAAAAGCGCCAGATGAAATAGCCAACATTCTTGAAAATGATGAGGTTAGTTATTAATGCCCTTTGATTAAATAATGTACATCATGTTAGCTGAATAGGGTTATATAGAAAAGTCCAATTTGTGAATTGGTTAAATCCAGTAATGATTATTAAATCAAGATGCTGTCAGTTAAAAGTCATTAATTGTTTTCTAATGGAAAGGTATTTTGAAACTTGAAATATTAATATTGGTGCAGATCAATTTATCTCATTGATTTAAGCATTGTTTCCCTTTATTTGATCAGAACGCCTCATTTCTTGTATATGTTGCTTGAATTAATTGGGTTGTACGGTACCGTAAGCTTTTAATATTTTGCATAATTGCTTAAAATGAGGGAAACAAATGCATTTAATACAATATTTTAAAAGTATAACATCCACACAAAACTTAAGGTTTGGTATTAAATTTGTACATGTATTTACAAATTGTGAAATCTACTTAATTTAATTACTGGGATAGTGCTAAAAGGAGAAAAAATTGACTATCATTCTGAAAGTGTGGTTGGAGACTGCTAGTAATCAATTTTAGTGCATTTTTAACCAGTCTGAAATATATACTGCATAATATTTCACTTGTAACAAACATTATGCCAGTGTTATTGTTGTTAACCTTCGTAATTCATGCTATTTTGAAAGTTATTATGCAGTTATAGAATGCAAAAACATAGAACAGCACAGCTCAAGCAAAACGTATTTTACTCGCCTTTGCGAGTGAACACTTTTGATCCGCGTTTTAATGCAGAATGGTAGCAGATGCCCACCACTAAATTGTGGGGTGTAACTCTGAGTGCATGTACAATATAGCTGTAATGATTGTTTCCATGCATCGATAATTCGATTGTAAATGACCCGGTTGGATTTTCTATATTCTATGTTTACCATTGTTCTTATTTATATTGATATATATCTACATATATTGACATTAATCATTAAAATGGTATCAATGATAACTAATAAACGATTATTCTATATTGCAAGTCATGACTCATGAATACGAAAAAAAAAAAGCATGTACAAGAAGGAAAAAATCGAATCGATATATATTAAACTAAAGATTATATTTGAAATCGAATCGATACAAACCATGGCAAAATGGTTGCAGCTCTAAAGTACGACTGATGGCTGTTGACGAGTAATCACTCCACGATATTTCACATAGTACTCTGCATCAGCTTGCCAAAATTCTGCAAATCGCGAGATATGTTTGTATCGAGTTAGCTGCACTGTATGTACAAAACCTGTGTAAGACAACATGTGACCCGGTCCCAGTGAACTTGTAATGATGTGTGTTATACCCGTTGCAGGAAATGGGGGCCGCCCATGAAGACTCTGCACAAGAAGGGCAGACAGAGGTTGGTACATAAAGTTAGATGTTACCACCCATCAGCAATTGTTTTCACAATGGTCGCAGTTGTGTAATGGATATGGTTTCCGCAGTTGTGTAATTATTTGGTGTCCGCAGTTGTGTAATGGATATGGTGTCCGCCTTGTGATCTGGATGGAGGGAGTTTGATCCCTACTTGGGGAGCGTCCAAGTGATCTTTCTCAAAAGACGCCAAGTACTGGTTTTACACAGGAAACGGACTTGAGAGTTTCTCAGTAAGCCTCGGGACACAATCAAGCTTAAAATAAATAAGTTTAAACTAATTGTTTTCACAGTTTTGGTACTGATCAGTTTGGTAATGTTCATGTTGAGATATGTAGTTTATGGGGAAAAAACAATGTTAAAATTGAAAGTTTTGTTCACTGATTATTTATTGGTTGAGCTTTTTATTTTAATGTTTTTTTATCCATATTTCGGCACATATCAGTGCTCTAGATAAGAGAAGTATTGGAGTAGATACTCATTTAAAACTAGAAAATACTCATAACAAATAAACATAGAACTTCCAGTATTTATTAAAAATCTTGAAAGTAATTGTGATTGATTTAGAAACAACACATGTTTAATTTGAAAATGAGTTTCGCTCAATATAGTAATAGAAATATACTATTCAATTATTGAAAAGCAATTTGTGTGTCGCCTGAAAAGGCGACATATAGGTGTTACTTTTGTCGGCGGCGGCGGCCCCTGTCGCTTGTCCGGAGCGTAACTCTTAGACTATTTAAGCTATCAACATGAAACCTCATAGGTAGATAGATCTCATTGAGGGGAAGTGCAGTGCACAAGAACCGTTACTCTGCACCTCATACTTTTAGAGTTATTGCCCTTTGTTTATTTTCATACTTAATGTTTTTCCAGAGCATAACTCTTAAGACTATGAAAGCATCAACTTGAAACTTCATAGGTAGATAGTTCTCATTGAGTAAAAGTGCAGTGCACAAGAACCGTTACTCTGCATCACATACTTTTGGAGTAATTGCCCTTTGTTTATTTTCATACTTAATTTTTGTCTGGAGCATAACTCTAAGACTATGAAAGCTATCAACTTGAAACTTCATAGGTAGATAGATCTCATTGAGGAGAAGTGCAATGCACAAGAACCGTTACTCTGCTACTACTTTCGGAGTTATTGCCCTTTGTAAATTTTCATACTTATTTTTGTGTCGCATTTTTGGTTTTAATTAGTCTTTTCTTTGCAATTAGCCAGAGTGCAGTGCTTTTGAAGATTTCAGTAAATCTGTTTAAGAAAATTTGAACATTAACCTAAAGTGCTTCTTCATTTGGAATCATGGAAGCTATCCGGCGTCAGGCGACATATGCGACTCGCGAAGTTCTAGTTATATTTGTACATCTTTTAACCATAAAAAAAAGACATTTATTTTTGAATTCAGGGAGTACCAGTACCCTTTAACGAAATTTTTAACAAGAGCACTGAATACTACATGTACTTGTCACAAATGATACACTGTATTAGGCCTTGTGTTGTGTGCCAGCTCATGTACTTGTCACAGATGATGCACTGTATTAGGCCTTGTGTTGTGTGTCCGCTCATGTTCCTAGGTCAAGGCCCGTATTCACCAATCCATTCTTAGACTTGAGAATAAAGAATAGACTTTGAATTTAAAAATATGCCTTTTGATTTTGCAAATTTGCTGGTACAGATTTTGCTTATATCATTAACAAATAATTCTTAATACAGAATTCTATCATTATAGTTAGCGAATACCACATATTATTCAAAATAATGGCCTTTTTATAACACAACGGTTTTAAGACCTTTCTGTATTCTTAAGTCTTAAGTCTAAGAATGGGTCAGTGAATACAGGCCCTGGTCAGAAGTCAAGATCTCCATTTGATATGCAATGTCCAACATGGTAATATAAGTCTTGTTCAGGCCAAGATCTCCATTTGATATGCAATGTCCAATACGGTAATATAAGTCTTGTTCAGGCCAAGATCTCCATTTGATATGCAATGTCCAATACGGTAATATAAGTCTTGTTCAGGCCAAGATCTCCATTTGATATGCAATGTCCAATATGGTAATATAAGTCTTGTTCAGGCTACAGCTTTGACCTTCCAAAGTCAAGATCTCCATTTGATATGCAATGTCCAATATGGTAATATAAGTCTTGTTCAGGCTACAGCTTTGACCTTCCAAAGTCAAGATCTCCATTTGATATGCAATGTCCAATATGGTAATATAAGTCTTGTTCAGGCTACAGCTTTGACCTTCCAAAGTCAAGATCTCCATTTGATATGCAATGTCCAATATGGTAATATAAGTCTTGTTCAGGCTACAGCTTTGACATTCCAATGTCAAGATCTCCATTTGATATGCAATGTCCAATATGGTAATATCAGTCTTGTTCAGGCTACAGCTTTGACCTTCCAAAGTCTAGATCTCCATTTGATATGCAGTGTCCAATACGGTAATATAAGTCTTGTTCAGGCTACATCTTCGACCTTCCAAAGTCAAGATCTCCATTTGATATGCAATGTCCAATACGGTAATATAAGTCTTGTTCAGGCTACAGCTTTGACCTTCCTTGAATGATTTTTCATTATTAAATTTGCGTTAAACTACACATATTCTGTGGGGCACAGTTAAAGGTTAAACATAACAGTGTTTGTATAATAATACATTAAAATTTATACATTATTCTCAAGGCACCTAATATTGTCAATTTCCAAAATGACTAGAACAGATCTTTCTTTATTGACAATATTCTTTACTGAACTGTGAATGTCTTGCATTCTAGGCACCATCAAGAGATGACAAGATCAACACACACTTCATTGCGTTTGTATGTCGAAGTGATGGTCTTTATGAGCTAGGTAAGGCTTGCCGCTTACATTCATCCACTATCTAAGCCTATCATTTGATTATTCTGGTTGGTCACCGTCCGTCATCAACAATTTACTAAAACATCTTCTCTAAAACCATTTTGTGTATTGTTCCTGGGATGGTCCTTTAACAAATTCCTTCAATTCATTTGAATATGTGGAAAACTCTGGCTGCCATGGCAACCAAAAGCTAAAAAACTGAAAACTTAAAAAAAAATCTTGTCAGTAACCACTGGTGGGACTTCAAAATAGTTTTCCCAGAAATGGTCCTTGGGTGACTTCCTACCAAATTCCTTCAAGTCATTTTGATTCGTTAAAGGCATGGCTGCCAGTTTTATATGCCAAAGTCATGGTTTTTCTGAGACAGCACTCTGTTCATTCTAGATATCTTCAGTGTATTTTATGCCCCCGGCATCTTGATGCAGTAGGCATATAGTGATTGTCCTGTCCGTCCTTCCGTCTGTCCGTGACAAGGTTATGTAGATTTTACCATTTCGTCTAGCACCAACACAGCTTACTACGACACTACTATCCACCCATATCACCCAACCTCACTTTGACCTTGACCTAATTTGCACTTAGAATAATTCAAATGGGCTGTTTCATGGTTAACTATATTTTACCGTTTCGTCTAGCACCAACACCGCTTTGCTACAACACTTGTATGCATACACAGGTGTTGTTAATGACCATCCCCAATCCACCCATATCACCCAACCTCACTTTGACATTGACCTTGACCTAATTTGGAATTATAATAATTTAAAAGTGCCATTTCTAGGTTAACTAGATTTAACCGTTTGTCTAGCAACAGCACTGCTCACTACAACACTTGGATATTTGCACAGTTGTTGCTTATGACCGTTCCCAATCCACCCATATTACCCAACCTCACTTTGATCTTGACTTAATTTGGACTAAGAAATGGGCTACCCAGCACCAACCAGGGGAATGTGTGTTAATTAAACACAGAATCTTGTTGAAGTTGCAATGGAGTAATGGATATGGTGCCTACCTTGCGAATGGCAGATTGTAAATTCAAGCCCTACTGCGGGAGCGTTCGAATGGTCTTTCTCAAAAAGACACCCAGTACTGGTTCTACCCATGAAACGGACTCAGAAGTACCACAATAACTCTCTGGCTTCAAGCTGTAATAAATAGGTTAAAACTAAACTAATTCCGCATTAAGCAGTACATTTTTAACAATGCTGAATAAACACAATACCTAGAAGAAAACTGAATGTGCCAGAAGGTTTACACAATACAGGCAATAGTGAGCAGAGAAATGATAAAATATACTCAATTTGCATTGTAAATAATCTGGACAACATTGTCTTCATCTATTATTTTGTTACGACATCACTGGGACCTAATTTCTTTTAAGCTCACCTGAGCATGACATTTGTTCTGTTTCTGTATTATATTAGGGATGGCAACGAATATTCAAATTCTAAAAACTATTTGAGTACTCTGATACTTTATAGCTCGACTATTCACCGAATAGTTCGTGCTATACTACTCGCCCATTCGTTGGTGTGGGCGTAATGGTCTGGTTAAGGTTTGCGTGCAACAAGTACATATCTCTGTAACTACTACAGATATTCAGTTGAAACTTCACACATGTCTTCAGGGTCATTATATGAGGTCACTGACCATGGCCCATAGCTCTGACCTGCAATTTAGCAGAATTTAGCCCTCTTTTTGTACTTTGAAAAGCCAGGTTAAAGTTTACGTGCAACAACTCCATATCTCTATATCTACTACAGATATTCAATTAAAACTTAACACATGTCTTCAGGGTCATTAAATAAGGTCACTGGCCAAGGCCCATAATTGTGACCAGCATTTGAGCAGAATTATGCCCCCTTTTGTACTTAGATAAGTCAGGTTAAGGTCTCGAAGTTTCGATTGCTCAAAGTTTCCTTGACTGTCAGTACGACTTCAAGCCATCAGGAGGTGACTGTGTTATGTTATAATTATGGAATTATTTGTTGCCTTTCTCTTTGCAGACGGCAGAAAGAGTGGACCAGTCTTCCATGGTAAAACCAGTCCAGATTCTCTGCTAGAGGTAGGCTTGTTACCTAGTGTGGGTCATACCCTACTGAGTTGAGGTTGAGCAGTTTCATATAAATTAAAAACACAATCTCATTAAAATCAAATTCAAATGTTCGCTTGTGCACTGTTTTCTGTTTGGATTGTTTGTTTGTTTGTTTGGATTTTTCGCAGATTTTAACAGTATTTCAGTCATATCAGAGGCATTCACTGCGGTCAGTTAACCTACTTTCATTTTTCCTGGGCAAGCTTAGCCGATCTAAGCAGTTTACCAGTACTAATTGCACATACTTATGCCAGTAACTGACAACTGCCCTACTTGAATCAGTAGGAGGAGAATGGCCGTAGAAATAATTTCATGACCAATCCCCACACAAGTTATGTGGCTGTGCCTGGGGTTCAAACTCACGATCCCTGGATTGACAGTCCAGGGCTATGCCAACTGATCTAGCCGGGCCTGGCTTTACTGTTTGGATATGAAGACGTTGTTTATCAGGTCATGTTAACTTGTCCTTCTGAACAATTACCATGTAATCATTCTGCATCCGATGAAATAGCTCAGTTGGTAGAGCGCTGGACTACAAATCCAAGGATCGCGGGTTTGATTCCCAGCCCGGCCACATAACTTTTATGGGGATTGGTCATGAAATTATTTCTACGGCCATTCTCCCCCTACCTCTGATTCAAGTAGGGCAGTTGTCAGTTACTGGCATAAGTATGTGCACTCAGTACTGGTAAACCAGCTTACCCAGGAAAAGTGTGAGTAGGTTAACTGACCGTCGTTATATGACTGAGATACTGATGAATACGGCGAAAAATCCAAACAAACAAACAAACAAAACAAGAAATAGCTTGTTACACATCAAAGTTTGTTGACAGATTTAAAACATGGTCCTAGCCGGGCCGGCTAGCTCAGTTGGTAGAGCGCTGGACTATAAATCCGAGGATCGCGGGTTCGATTCGCAGCCCAGCCACATAACTTGTGTGGGGATTGGTCATGAAATTATTTGTACGGCCATTCTCCCCTTACCTCTGATTCAAGTAGGGCAGTTGTCAGTTACTGGCATAAGTATGTGCACTTAGTACTGGTAATCACCTTACCCAGGAAAAGTGTGAGTAGGTTACCTGACTGCCGTTATATGACTGAAATACTGTTGAATACGGCAAAAAATCCAAACAAACAAACAAAACAAACAAACATAAAACATGGTCCTTAGACAAAGGAAGACAAATCATTTATAGTAACATTTTGGTGTGACAGTTGTAATAAGTTAACGTTACACTGCACATTAATTGTATGATTATGATTTATGAATGTATACCACATCATTTCGAAGGCAGTTATTTGATTGGCTCTGGAAAATGTCCTCTGAACTTAATTTCTAATGCAGTCAACAGATTATATCAGCAGATAGTGTAGTTACTTGTCAAACTTGAAATGATTTTGATGAGAATGGTACCATTTAAATAATGTAAGAATGACATTGTATAAAACCGTAAACGTATACATTTGTACCAGAAGTGAAAAGATTGTGAAGATTACTTGTTCTTTATTATGCACCCCATTGAAGAAGAATAGAGAAAAAAAGGACAGACTCCTTTGAACTAAGTATTGATGCCGAATTTGAATACTTGATTCTAAATATCCACGGTCTTCATTATATTATGGGGAATTCTTTTGTTACATGCACATAACAGAACTGTGGTAATATATTATTAGTTCCGGGCTTTGCAAGCCCAGTTGGTAGAGCCCTCAATCCGGGATTCATGAGTTCGAGCTGCAGCCCGGCCACATAACTTGTGTGGGGATTGGTCATGAAATAATTTCTACGGCCATTCTCCCCCTACCTCTGGTTCAAGTAGGGCAGTTGTCAGTTACTGGCATTAATATGAGCACTTAGTACTGGTAAAGCGCTTAGATATGCTAAGCTTGCCCAGGGAAAGTGTGAGTAGGTTAGTGTAACTGAAATACTGTTATGTACGGCGAAAAATCCAAACAAACAAGCAATATTATAAGTTTTAAAGGGTGATAACAAAATAATCCACAGTGAATGAAATTTCACTCGTAGTCAGATGTATGTAAACAATTTGTTAGATATTATTGCAGTGCTTAAGGTATTGTAGTATATACACCTTTAATACTTGGAAAATGCTCATTACAAAATAAAAATCAGGGGTACCAGTATGCATTAAATCTTGACAGAAACCATGATTAATTTTGAAGCAACACAGCCATATTGAATTTGAAAGTTAGTTTCTCACAATATTTTGATGGAAATTTGGTACACATGAATTAAATAGAAAATTATTGTTGCTTCAATAGAACACCGTTCTGTACAACACGAGGGGTGATCCAGAATTAACCGGACTGGCTTTGAATTTTATGTATGCCCATTGTCCGTCGTGCGTGCGTGCGCCGTTTTCATTTAAACATCATCTCCTCCTAAACCGCTTGGCAGATTTTCACCAAACTTCACAGGAATGATCCTTGGGTGGACCTCTTTCAAAGTTGTTCAAATCTTTCCGGTCCGCTGCATATGTAGGTCACCAGAGCTAAAAATAGATTTAAAAAGTGAAAACTTAAAAAAATCTTCTATGAAACCGCAAGGCTCAGAGCTTTCATATTTAATATGTGACATCCTCTAGTGGTCCTCTACAAAGATTGTTCAAATTATGCCCCTGGGGTCAAAACTGGCCACGCCCCGGGGGTCACATGGTTTATATAGACTTACATAGCAAAATGACTTAAAAAATCTTCTCCTCTGAAACAGCAAGGTCTAGAGGTTTCATATTTGGTATGTAACATTGTATTGTGGTCCTCTACAAAGAATGTTAAAATGATGCCCCTGGGGTCAAAATTGGCCACACCCCGGGGTCACATGGTTTATATAGACTTAAATAGCAAAATGACTTTAAAAATCTTCTCCTCTGAAACTTGAAGGCCTAGAGGTTCCATATTTGGTTGGTAACATTGTATAGTGGTCCTCTACAAACATTGTTAAAATGATGCCCGTGGGTTCAAAATTGGCCACACCCCGGGGCTCACATGGTTTATATAGACTTAAATCGCAAAATGACTTTAAAAATCTTCTCTTCTGAAACCGCAAGGCCCAGAGGTTTTATATTTGGTATGTAACATTATATAGTGGTCCTCTACAAAGATTGTTCAAATGATACCCCTGGATTAAAAACTGGCCAAACCCCGGGTGTCACATATTTTATATAGACTTAAATAGTAAAATGACTTTTAAAATCTTCTCTTCTGAAGCTGCAAGGCCTAGAGGTTTCATATTTGGTTGGTTACATTGTATAGTGGTCCTTTACAAAGATTGTTAAAACGATGCCCCTGGGTTCAAAATTGGCCACACCCCGGGGGGTCACATGGTTTATATAGACTTAAAAAGCAAAATGACTTTAAAAATCTTCTCAGAAACCGCAAGGCCCAGAATTGTCACATTTGGTATGTAACATTGTATTGTGGTTCCCTACAAAGATTGTTCAAATAATGCCCCTGGGATAAAAACTGGCCACACCCTGGGGGTCACATGGTTTATATTGACTTAAATAGCAAAATGACTTTAAAAATCTCCTCTGAAATCTCAAGGCCTAGAGGTTTCATATTTGGTATGTAACATTGTATACCTTAAATACGCAGTCATAAGTGAAGAATTAAAATTCATTCCAGAAACGTATTTCTATTAATAACCATTCCATAAATCGAGTTAGAATGATCATAAAACACCATCTGAAAATTGGCCAGAGTATGCCCTATAAGTAGGTATATAGGTACAGTCGGCAGTTAATGCCTTGAAGTGTGAAATCACTGCCATATCCTCTTTGACAGGTCTTGAGATGTAGCCAAAAACCGGTTCCAGCCAGTTTAATTAGCAATATGCTATACACGAAAATCATGGTTTCGTCAGCAGGTTTATTGATTTTTTATTGGTGGCTGATGGTCTAGCTGGGGCCTAAAGTGGGCAAGTCAATTAAAATAGAGTAGATAGTTTCATTCACAGTTTGCATCTTATTTAATAATGAAACAGTTATGCATTTTGTCTTAATTGTCGGTAATTAATAGAAAGGGCAAACTGATAATTATGAATGGATTATAGTGTGTGGATTAGCAAATATGCAGGTAAGAAATAATATGCATGTGACAAATATTTCAATAAAATATGCTAAGATTTTTTGTGAACTGCCTCATAAGTCAAATGTACTTTATAACTACGATTTTAGAGGCTTAAACTCTTGACTTATGACTGAGTATTTACGGTAGTGGTTCTCTACAAAGATTGGTGAAATGATGCCCCTGGGGTCAAAACTGTGCACACCCCGTAGGTCACATGGTTTATATAGACTTAAATAGCAAAATGACTTTAAAAATCTTCTCCTCTGAAACTGCAAGGCTCAGAGGTTTCATATTTGGTATGTAACATTGTATAGTGGTCCTCTACAAAGATTGTTCAAATGATGCCACTGGGGTCAAACTGGGCTACCCCGGGGTCACATGGTTTATATAGACTTCAATAGCAAAATGACTTTTAAAATCTTCTCCTCTGAAACAGTAAGGCCAAGAGGTTTCATATTTGGTACGTAACATTGTATGGTGGTCCTCTACAAAGATTGTTCAAATGATGCCCCTGGGTCAAAACTGGGCACACCGCGGGGGTCACATGGTTTATATAGACTTAAAAGTTAAATATCAAAATGACTTTAAAATCTTCTCCTCTGAAACTGCTAGGCCCAGAGGTTTTGTATTTGATATGTAACATTGTATAGTTGTCCTCTACAAAGATTGTTCAAATGATGTCTCAGGGGTCAAAACTGGCCCTGCCCTGGGGGTCACACTGTTTATATAGACTGAAATAGCAACATGACTTTAAAATCGCCTCTGAAACCAGAGTGTTTTATATTTGATATGTAACATTGTATAGTAGTCCTCAACAAAGATTGTTCAAAGTATGCCACTGGGGTAAAAAGTGGCCATGACCTGGGGGTCACACGGTTTATATAGACTTATATGGCAAGTGGGCCTTAAAAATCTTCCTTTTTGAAACTGTAAGGCCCAGAGGTTTATATTTTGCGTGACACATTGTGGAGTGGTCCTCTACAAAGATTGTTCCAATGATGCCCCTGGAGGTCACATGGTTTATATACATTTAAATAGCAAAATGACTTTAAAAATCTTCTCTGCAACCGCAAGGCCCAGTGGTTTCATATTTGGTATGTAACATTGAATAGTGGTCCACTACAAATATTTTTCAAATTATGCCCCTAAGGTAGAAAGTGGCCACGCCCTGTGGGTCACATGGTTTATATAGACTAAAAAACTTCTGAACCTGCAAGGCTCAGATTTTTATGCTCAGGTAAGGGGTTTAGTGCCATTTTGTCTGCTTGTTATTAGCCATTATGATGCCTTAAACGCAGGTGAGCGACCTAGGGCCATCATGGCCCTCTTGTTTATTTCTTGCATTACAACTATGAAACTTCCAGATAATATAGATAAAAAGATTGATAAGTTTACTGTCTTTTTTATTAGCTCACCTGAGCACGAAGTGGTATAGGGGACGTCTCCGTCATCGTCCGTCGTCTGTCGTCAGTATGCTGTCAACAATTTGGACCGTTATTACGATAAAGACTACATTTTTATTCAATCTTGACCAAAATTGCACTGTTTGTGTATGACCATAAAATCTTGGAAGAGTTCGATAATGGGCCCAATCGGACCAGGAATACCAGAGTTATTGTCCCAAATACATCTATTCCTGAATAACTCACCTGGTAAAGGGAGGCAAATGCAGTATCAAGAAGATAAGTGCTATAAATGTGTTATTTCCCTTTAGTTAATAGATCTAACCCAGATAGTGGAGTCTGCTTATCAGAAAAATCAATACATCACTATGAGTCAACATGATACTTCTATTTTAGATCAGCATCTTTACACATAGTAATCTATGTATAGCCTGCTTTATGATGATGGTGATGATGATGATGATAATGATGATGATGATGATGTAGTGGTGATTAGGAATGAACATTAACAACAACCCAATATTAGAGAATTATATTTGAATATTCAAATTAAATATTCCCAATACTTCTGGTAATTATGATAATCGCCATAAAATCACATCAGGGAGGAACACAAAAACCAGAGCAACTGTTTACTTGAATCTTATTTGACCTCTTATCCTGTATACTTGTTATGTCAGGAATTGTATAACTTTCTCCAACTGACCTATTTATCCTCATGTGGCCCAATGAACTTGGCCTGTGGTTAAGCAGCTCCCTAGACAATTAAGTAAACTGGTGGAAAGGTTCTGTTTCAGAGAAATATTTGCAGTTTTTCACAAGTTAGTTATGTGCCTAGAAATTTAATATTTATATGTCACTGACATTAATAAAGAGTTTGTTTTGAAAGTTATTTGTCCACTACTGGTTGCATGATCAGATGGGACACTGTCCATCTATGTTTCTGTCTGTATGTCCGTCTGTGCAATAAAATGTGGGTCCTGCAATAACTCAATAAATACAAAAGCTATCTTCATGAAACTTTGTGTGGTTATAGAGGGCATTGGTAAGATATTGCATTTTAATAAAAAAAAAAATTTTTGCATCAGGAAAAAGTGTTGAAAATTCGACATAAGCAGGTATTATGCTAAAACTTAAATTTGTTGGACTTCAGTGGATTAAAAAAAATCATAGAAAAAAGTCAAATTGCAGTTGTTATGGCATCAAATCTTCCAAATTTTGCATTATCATTTAATTACTATACAGATGAAGTTATAACAAGTATCTAAGATAGCCATTTTTAACCAAATGAAAATTTGTGGTTTATTAGATCGGGGTATGTCGTTGGGCATGTGGGCTGACAGACTTGACAGCCGCACCAACTTTTGGTTTCTGAACAATAACTTGAGAACAAAAATTGCTATTGTAACTTCATACATAGATGCCTCGCTTGAGGTTGCATCTGGGGTGGTTATGGTCAAGGGCACCATTACTGAAAATAAAAAAAAAGCTGTCTGTTTAATAACTTGAGTACAAACTGAGTTACAGTGTATGGGGTGTGACCATATAATCCAGGTCCAGCTAGCCCATTTCATTGTAAATAATAGATATGGATAGGCTTGTTGACTTGTTATAGAAGATAGACTTGCATAGCATTGGGCACAAAGACTAGTATAGCTCGCAAACATTAACCTAATACTAGTCACCTGTATTAGCACAAATTAGGCACTCAAATTGTATTCTGTGTTTACACTCATTTTAGTCCGTGCACGTGTTTCACAAGTTTAACGATACTGTGACAGTATTTTCTTTGGTACACTGCAAATCGTTATATCGCAATTCGCAGGGTCCATGGATCGCGATCGCGATATAGCCAGATCACAATATAACTTTCCAGACCATTCATGTACATATACACTAGCCTCTTTTCACGATTTGTTAAAAAACATGGCTGCCAGGGGGCGGGACAGTTTTCCTTATATGGCTTTATTGAAATCTCAAACAATCTTCTTAAAAGCCATTATGATGCTTTACACTCAGGTAAGCAACCTAGGGCCACCATGGCCCTCTTGTTTTATTTGTATGCCTTGTTGTTTTAAAATAACAGCCTCAGTCCGGTTAATTCTGGATCACCCCTTGTATATTTGGACACGTACACAGCTGACATACCATATTGGAAGAGCCGATAGGCGAGTCCTATCGGCAAGTCCAGTATGAGTATGTCATTTTAAAAGCCATTTTTGAGGCAGTAGATTAGAGTCAACATTGAGGATAAAGTGGCAAATTTGTTCTCTTTTGGAGTACTTGGACATTATTGTATGTTTATCCTTGGACCGTCCAATGCGGAAAATATTGTACACACGCGCGTCCAATATGGTGAAATATTGTACGATCATGTGGCATGAATGATGACAGCTAATTGGAGGATATAAATAGGTATATTATAATTATACATCTTTAAAGCTTAACATTATTAGCTGACCTGAGCACAAAGTGCTTATGGTGAGCTTTTATGATCGCCCGTTGTCCGTCGTGCATCATTCAAACAACATCTCCTCCTAAACCACTTTGCAGATTTTCACCAAACTTCACAGGAATGATCATTAGGTGACCCTTTTTTCAAAGTTGTTCAAATCGTTACGGTCCGCTGCATATGTAGGTCACCAGAGATTTTAAAAGTGTAAACTTAAAAAATATTCTTCTCTGAAACCGCAGAGCCCAGAGGTTTCATGTTTGGCATGTAACATCCAATAGTGGTCCTCTACAAAGAATGTTCAAACTATGCCCCTGGGGTCAAAACCGGTCACGCCCTTTGGGTCACATGGTTTATATAGAATATATAGCAAAATGACTTTAAAAATCTTCTCCTCTGATACCACAAGGCCCAGAGGTTTCATATTTAGTATGTAACATCCTATAGTGGTCCTCTACAAAAATTGTTCAAATTATGTCCCTGGGGTCAAAACTGGCCACGCCCCGGTGGTCATATGGTTTATATAGAATATATAGCAAAATGACTTTTAAAATCTTCTCCTCCGAAACCGCAAGGCCCAGAGGTTTCATATCTGGTATGTAACATTCTTTAGTGGTCCTTTACAAAGTTTGTTCAAATTATGCCCCTGGGGTCAAAACGGGCCACGCCCCGGGGGTCACATGATTTATATAGAATATATCGCAAAATGACTTTAAAAATCTACTCCTCTGAAACCACAAGGTCCACAGGTTTTATATTTAGTATGTAACATCCTGTAGTGATCCTCTACAAAGACTGTTCAAAGTATGCCCCTTGGGTCAAAACTGGCCACGCCCCGGGGGTCACATGGTTTATATAGAATGTATAGCAAAATGACTTAAAATTGTCTCCTCTGAAACTGCAAGGCCCAGAGGTTTCATATTTGGTAGGTAACATCCTTTAGTGGTCCTTAACAAATTTAGTTTTAATTATTCCCCTGGGGTCAAAACTGGCCACGCCCTGAGGGTCACATGGTTTATATAATCTGAAATAGCAAAATGTCTTTAAAAATCTTCTCTGAAACCGCAAGGCCCAGAGGTTTCATATTTGGTTGATAACATCCTATAGTGGTCCTCTACAAATATTGTTCAAATGATGCCCCTGGGGTCAAATCTGGTCACGCACCGGGGTCACATGTTTTATGTAGACTTAAATAGCAAAATGACTTTTAAAATCTTCTCCTCTGAAACAGCAAGGCCCACAGCTTTCCTATATTTTGTACTTAACATTGCAAAGTGGTCCTCTCCAAAGATTGTTATGCCCCCCTTCGAAGAAGTGAGTGTATATTGCTTTGCACCTGTCCGTCGGTTGGTCGGTCGGATGGTCGGTCTGTCCGTAGACCATTTTGTTTCGGCACGATATCTAGAGAACGCTTTGACCTACAATCGTTTAAGTTGGTATGCTGGTTACTTCGGAGGAAAGGAAGGCGCCTATTGATTTTGAGGTCAACAGGTCAAAGGTCAAGGTCATCATTGCTAAAAATTAGGGATGGGACCGAATACTGAAATCAGTATTCAAATATTCGTTTTAATTATTCAAATATATTTGAATATTCGTTTTTGATAAACGTAACGTTGCATGTGTTCTGTTTGAAGGCCGCATGAAATACTTTCAAGCTCATGACGGTGGCATTGTTATTAATTAATCAAGAAGATTATATGATATATTGTATTGAAATAATGAAGAATAATATTTAATTAACATAATTTATATTAAGCTTATACCGAACTTGCTACATTTAATTTACAAATTTATTGGCTGACAGTGGACTCATTTTGTTTGGCTATCCAGTGCGTTTTTTTTTTATGTATTGTAAGACAAGTCAACTGTTTAAATGTCACTTAAGGACAGTTAACACCAGTGTAAGCCTTCTGCAAACTGTGAATTATCTTTTACAACATGCCCCTGTCAGTTATGAAAAATATACATCTTATTGTTCTTAAGGGCTATAATGCATGGTATACATGCTTGCAAAATATTAATCCCTTGTAAACTGGGGACCCCTGCAAATTATCAAAACCAATATCTCGTTAATTGGACTTAATTGGCATGTGTTGTAAAAACCATACACTGTCCCCTGCTAGGCAGGAAGTACTGTGGTATTCCCTGTTACCTTAACAAATTGACTGAAAAAAACACACACACGCAATCTATAGATTTTGTGAATAATATTTAATTATAAAAATCGAATATTCGTATTCGTTTTTGTATATTCGAATATTTTCCTATATTCAAATATTCAGTCCCATCCCTACTAAAAATAGAAAAACGGTTTCCGCTAAATAACTTGAGAACGCATCAAGATATTTTACTGAAACTTCATACATAGATACCTTGTATCGAGACCTTGCTTGGGATTGCATATGGGGTGGGTGGGGTCAAGGTCAACGTTACTCAAAATAAAAAAACGTTTTACGCTCAATAACTTGAGAACGCATCGAGATATTTTAATGAAACTTCATACATAGATACCTTATATTGAGACCTCGCTTGGGATTGCATATGGGATGGGTGGGGTCAAGGTCACCATTACTAATAATAGAAAAAAGCGGTTTCCGCTCAATAACTTGAGAACGCATCGAGATATTTTAATGAAACTTAATATAATATACCTTATATCCAGACCTCGCTTGGGATTGCATATGGGGTGGGTGGGGTCAAGGTCACCATTACTAAAAATAGAAAAACGGTTCCACTCAATAACTTTAGAATCCATAAAGATATTTTAATGAAACTTCATACGTAGATACCATATATCGAGACTTAGCTCGGGATTGCATATGGGGTGGGTGGGGTCAAGATCAAGGTCACCATAACTAAATATAGAAAAACGGTTTCTGCTCAATAATTTGAGAACGCATCGAGATATTTTAATGAAACTTCATACATATATACCTTATATTGAAGCCTTGCTTGAGATTGCATATGGGGTGGGTGTGGTCAAGGTCAAGGTGACAGTTACTAAAAATAGAAAATGGTTTTCGCTTAATAACTTGAGAACGCATCAAGATATTTTAATGAAACTTCATACATAGATATCTTATATTGAGACCTGTCTTGGGATTGCATATTTGGTGGGTGGGGTCAAGGTCAAGGTCACCGTTACTAAAAATAGAAAAATGGTTTTCGCTCAATAACTTGACAAGCATTGAGTTATTTTAATGAAACTTCATACATAGATACCTTATATCAAGACCTCGCTTGGGATTGCATATGGGGTGGGTGGAGTCGAGGTCACCGTTGCTAAAAATAGAAAAACGGTTTCCGCTCAATAACTTGGGAACGCATCGAGATATTTTAATGAAACTTTATACATAGATACCTTATAATGAGACCTTTAATGCAACTTCATACATAGATACCTTATATTGAGACCTGTCTTGGGATTTCATATGGGGTGGGTGGGGTCAAAGTCAAGGTCACCATTACTAAAAATAGAAAAATGGTTTTCGCTCAAAAACTTGAGAACGCATCGAGATATTTTAATGAAACTTCATACATAAATACCATATATCGAGACCCCGCTTGGGATTGCATATATAGATATAGGGTGGGTGAGGTCAAGGTCTCCATTACTAAAAATAGAAAAAATGTTTCCGCTCAATAACTTTAGAATGCATGACGATATTTGAATGAAACTTCATACATAGATACTTTGTATCTAGACCACGCTTGGGAATGCATATGGGATGGGTGAGATCAAGGTCAAGGTCAATTTTATTAAAAATACAAAAATGGTTTCTGCTCAATAATTATGCCCCCCTTCGAAGAAGTGGGGGTATATTGCTTTGCACCTGTCTGTTGGTCGGTCAGTCGGATGGTCGGTCGGTCTGTCCGTAGACCATTTCGTTTCCGCACGATATCTAGAGAACGCTTTGACCTACGATCATTTAAGTTTGTCTGCTGGTTACTTGGGGGGAAAGGAAGATGCCTATTGATCTTGAGTTCAACAGGTCAAAGGTCAAGGTCACAGGGGCTTGTAACATGAAATTTGTTTCCGCACGATATCTAGAGAACGCTTTTACCTACGATCATTTAAGTTGGTATGCTGATTACTTGGGAGGAAAGGAAGATGCCTATCAATTTTGAGGTCAACAGGTCAAAGGTCAAGGTGACAGAGGCTTGTAACATGAAAACTGTATCCTCTGTAGACCATTTCGTTTCTGCATGATATGTAGTATACGCTTTGACCTACGATCATCCAAGTTGGTATGCCTCCTCGGGAGGAAAGGAAGATGCCTATCAATTTTGAGGTCAACAGGTCAAAGGTGAAGGTCAAGGGGGCTTGTAACATAAAAACTGTTTTCTCCGTAGACCATTTTGTTTCCGCAGGATATCTAGAGATGTTTTGGCCTATTTGATGTTTATACCAAACAGAAAACAGGTATCCTTATATAATATACTGTAAACATAAATCCATAATTATACCCTATCTTTCTTTCAGCTTTATATTTACTTTCTAAACCATCAACTTTAATTTCCTCCCCATGTGTGAATGTGCACATACAATATTAAAAAAAATTCTTAACAGTTGCACATATTCACAACTTGGCTGCAAGTCGGGGGGGGCATACATGTTTTACAAACATCTCTTGTTCAAATTACGCCCCTGGGATCAAATCTGGTGGCACCCCAAGGGGTTACATGCTTTATATAGACTTAAATAGCTTCGTTTTTTTCTTCTTTTTTGGGGGATTTTTTGCCGTGTTTAACATTATTTCAGTCGTATAACGCGGTCAGTTAACCTACTCACACTTTTCCTGGGCAAACTTAGCTAATCTAAGCGGTTTACCAGTACCAAGTGCACATACTTGTGCCAGTAACTGACAACTGCCCTATTTGAATCAGAGTTAGGGGGAACATGGCTGTAGAAATCATTTCATGACCAATCCCCACACAAGTTATGTGGCCATGCTGGGGATCGAACCCATGAACCCCAACTTAAACAGCAAAGTTACTTTTAAAATATTTACCTGAAACCGCAAGGCCCAGTGGTTTGTTCAAGATTGTTCATATTATGCCCCTGGGATAAAAATGAGGCACGCTCGGGGATGCAAATTCCAATTGGGTTACAAGGTCTCAGGGCCCTTTTGTTTTTTTTGTGTATTTCTGCCTGTGATGGAGTAAATACCCCTTTATTTTGTAATTCAGGGTGTACCAGTACCCTTTAACTAAAATCTTATTAAAAACAGTTTAAAACACTGTTATTGTCTGGGGTCTAAGAAAACAGAAAATGGAAAATATGAGCAACTCTCTAGCAGGTTTGTTGGTTAATAAAATTTGGTTGTCTCCCTTTGACATATTCTTCCAATGTTGTGGACATTTCTAGAATGTTCTATTTGTTTGTTTAGTAAATTGTTGTACAGTTTGACAGTATGAGCGCTCTCTGTGCCAACATCTGTATTTGTATTCCCTTACTCATAATCAGTACACAAGTAACTTAGAAGCAAAACCAGACAAAAACCAAAACACAAGTTATGATGTGTTCATATTGTATTATTTTTATTATATCATTCTGTTTCATTTATGTGTTTAGCTAGATCTTTATTCTATGGCAACTTTTTCTTTATTCAGTTCTGTCTTGCTTAAAACATCAATACATAAGTATTAACATTATGATTAACCATTACAGTTTAATCCAAATAGTTCATGAGTAAGCAGTTGAATAAAATAACATGTTTGATGGAACTGATAAATGAAAATAACATTAGGCGAGAGTTTTTTTATTTCTTGGTTCTCGGATCCGCCGACCCGATTTTTTACAAAAATAAAAATTGGTGAATGTAACCAATATCATCAATATCATAAAAACAAACTTGTGAAAGGGTTTCAACCTGTTACAAGGAATGCAAAAAAAATTTATTGTCATGGCTATCATGTAGTGATTAGGTTAATGTTGTGTAATATGATTTTTGTAAGTAATAATGCATTAAATTTTTTTATCTATGCCCATTTCCATTTGTGAAATTCTCATCATTAATTTACTCAATTCTGTGTTGTTGTTGTTTTTTTTTTTTGTTTTTTTTTTTAATTTTCCCTCCTCCAACCGGACACTTCCAAAAATGTCCGAGAACCAAGAAATTAAAAAAAACTTATCAATAACCTTTCTGTACTGAGTCGCATGTACAGCATTGATTTATAAAAGGTTATTTAACCTCAAAATGTCCTGGGGCACAATGTGTCATTTAAACAGACAACACCATATATTATTTGATTCAAATACAGTCATTATAACCAATGTGTTTAATTGTAACTATTAAGCGACCTTTCAGCTCTGTGAGATTTTCTTTTCCCCTTTTGCTAAACAATAAGTATGCCATTTTCATCACATGGAATAATTGTCCACTATAATCTGACTATTTTGAACAAAAAACTGGATTTGATTTAATATTAAAAATGTTTCATAAAAAATTCATTCCATGTTACCTGAAATTGTAAAAATTTTCAATGGTCATTATTGTTATCATCATTATCATAATTAGAAACAGCTGCATCTCTCATAAACAATGTAACAGGACACTGAACACAAAATCTGTACAAGTTAGGTTATTGACCGTTATTACATGTATTAGATTTTATCCTAATCGATTTATGTATAAGTTATAAACAACATTTAAAGTCTTTCCTGGTATTCTCATTTTCTGAAAACATTTGGGTATATCTGAATAAAATATTAGAGGAAAACATTTCGACATGTCGTCCACAATCAGATAGATGGGAAACCACTTTCAAGGGCCTTCAACTTATCTCCAAGCCGACTGGCTGTGACATTGTACACAATCGTGGCTTATCGTTTTCAGTGATAAACCATGGCATTTAAAACTCTTTTTCTTTACAACTGGAATGTTGAATGACTTGTTATGATCACCTTTGTCTGTTCCTAAGAGATAAGATTGATAGTTGAAATGAAACATTAGATTTCAATGTGATGAACATTAGTTATGTCAAATATAATCAGTGTTCAGAGAGCGAAAATGTTTAAACCATTTGATGTTTTGTGAGTAACTATGGTCTGCTAAACACAGACAATATGTTAAGAAACTAGCGATCAATAATTTGTTTGTGATGTATATTTGGGTAATTAATGTAGTTTGGATCCTTGAACAAGACCACTTTCAGCAAAATACTTGTAATTTCCTGAACGACTACATGTAGTATACTAAATAAGAAGTGATAAATATTTTAGACAAAGGTTCTGCATTACTGTTGTTAATTAGTTGCCAGTAGCAATATTTAAAACAAACTTGACAAAATAAGAATTCAAAAAAAGGTAACCTTAATATTTAATATTTATTAAAACCAATTTCAGAAGGCGTACTCGCCTTGGCAGAAAATGCAATTATCGTACATCTACACTGGGTGGCCTTGAACATAATTGACCAATTAACTATCTGTCAAGTTTCTTCAGTCATTAATATCGGTATTTATTGGTATTTTGTAAAAAATTTCATAGGTATGTAATGTATTATACAACAGTGTCGTAGTAATGGGTGATTATGGTTCATTAAATATAAACCCTTTTATTTATTCACATTGAATTAAGAAATAATTTACGATTTAGAGTTGTTTATCAGCTAATAAACAATGATTTGGAGTTCTGATGGGTAGGAATTAAACAACGAGGGTGTTAGCCTGATCGGCTTAATATACGGCATCAGAACGACAAATCAATGTTTATTTGCTGATAAACAACAATAATACGAAAATTATTTTGATTCTAACATGACCTGACTACATATTGTGCAATTGCAACGCCAACTGTATTTAACAGTTTTGGAACTATTTTGGGGGGGTTGTTTATGTAATAGTTAGAACATATTAAGTAAAATCTTTTTGGTTAAGGAGAGAGCGCAGTGAAGCAAGCCCCTTCTTAGCTGAACAGATTTTACTTAATATGTCCTAACATTTCTTAAACATAACCTACATTTTGATTCGTTGTGCGCATGTTCATTACCAGAACATGTGAATAGGAGATATCCATATATGTTTTCTACAAATTCTGAGAAGGCGAGGTTCCAAATAGCCAATCAAAAGCCAGAAATAAGATCCGCACAAGCTAATCCGGGACGACACTTTCCGCCTACAGTGTATTTATGTTTATAAGAGACTTTCTTGAAAAAGAAAATAACAAAAAAGCAGTAAGTGTCGTCCAAGACTGCACAGGCTAATTCCGGACGATACTTAAAGCACATGCATTAAGCCTGGGTTTCCCACGACACACCTCAATTTATTTATTTTTGGACAAACATATTGAAGGAAAATACAAGCTGCAGTGCTGCCTCTTGAAGCCTTGCTGAATGTACTTTCTATCAGTCTTGTCCCAACTGGTGCATTTGATGCACTTTGATCTTATCAGAACACCTCATGATTTCATACTTATCTAAAGCCCATGTGGAATTCATGTTCTTCGGTGTCTAAAGATGCCAGACATGCACTCAGTTGTGAAAACATTCAAGGCTCTTTGAAACCTGCCACATGTGAGGCAGTTATTAATTTATTGCAGTGTTAACAATAAATATGCAGGGGTACAAGAAGTTCATATCAATCATTGCATGCATTTGTCAGTTTTTTTCTGATACCCGTTTTTCTCTGGTAGTTTATTTTTAATAAACCTTGACTGTGAACGTTTTCCTTGTTGTTCTGATTTAAGAAACAAAATTAATATTGAAAGATAAAACTTTCTATTAATTAGATTTTCTTCGAAATTAACAAATGATATGAAATAACCTTCAACTTTTTGCCATGTTTGGCCATATTTAACATATTTACATTTTTAAACTGTTCGCGGAAACCATCCGTCTGTAGTAGGGTGATTTCAAGAGATTGAATCCCGTAACTTACATTTTACTTTGCAGAATACGAAGCACTAACAATCAATACTGCAAAATGTATGCGCTTCGTCTGGTATTTTGGCCCGTTCAGGATTAGTCGACACGTTGACTTCTATGCATAATATTGCGTTTGCATTAAGTAGTTTGCATACAAACCGATATATCTACCAAGATATTGAAAGTATGGAGTATAACAATTAATAAGTAGTTTGATTTGTCTTGTGTGAAAGTGGAAATCACTTTCATTCAAGCAAATGTGTTCTTTCTGTTAAAAAATTTTTGCACTCTATTTCCGTTGATTTTTGTTTCTTCCTTTTCTGGCAAACTGACTTTCTTTCTAGGCTCTCAGCGTTTTGATTTACTCAGTCAATTTTATGATGCACAGGTCTGTTAATAAAGAAATCACCCATGGCTGGAAAAGGCATTGATTTTTTTTTTCTGTCAAAATTATTTATTAAGTTACGGTACGTAATATGAATTTATTGTTTTACAATATGCATGCTTTTGTTATGTGCCTTCTTCACTGAAGATAATAATGATATACACTATAGGGAATCTGCTTTAAGTGTGTGGCAAAGAAAAAAAACTATAATCTAACACCTAATGGTGAAAATGGAACATTTTGCACTAGGTGCTCAAGTTTATTTATAAATATTTTTTCTTTGTATGACTTTTGGAATGTGTGCTATTTTCTCAGAATTCGAAACTAAATTTACATACCAGTTATGCATATCTTATCTGGCAAGGGTATGGAATGGCATGATACTCTGTGCTCATACCTGCACCTCTTTACATATGATCTTACAATATCACATGGTCCAATGGGCAGGAGGTATCTCAGGAATTTGAGATCACACCACTGCTGTCCTGTTATTGTGTACAGCTGAGGCCAGATTTTTTCTGCCTAGCTGTCTATGATCACTTTTGAACTAGATTTCTTGTGATAATTATGCTTCTGGAAAATTGAATGCCAATAGAATTGGGCAAATTTTCTAATTTTAGGGAATGCAAACTTCAAACAATGGTTTAACGTATACCAATAACTGTTGCATACTTTTGGGGATTAAAAATTTACATAATTGTTTACATAAGCGGTTAAAATAAAAAAGTTATAAAGTTAAAAGTTAAAAAAGTTACACTCTAGAACTGAGCATAAGTATGAACATATTTTCTCATTGTATGTCATGAGCATAATAATTATTATGTTCATTCCCAGAATTAATCAACTATTTTGTTTAGCCTAGCGGTATGCTCTATAAATAACAATTGATTCTAGCGAGTTCAACACACGATCTTTCTAAAAATAGTTATCGTTTAGCTGCGGGTGTATAGCTGTTATAATATGTATGCGTCATTTAGCGTCCAGAGAAACATAAGAGCAAATATTTCAATAAAGGGGAAATTTATGTTATTAAACTGACTATGCATGTTTATTTGAAATTGAACTGTGGTTGCGTTCTGTTAATAATTAATGTGAGTTACACATTTTTATCAACTTCTCCAGTAGATGTTAATCAACCTATAAAAGGATAACTTTCAATAAATAAAATGTGGTGAAATAAGTCTCTGAATACGTCCACATGTTAAATCGTGTTACTTTTACTTCATTTGCACGAATACATGATTTGCACAACCAATTATGCACAGAAACCCTTGATACATCATGTTCCTGCCGAATATAATTTTCAATCGCCATAGTCTTATGAAATTTTATTTTTGTGCTATCAAAATGGAAGTCATCATTATTTCAAATGCACTGAATGTTCTCTGAAGATTGCTTTTCATTAGGATACATGGTATAAGGCTAAAGAAAAATAATGAATTGTTTCTCAGGCACTTTTTCCGAAAAATCAGGAGGGAGGGCGAGTTTTTTTTTATTGAAGTATTTTTTCTCCTACTCTTTTCTATTGGCTTAGTAAAACAAGTAATTAAGTACAGATTAAAGACAATATTAAGTTTTAATAACAACATAAGTATTCCTTTTTTTAAATTCTAAGTATCGATTTATTAATCACAAACCGTCATTTATGCAAGCTGATGTAAAAAGGCAATCATTTCGAATGTTCATAATTAACAAAGTGCCTTCAAATTGATACACCATCAGCATTAAAATACTTCTATTTATTTATAGATTTATAGTCTACATGATTTACGTTGATTTCACAATGTTTTACAGTATAACTAATTGAAAACTCATTTAATAGCCCATAGAGGATCAGTGGAAATAAACTTTGATTTTTATCTTTTTTTTGTACATTATTTTAACAATATTGGTTGTGTTCTAATATTTATGTTTTTTATAACTTTGTATTTTCAAAAAAATCGGTTCGGGAATCCAAGAAACTAAAAATTTAACAAACTCTGGTCTGATCTAGTTAGCCTTCCATGTAGAACAAGATCTTATTTTATGAATGAAGAGTATGCACAGTGGGAAAATAAGTGTGAGGAAGCCATGCTCTGGTTGGCTGGTTTTTCCCGGACCAAGAATTTTGCCCCTATTGTATTCGGTGGAATTTTGGCACATAACAATGAAAATAGGGTAGTCAGTAATGAAGAATTTCACCCTGTTTTGAACTTGTTAGTGGACTTCTGCCAAAGTAATGATTTTCAAGGGGATCTTTGGTTTAAACTGTTGTTCAGTTAACTTATCAGTCTTTTTATCATAATAAACATTTTCATTGGAATGTTGTTTTATGAGCACATGTAAATTCCTCACCGGTACTTATTTGACTTAGCTTTTTGATTTACTTTTTTGCTTTCGTAACTGTAATCTAGTAAAGCTGATAAAAAGCTTACTCTTTAAGTTTTATGTTGATTTATTTCTCTCATAATCAAAATTAAGTGCTTGAAGTTTATGTGTTTGGCTGATATCTGTAGCAGTTAAAGTTTGTGTAAGAAAAGAAAAAGAAGTCAAATGGAAAGGTTTATTAAGGAATGAACATGGCAAATTTTGTACATTATTGTATACCGTTTTTTTCGTTATGATCTTACGTTTAATAACTTAAATGCAAAATTATACAAATAAATAATCTTTCAAGTACCTGTATGTTTAACGTTTGATTGTTTTAAATATGATTTCATTTAATATGATTTGACAAGTGAGGATCCAACCTTGTGCAACTATTTGATGTAACAAGCAATTCAAATGACTATCTGAATGTCAAGGCCACATTAGGATGTCACATGGTACTTGGCCCGGACTTTAAATGTTAATTATTGTCCTATCCGAATGTCACGGCCACATTAGGATGTCACATGGTACTTGGCACGGACTTTAAATGTTAATTATTGTCCTATCCGAATGTCAAGTCCACATTAGGATGTCACATGGTACTTGGCACGGACTCTAAATGTTAATCATTGTCCTATCCGAATGTCAAGGCCACATTAGGATGTCAGATGGTACTTGGCCCAGACTTTAAATGTTAATCATTGTCCTATCCGAATGTCAAGGCCACATTAGGATGTCACATGGTACTTGGCACGGACTTTAAATGTTAATAATTGTCCTATCCGAATGTCAAGGCCACATTAGGATGTCACATGGTACTTGGCACGGACTTTAAATGTTAATTATTGTCCTATCCGAATGTCAAGGCCACATTAGGATGTCACATGGTACTTGGCACGGACTTTAAATGTTAATAATTGTCCAATCCGAATGTCAAGGCCACATTAGGATGTCACATGGTACTTGGCCCAGACTTTAAATGTTAATCATTGTCCTATCCGAATGTCAAGGCCACATTAGGATGTCACATGGTACTTGGCACGGACTGTAAATGTTAATAATTGTCCTATCCGAATGTCAAGGCCACTTTAGGATGTCACATGGTACTAGGCACGGACTTTAAATGTTAATCATTGTCCGGTCGGGAATGACAAGGCTACTTTGGGATGTCACATGGTACTTGGCCCGGACTTCAGATGTTAATCTTTGTTCTATCCGAATGTCAAGGCCACTTGGGATGTCACATGTTTGCGATTTCCGCCTGTAGTAGTTGTTTGGTTGATTTCGGGACAAGAATTGCAGAACTATGACTGATTTACTGAATGCCAGACAGTGTTGTAATTATGCCTTACATTCCTGCATGAGCAAGAAGCATTTGGCATTTAGCCCATGAAATCTGTCTGGTTGGCAAATTGTGTTGGACAGGACATATTTTAATTATAAATATTAGATGTGTTGCTTTTAATAAGACTAGAATACCAGACATAAAAGAAATGAGGCGTGTCATGGGAAACCCAGGCATAATGCATTTGAATAAAGTGTCGTCCCGGATCAGACTGTGCAGTCCGCACAGGCTAATCTAGAACGGCATTTTCTGCTTTTATGGTATTTTCTGTTTCAAGGAAGTCTCTTCTTAACACAAATTCACTGGAGGCGGAAAATGCTGTCCTGGATAAGCCTGACATTTTCTCCTTTGGAATATTTTGCACAGTTTGACACTTTATTAGCTAACACACTGTATGCAAAGAAGAACATAAGAGCATTAGTTTTGATTCCTGTCAAGCAGCTTAATTTCTACATAAACAGAATAAACCTGTTAACTATAGACTTACTGGGACTTTGGATTTCTAATAATTGTATTATTACTTAATTATTCTTAATATGAAATATTGGTTATCTAAGTATTTAGGCGAGTATTACCAAATGCATAATTATGTCAACTCTAGCAAACCTAACATATTTCACAATTCACGGAGTTTGGGGGATCTTGTTAGACTTGAGTAGTACCGGCTCCTTGTCTATGAGTGCACCAATTGACCAATCTGGGCTTTGCCACAAATAGTTTAAACTCCTCCTGAGCAATTTGACAGGATTAATTTCCATACATTGTAAATCACAATCATACCCACATGCTCTTTGAAATATCACAAACAAATTCCACGTGCTCTTTTGCATGAACTAGTTTAACAGCTAAACACGTGATATCCAAGTTCCATGATTGGATGCTATTGAAGATTAATTTGAATATGATTGACATTTGTGGAAGCGTCTATGTTCAGCAAAAGCGATAAAATACAGTGACTATTATATTATTTGGTTTCTGGATGTTAGTGTTTTGTTTTTGAAAAGTAAGCTATTTGCTGGAAAAAAAATATTTGTAAGTCAAACATAGTTTTTTATTAGACACACATTTTGACTGTTACTTGCATGTATTCGGAAAGTAGAGCGTAGTATGTTCTGTGCAAACTCTTTATTGCCTCTTTCATCCCTATGTGATATGAAGTTTTTAGAAAACATAACAATTACATTCATTAACCAAGGTATATATAACTATTGTCCCATTAACCAAGGTATATATAACTATTGTCCCATTAACCAAGGTATATATAACTATTGTCCTTATTTTATCGCTTTCACTGAACATTGATGCATTCACTGACAGGAGCCGGTACTACGGTGTTTGACTCAGAGTCGAGCGGTGAACTTCATGAAATATCACCACAAAATTACTTGATCAGCCACCACTGAACCTTACTCCAAGTAAATATACCAATTTTACCAATTTTATTGCGTAAGTCTACAAGTCTGACTTAGCGATGGAAGCTTGAGCTGTAATGTATATGGGAATGTGTATTTATACAACAACATGTATTCGTGCCTACAAGTTGTCATTCTTTTGTGCAACCTAGATCGGTGGATGGCTTAACTTCTTTTATGAACTGACATCTAATTTCAATACGGGCACAAATACTAATCATGAAGATTTGTGTTGTTGTTGTTTATCAGAAATTGTGTTCCAAAATTGCTACCAATATAGCCGTTTGCCATATAAAGCATTGACAATCTATGCATAAGTATTACCTCTGGCCAGAAGCCCCCATCATTCTGTTCAGCTCATGAATAGATGAAGTGACCAGATTTGTTGCAAATCGTCTGAAATGACATTGTGTTGCCATATGTATTATTGGACTCCTTGACGCAAAATTTACAAATTTATTACTGAAATGTTAGTAGGTCAGTCCTTAATTTATGTTCATTCTTTTCATCAGGCGTAAAAAAAATATGTTTGTTTCGGGTTAACCGACCTACCCTAAAAAAATGCCCCGACCATAGAACATTTTATTGAGTTCGTCGGATTATTTTGCTTTTCGGTAATTTTTTATCGCGAAATATATTTTCTTTGTGGTAATAAGCGATTTCTTGCGGTTCATTTCGTCAGCCCAAATCGTCTGGACGACTTTTCTGTTAATTTTTTAAAAGCGTTTCACATACATTGTCATATCATGTAATGGCTGGATCCCATTCAATACTTCCTTCCTATGAAGTATTAAAGTAAGATTTGTATGATTGTAATTTGTGTAGTAGTTACAACTTAACACTTCTTAAGTTATTTGTCAACTTCACTGCTTACAGAGGCGACATGATGATTGATACATGTTGATTACATTTTACATTTCGAAATTACAATATTGTTCACACAGTAGCATGTTTTATGTTATTATATTATTATATATATATATATTTATATATAAGCAGCAATACAAAAGATTATTTTAAAAGGAATAATTCATGCATACTGATATTCGATATGTATGTTTGAAAGCCGTCCGTAATGGATTTGATAATGCCAATAGATGTGTCTGTTATACGAAATATCAAATGCCTACACTTGACTGCATGTAGAGGCGCATGTACGGACGAACAAACATGCCTCTGGGGCGGAATATGATAAACAATAGATCTGTGCTGTGTATAAATGATTATTTAATGATACATTTGTGACAACTGCTTAAATTTGTAACTACATGAAATTTCGCTGATCACTGGTGCGGGTAAAAACATGAAATCGCTGATAACTGGTGCCATTTTTTGTACACCCCATCACTTCAGGACGTTATATCTCTAATATAAAACAATGAACAATTGTGAAAATTGGTGTGGTTACTGGTGGAACAATGCGCAAAAAGTCTGTCAATTTAGATTTTTGCAAAATAAGCTATTTGCGGCGATAAAACTATATAAACTTGACAAAATACCTAGAAAACACATAATGTTTGATTTTAACTTGCCTTTTATTGGAAAATATAAGGTTCTGTAACTTTATATTTTCTGTGATGACTCTTTATTGCTTCTGACATCTTTATATCATTTTTTTGTAATTAAAGCAAACATGTATAAAAACCAATATATACAAACCCACCATCTCTCCTTTTTCATCTTCCCTGGAAAGTGGTGCATTCACTGATAAGGAGCCAGTACTACTGGTGTATTACCCATTCTCATTTAAACTTGACAGAAATCACAAAAACTAAAAAGCCTTAAAACATTTTATTTAAAACTGTTTTTATCTACCCTGGAGTTGTTTATATCGTCTTTAAAATAATACAGTTTCTACAGCATACTTTTGTTGCATTTTGATGTACATGTCAATTTCACTGAGGCAGTACCATTTTGCACATATAAAACATAAACGTTCATGTACATCACAGTGTAAAATTCAGTTATTTGTTGCCATGCTTAAAGATGATTCTTAACAGATGTTTTAAATGTATCTACTTTTCTATCCTTTTAATGTTATCTGTTGAAGAATTCCAGTCGTTAATAGCTATACTGAAGAATGTAGCTGTATCATAACTTTAAGAAACAGTAAACTTGTACATCTGGGATCTAGTTAGTAATGATGTATAAATTAAAAAGCACAAAAGTTAGTTTATATTCAGTTCACTGCGTATACATTTTGATAAGATATGACCATTTAATAATGAAAATCAGTGCCTTGCAAATTGACTTTAATATAGATGTAAACTGGACCTGGTTTTCACAGATTGTAATTATTTTTATGTATCTGGGTCCAGTTGCTCAAAACTTTAACGGCCTGTTCAGCTAACGGCCTGTTAACTTTTGATGTAAATAAAACTAATATTACAAGCAATTCACGTATGAAGCGTTTGACAATTATTTGAGCATATCAATTTATTAAAAACAAATGCAAATTCTAAAATTTTAACATTAAATTACATCAAAATCTTCATCCCAAAGTTAACGGCTGTTAGCTTAATTGGCCGTTAAAGTTTTGAGCAACTGGGCCCTGGAATTTATATGATAATATAGTAAAATTGTATCATATTTTAAAGGCCTAGTTTAAGGAATGTCTGGTCACTCCATGGAGTACTCCACTCAGTGTATTGTCTGGTCACTCCATGGAGTACTCCACTCAGTGTATTGTCTGGTCACTCCATGGAGTACTCCACTCAGTGTATTGTCTGGTCACTCCATGGAGTACTCCACTCAGTGTATTGTCTGGTCACTCCATGGAGTACTCCACTCAGTGTATTGTCTGGTCACTCCATGGAGTACTCCACTCAGTGTATTGTCTGGTCACTCCATGGGGTACTCCACTCAGTGTATTGGTCCACCATAAAATTTCTTATCATAATCTGCAGTCCTTTCTCTCAGCTGTCTGAGCAATGGCTTTGTGCACTGTTTCAACATATGTCTACCTCTGCAGCAGTGTATTATCTCATCTGATAAGGGTCACCACACTGTGACCACAATAGGGTGCCAATACACAGGGGTATAATACCCCAGATTGGGGGGGGGGGGATAAATAAAGAAGGATTAAACTAGGCCTTTAAGGGCATAAATGATAAACATTTGCAGCAAAAGTTGTTTAATTAAAACATCCACTTCAAAACAATGTTTAAGTATACTAATTTGAATATTCATTCAGTTTTAGACGCTTCAAGTAGACCATTCACTAAAAAAAAAAAAAAATTCCCTACCTACCTACACAACTTTTTGGGGTCATGTTACCTGAAACAAACATATTTTTGTTATGCCTCAGTGATCCATTGAATAGGGAATTAGGGAAATTAGACCTTAAATTAGGCATTTGTGACAGAAACCTTTATCATTACAGCACATGTGGTAAATCTTTTCAGGCACCAAAATAATAGCTTAGTTAACTTAAACTCTGTATTTTTATCAACCTTTATGTCACTGAATAATGGAGTATGTTTAAAAGATCAAAACCATCTGATCAGCTATTGCATACATGAAATACTTTTACCCTTAGGGGCATGTTTTACCTGTCATCATATAAACATTAACTAGGTCTTGCTTCAAAACTAAATGAACACTACACTACACTTATTTTATTACTCAGTTTTATTAGTATTATCTCAAGCTACTCAGTCACTAAACATTTAATAGCTTTTAACATATATTAAACTATAATAAAATGACTGATATGTTTTTAATTAAATACCTAGGGGTTATAATGAATCATCCTTTTGTTAGCCAGATTTGTCAACAAAAAATCTTGGCTTAAAGATAAGCTAAAAGCGGTCATTTGGGCGGGCGTTGCGATGTCATTAACCATTTGCGTCAAAGTTTCGTATTCCTGTCATATTTTCGAAAGTTCATGGTAAATCTTCATGAAACTTTACAGATATGTTCCTTGGATGGTCCTCTACCGAACCTGTGAAGTGGTTCTGCTTCACTGCACAAGATGGCCGCCAGAGCTAAAAAAAGAATTATGTCTAAACGCCATTTTCTTCTAAACCTGTGGCTAGATTTTCAAATAATTTTACACAAATGTTCATTTAGTGTTCCTCTACCAAAATTATTCAAATGGTTCCGCCTCACTGCACAAAATGGCCACTAGAGCTAAAAATAGAATTTGCATTAAAGTTTCGAATTCCTGTCATATTTTCAAAAGTTCTTGGTCAATCTTCATGAAACTTTACAGAAATGTTCCTTGTATGGTCTTCTACCAAACCTGTGAAAATGCTTCCGCTTCACTGCACAAGATGGACCAAGAGCTAAAAATAGAAATATGTCTAAACGCCAATTTCTTCTAAACCTATGGCTAAATTTTCAAATAATTTCACACCAATGTTCGTTTAGTGGTCCTCTACCAAACTTATTCAAATGGTTCGGCCTCACTGCACAAGATAGCCGCCAGAGCTAAAAACGGAAATATGTCTAAACGCCAGTTTAGAAATATGTCTAAAAGCCATTTTCTTCTAAACCTGTGCTAGTTTTTCAAATAATTTCACACAAGTGTTCGTTTGGTGGTCCTCTACCAAAATTATTCAACGCAATATCTTAAATCTTACATTTTCAATGTCACATTTAACCATGAGTAACTATTTAAGGAACATTTTCATCCATCTTGCATTTGATCATTATTTTCCAAAAAAAAGATAGCATGTCCAATGGAGAAAAGTTCCTTTGACGGACACTTTCTTAAATGCAAATATGCAACATTGCATTAAAACAAACATAATTATGTCAGTTATTTCATGCCATCTCTCTAGTCCACACTCTTTTCCCATTTTATTTTGAGAGCAAATTTTTGCCAAGTATCACCAGTCTGCATAATTTTTTTATCATCAATATGAAACTTCCATACTTCTTCACCAACATTGACTTGTACATGTACCCCCATCAGCAAAATAAAAAATCCGCCTTTAAAGCGGTTTCCGCATTTTTCTCTTGTTCAATTTGTCTTTCTTCTCCCCTAAAACACTGTGCTTAATAAGACTCTGAGGACCAGCAATAGAGAGACACATTCAGGCTGTCTTTCTTCTCCCCAAAAACACTGTGCTTAATAAGACTGAGGACCAGCAATAGAGAGACACATTCAGGCTGTCTTTCTTCTCCCCAAAAACACTGTGCTTAATAAGACTCTGAGGACCAGCAATATAAGGCCACTTTCAGGTTGTCCTCCCCAAAAACACTGTGCTCAATAAGACTCAGAGAACCAGCAATACAAGGTCACTTTCAGGTTGTCCTCCCCAAAAACATTGTGCTCAATAAGACTGAGGACCAGCAATTGAGAGACACTTTCAGGCTGTCTTTTTTCTCCCCAAAAACACTGTGCTCAATAAGACTCTGAGGACCAGCAATTGAGAGACACTTTCAGGCTGCCCCAAAAACACTGTGCTCAATAAGACTCTGAGGACCAGCAATACAAGGTCACTTTCAGGCTGTCTTTCTTCTCCCCAAAAACACTTTTCTCAATAAGACTCTGAGGACCAGCAATATAAGGTCACTTTCAGGCTGTCTTTCTTCTCCCCCAAGACACTGTGCTCAATAAGATTCTGAGGACCAGCGATACAAGGTCACTATCAGTTTACATTTCAGCAGTCCAGTCCGAGCCTTTCAGAGCCTTTCCGTCAAGATCTTGAGAGAGAACCTAAACGTGTCTGATTCCAATGACTGAGAATTACACAATTGTGTTTTAAAGTATTGTTGCTTAATACCTTTTTTATGTCACCATGTGTCAACTATAATCAATCTTACAGTTAACAAAAGATTAAAAGATTTTAAAGATAAGATGATGCTCTTCATTGCATTTTGTTGATGAAGCAAGAGAAATCTGTGTTTATCGTACTTTGTTTATGTGATATTTTGTAACATCTTAAGTTATATATGGCACCGCCTGTGAAAAACGCACAAAATGACAGTTTTGTATTTTGTACAAAATTCCTATATTTATAACTTGGTTTCTGCATTTGCTGTATGCGGTACTGCATGCATGCTTTTGTTGTCCAGATCTTAACTTAATATAATATGTCTGTATTTTCTGGTGTTGTTTATCTATATATTTGTATTTGCATAATAAAACCAACTGTTTATCCTAAACAAAATATTTCCACATTTTAAGTATGAAGCATGTGTTGAAGAAATCATAATTAACAACTTGAACTACCAGAATTCTAGTGTACATTTTCTAATACAAACACTGTGTGGTTTTTATCATCATATCAAATATCAGATTTTGCTAAATTCAATAAAAACTACATTGACTTCTTTTGGTGTTTTTTAAATTCAGTTTACTATTCTGTCCTCTTCTCTGAGGGAAAATATATATGTGGCGCGTCGTGGGAAAACCGGACTTAATGTATGTGCGTAAAGTGTCATCCCGGATTAGCCTGTGCAGTCGGCACAGGCTAATCCGGGATGGCACTTTCTGCCTACAGTGGATTTATGTTTAGAAGAGACTTTCTTGAAATAGAAAATACCATAAAAGCGGTAAGTGCCATCCCGGATGAGCCTGCACAGGGATGACACTTTACGCACATGCATTAAGTCCGGTTTTCCCACGATGTGCCTCATATCGGGTATCAGCCTTGTCACCTTGAAAAGTTCAACAAATGAAAAGATCATGTCCCACCTACCTGTGATTGGTATGTAGGTACATGTATTTAAGATGAGCTGTTTAAAGTTTACACCTGGGTAAAAAATTTGCTCTACTAATTCATTGATTGAACTGTTAACTTTGCGTGGGCTAAACTGAAACTAAACAGAACTTATTGTCCTACATTTAGTTCTTAAGGGGCCCATACACTTTCAGTATTATGGCCAGTAATACGGTCAATGCTTGACAATTTTATGGATGTGTGTGGTAAGTATTGAAGATTGATGCAATATATTGAACACAATCAGAAATCGCAGATATTTATTGAGATTCTAATATGGCTAAGGGTCATTATGTATCAATAATATGTTGTTGTTGTTTTTTAATTTTGGGGATAAACAATCCTTGAGTTTGACTATAAACTGATGCATTAAAGTACTTTTCTTTTGCATTTACTGTGTTATTATCTGCATTCGTTGTTTTCAACTACCACTGCTTCCTCAAAACAAGTTTTTTAAGGTCCTTGAATTTTACATACAATTTGTTAACATATTGAATGCACTTTTAGCATTTCCTTATATCAACTGCCAGTTCTCTGCCCAGTATTTCAATTTTCTTGTTAATACCTTCAATGCCAAGTACAGAAACTTAAAAATGCAACAAGATCTATCCTTGCCAGACCAGTGTTCAAATCACAAATGAAACAAAATATTGAGTTAAATAATTGATAGGGATGCAACGGGTCGGGTCGGGTGTCTTTCTTTGGGTCAGGTATCTGCGGGTCAGGTATTGATATAAGTACACATCAAGTTTGTACCTCTAGATGGTTGTTCCGATGAGTAAATATTGTTTCTACTTTGAAGATTAGAAAATTAATGAAATTATTCTCGTTTGTGACATGTTCACATACAGTTTTGGTGTCAGATTTGGTCCTGCCTAGTGATTTTTAATCATTTTAATATATCTGTCCTTCTTATTGCATTTGTATTGCTTGACAAAGCGCACAGGGCAGCAGCCATCAGTTTCACTGATATTCTTGTTATAAATTGTCGTTGTAATACTGCTTTCTGGTATTCGTTGCATCCCTAATAAATTGAACAGTTTGGGGCTCAAAATGAATGTCAATTATATTTTATCCATAAAATTGACCATAAAATCGAAAGTGTATGGGCCCCTTTAGTGTACGTTGAAATCCTGCAAGTCTTCTGATTGACATTTGTCGAGTGTAAAGTTTCTTCAAAATGTTTTATGACATATGTTGCAAATTACAGACTAAAATTAAATACGAGTAATTATAATCCACCATAGAGAGAACTTCCTGTAATAAAAGTCACTCTGTTTGATTTATACGTAATATTTTAAAAATATTCTTCATATCTTCTTTATACATTTTGTAACAATTATTTGAAAATTAGCATTTTTTGCTGTGTAAGCTTCTGTAAATATGTAGAACGGTTAAAAAGAATATGCCACCTTCTAAATGTAATAATGCACTCTGCAGTGTTCATGTTTTTTCTGCAATGGCAACTGTCTTTTCGATGATCATGGATATGTCAATGACTTTTTTTAATGTAATGAATTCCATTTAATTTAAATACATAACTTAGTAAAATAATATAATGATGGAAAGGGTTGGAAGTGACAATAATTTTATGGTGTAGTAGATCATAACGGTGTAGTGGGTATGGTGTCTGCCTTGCGACCAAGAGGTCCCAGGTTCGATCTCCACTCGAGGAGCGTTCTCAGGATCTTTCCAAAGACATTTAGTACTGGTTCTTCCCATGTAATGGACTCGAGAGTGTCTCTATAAGCCTTTTGATGCAAGCAAGCTGAAATAAATAGGTTTAGTGACAACATAACAAACAAAAAAATCCGCTATAACAAAAAATAAACATACAAATAACATGTGGAATGTAATTTGAATTATTCAGCATAGTTTCTTCTTAAACTTTCTTCCATTTGAAATCCAAACATAATATTATAATGTTTCGCTTACAGTTTTGTTCACACCACCAGTTTGTTGCTAGATCATAATGAAACTATTGTTTCTGATACAGAAATGTTAAGCAGTTTCATTCTAGACCTTCGAATTATACATTTCCTTTGACAACTTACAAAGCACCATGTGACGGCTTTTGGCACGACAGAGTAATATGACGAGGGCTCATATTGAAGATTGACACATGTAATTTAGGTGTAAAAAAAAATAATGTTTGTTTCAGGTAACCCGACCTACCCTAAAAAAATGCCCCAAGCCTAGAACATTTTATTGGGTTTGTCAGATTGATTTTTGGTTTATTTACCTTTTTCAATAATTAAATGTGTTTTTGGATAAGTAAGTGTTTTGTTTTGATATTATCCACTTATAAACAATGTTTAAGGATATTACTGATACTTATTGAAATTTTCATTCAGTTTTCGAATCTTCAAGTTGACCATTTACCAAAATTTATCTGGACTTAATGTATGTGCGTAAAGTGTCATTCCGGATAAGCCTGTGCAGTCCGCACAGGCTAATCCAGGACGGCACTTTCCGCCTACAGTTGATTTATGTTTAGAAGAGACTTTCTTGAAACAGAAAATACCATAAAAGCGGAAAGTGCCATCTCAGATCAGCCTGTGCAGACTGCACAGGCTAATCCGGGACGACACTTTACGCACATGCATTAAGACCCGTTTTCTCACGACATGCCACATTTTTTTTTTTACGCCTTACCAATGTGAAGGTCATGGAGAATCTGTGGACTCAATCTTGGATACAGTACGTGTCCTATATTTGACACACAGGGCACATGTCATTTAAATGGAAGCCATTTGGTATATTATGAGCATTGTACTTAAGAGAATGTATTAAGTTATGTATAACATCAGTGTTATTTTAAGTATACTTTTTGAGTTTTTAAAGATTTCATTCTTGGAACATTGTACTTCACAGAAGATCCGTCATTTTATGTAACAGCAGCGTCATTATAAGTTTACTTTTGAGCGTTTAAAAGTTTATATTGAGAAACTAAATTACAGTCTGACAGTCAAAAATGTTGAAAATTCACGTAAACATTCATGGTTTCTATAAATACCAGGACATCAAATTCTTTTTGCAAATTCATATTTTCGTTCAGCATTTTCATCAGGTGTTTGAAAAATGCTAATGGAAATTTTGAAACTAAACACTAGATAATGAAACACATTTCAAGGTTTTATAGAATTCTATAGAAAACTACCAGTATTAAATTGCTTTTTCGCATCTTGTGGTCATTGCTCTTTGAATTCCTTCATGGTAGATAACAAATAATAACCACAAAAATGTACAGAAACCACAGGTTGTCATGGTTACCAATTTAAAGTATCAATTTTGCATATGGTATCTGTGTGTTAGATGGGGGTTAAATTTGCACATCCATAGTTTCCAGCAGTTAGTGTGAAACAGCAAATAAATTACTTCACATAGATATTAGAGCATATATTATGGCTTATATCGCCATGGAAACCAGGATGAAGTTTGTGTCAATACCATGCCATTTTATGTGTGAATTAAATGTTTGTCACAGTCTTTGTTACAGACCTGTCTAGCAAAATTGCTTTTGTCTGCATTGCAAACACATTTCTTATATGAGCATTGACGTCTTCACAACCTTCACCTGCTTAAAATGTACATATTGCCACAGTCACAACCTTCACATGTTTAAATTGTACATATTGCCACCGTAGTATGGCAAGGGCCCATATGCACCTTTACACAATCATGTTAGATTGGCCCTTGTAAGGGACTAGTTCACAGATTTTTCGTGTTTTTTAAAAATGTCATAAATATTTTTACTGCAAAAACTACAGCATCCGGAATAATCTAAAACAAATGAGGCGCATCGTGGGAAAACCGGTCTTAATGCATGTGCGTAAAGTGTCGTCCTGGATTAGCCTAAGTGGTCTGCACAGGCTAATCCAGGATGGCACTTTCCGCTTTTATGGTATTTTCTGTTTCAAGGAAGTCTCTTCTAACCATAAATCCACTTTAGGCGGAAAGTGCCGTCCTGGATCAGCCTGTGCGGACTGCACAGGCTGATCCGGGACAACACTTTATGCACATGCATTAAGTCTGGTTTTCCCACGACGCGCATCATATAAAGAAAAAAAGTTAAATTTCAAAATTTGCCTTCAGTGGGACTCAAACTCGAGATCTTTGAGGTAAAAAATCTCATGCGCTAACCACTCAGCCATTCGGACTTATGCATTTGATTGTGTATTTTTAATGCTTTATAAGTGATACACATGTTTTCCAAAATACTGAAATAAAGCGTTACAAATGCTTTATAATTTTATCCATTTCAATTGATGATTAGCCATAAAGGAAACGATATTTCCAATGTATGTCGTAGTCATGAGTGTTATTTCGCCTGTTTATATATAATGTATAATTTCTTTTTTGGGAATCTGACAAAAATTTTGAAAATTGTACATTTGCCAATCTGTTAACAGGTCCCTTTAACATTAACATTGTTTTGTTATAAACTTTCTTCACGTTAGACAATGACAAAATCCTGAGATCGATCTAAACAGTGTCAAGTCCAAGTTTGGTAAAAAACCAGTTCTTGGTTTTTGTTTGTCAAAACTCTTGGACTCGCACTGTAGGAATCAAATAAGAAACTTATCTTTGGGTGTGATTTTCCTCCTCTCAGCTGGTTTCCTCCTCTCAGCTGGTTTCCTCCTCTCAGCTGGTTTCCTCCTCTGATTTCCTCCCTTTCAATGCCAAATTATTTTGAAGAATTTGTACAGATAACAAAGCACAGTCACAGATATTTTATGTTGTAATAAGTAGTTGTTTAAATCATTCGCCCTTTATTTCCAGGACAGTATCGAAGTGGTTCGAGAGTTCATGGCACGAGACCCAGCCGAGATGAACTTCACGTTAATGGCGCTTGTGAACGACTCATGAACCTTGCACAGTCGCATCCTCATCATACGTCATCTGGCAGTCGTCCTCTACGTGCAATGGAATGGTGAAATTTTAGAAATAAGTAATCGTTTGTAGATCACGTTGTATGCGGTGGAGTTCTGTTCACACTTTTGATTATACAGTATTGTTTAAATTATATGTATTACAGTTGTAATGCTTTTGTTCAAGATTTAGTTACTGGTTATACTAGTTTCATTTGTAATTGCAAAAGTGCAATTAATGATTTGTTTACTGGTATTTGTTCCTGTCCAATAGTTGTTTCTTGTGCTTATTTATGGTTAATAAGCATTAACATGTAAGTACAATTCTTGTCAAGTTTAATATCTGTAACTAATTTACAAGACAATGTCTCTCTTTTTCTTCTGTCATATTTTCTAACAGATGATTGATTGATTGATAATATTAATATCAACACAAAAAAATAAATTTAAGAAAGCAATGGAACAAAGTATGTTTTTTTCTGGTCTGGGACCAAAGATATTCAGAAATATATTTTTGTTTTATACAAAATTTGAGCACCACTCAAAGCTGTATTAATTGTATGGGTACATTCCTATAAGTATAAAACACTTTGTATTAAGTTGTTAAAAGGGATTCTGTCTAGAAAAGGGCCACAAGGGGTCAACAGTAAAAAGTCTGAAATTTAAATATTACTTTTGACATTTTTTAAAGGTACAAGTAATGTACATTTTGTGGGAAAAGACTATGCATTATGAGAAAAACATCATTATATAATTTAGGTGATGTTTGTTTGGCCTTTTCTTGTTTACATTTTGACCTCATACATTTAATTGTGAGTAGCTTGCACATGTGTAGCCACAAGTCAGAATATTGCTAATTTTTAGTGCGTTGTGCATTAAGAATTATTTTTAGTAGTATTAACTTTGTTGAAATAAAACATGTAATTGTGTGGTCCATTTAATATTTTAAATTATCATATCAGAAAGTGATAAATAGACGTGCACTTTTGAAGCACATGATACTCAAACCACAAGAATACTTAGCCATCATTTCCTATGTATGCATACCCACAAGTGTCAAGTATAAGTGCTAGTTACCATTTACTTCCTGGACAGTTGAAATTATTTGACATATAAAAGATTCAGTAATTTTATATTAGGAACTGTATGCTCTAAACTAATGTTGAATATTTTGACATTTTAAAGATCCAGTTATATTATATATAAAAAACAGTATGCTGTAAAATAATGTTGAATACATATTATACAATATAGCAGAGTGTCATTATATCATCATAGTAGTTTGAATATTTGTTGAAATAAAAATTCAACTACCATAACTAGTTTTTTGTACCGGTACAAAATACTCGTGTCCGGGACCTTTCATGTTTAAAAATAAATTGTACTTTAGAAAAACATGATTTACACCATTGTTGAAGTGGGTGCACTCAATTGAAATCTAATCCATGTTCAGTATATTGAATAGTAATTTCATTTTCGACTTGGATTGTTCTGAGGGCTATCAATTGTATAAACTGTAGCACTTTGAATGTCACATTGTTTTTAAGTAAGTATTTTGGTATCTAGGAATAAAGAACACATATTTTTAGTTTCATTTGTTGTCATTGATCAGCAGATAGCAAATTTGCAATAAACACATAAACAGATCAAGATCTTCTGTGTCGATTATTTTATTTCCAAAGTTGTTATTTTGCAAAATAGCTGACCAATAATATTTGCACTTGTGATTTAAATAAAAGAAAAAATATTTATATGGAATGGAAAATTACAGGGTTGTTTTTTTCGTTTTTTTCTTCCCAGTGTTCTTGCATCAAATTGGTTGTAGTTGAGGAATGTTGCTAACTGGTGCAATTAACTGAGCTAAAACAACTTTTGCATTCTTTTCTTCTTAAATATGGCACTGGTATATAATTACAAATGCCATTAGATTGAAACAATATTGCAAAATCAAAGCTTGATAATGTAGGTTTAAACGTTGAAATGAACCAAAAAATGTTATGTACATGCATTTCTAACATTTCTGTAAACTTCATTTATTTAAAACTGTGTTTAATGGAAACTGAGAATATTCCTTTGAAGCTGATTGAAATGAAACCTACTTGTACGGAATAATTTAAAGCCTATCATTTGTGGATGTTCATGTTATAAATATAAATAAAAGTCACTGAAGCTTAAACTTTTTCGCGCTTATTTCAAATTTCATTTATAACTTTACTCACAACTGTGTCATCTACTTGCAAATAAGTGTCGCGATACAACACTCGTGCTTTGATTGAACATGTTTTCGAGTAATGTTGCAATGAAAGAATAAATTTAAAAATAACTGTGACATCAACTTGCAATTGGAGAACACTTGCTTTAATTCAAGTTATGTTAAAAGGCTAGATCTAGTCATTCACCCTTAATCAGAGAGATAAATACATAAATATGTTGTAAACACAGCCTACTTTCGTACTTTGCTATGTGCCAAATGGTACATTCATACTCATTGTATCTGAGAAATTGAAATATTAATAATCTGTTCCTTTATCATTTACTGTATTGGTCTGATCTAGATATTCTGGTTGACACATGGGTCCCTTGTGAGGCATATATTACGAGAGTGTTTTTCAGATGTTTTTTATCACCTTTTTTGTTTGAAGTAGGTATTATTAGAACACATTTATGTTGCACTTAACTTTGCAACACTGTTTTATTGTTTGATTCTTATTGATGTTTTCTTTTTGTGTGTTGTTTTACTTTGTGAGGTAAAAAGTGGTAATTATTATGGGCTTTTAGGATAAATATATAATTTGCACACACTATTTTTTTCTAAAACTACAAACATACACATTTTTTGAAGTTGTTTGTACCATCCCTAATGGGATAAAATATTAAAGATTACAATTTGTTTAATGATGTTATTTCCACGACAAAATGAAGTTAATATAAATATGTGCAAAATACATCTTTATGTTCATGCGTGTAATTATTTCACACACGATATGGGAATCGCTTATATTATCGTCTTGTACAAATTATTATTGGTAATTTAAACGAAAATAAAACCTTTTTATTTATAAATGCATGTTTCATAGACACTTCAACTATTTAACCAGGTCATGTAATCGTCAGTAGAACTTGGCATCTTGATGCGATAGGCAAATAGTGATTGTCCGATCCGTGCGTCCGTCTGTGATCGAGGTTAACTAGATTTTACAGTTCTGTCTAGCACCAACACCGCTTACTATTCACTTATTTAATTTCACAGTTGTTTCTTATGACTAGACCCAATCCACCCATATCACCCAACCTCACTTTGACCTTGACCTAATTTGGACTTGGAATAATTCAAATAGGCTTTCCAGCACCAACTTGGACCATCTGTGTTTATCAAACACATAGTCTTGGTCTAGTATGACAACATGCCAAAAATAAATGAGGCGCATCATGAGAAAACCTGTCTTAATGCATGTGCGTAAAGTGTCGTCCCGGATTAGCATGTGCAGTCCGCACAGGCTAATCTGGGACGACACATTCCACTTTTATGGCATTTCTGTTTCAATGAAGTCTCTTCTAAACATAAATCCCGGATTAGCCTGTGCGGACTTATATCGAGACCTCGCTTTGGATTGCATATACGGTGTGTGGGGTCAAGGTCTCCCTTACTAAAAATATAAAAATGGTTTCAGCTCAATAACTTTAGAATGCATATGATAAGATATTTGAATGAAACTTCATACATAGATACCTTGTATCTAGACCACGCTTGGGATTGCTTATGGGGTGGGTGAGATCAAGGTCAAGGTCAATGTTACTAAAAATACAAAAACGGCTTCTGCTCAATAATTTGAGAACGCATTGCGATATTTTGATGAAACTTCTTCATACATAGATACCTAATAACGAGACATCGCTTTGAAATGCATACGGCACCCAGAACTTTCTTTCATTTTTGACTTTTTGCTTTCACTTGTGCATTTCGTTCAAAGAATTTGGTTTTCGTGGAATTTCCATGTTTCTTGTTTTAATATTGAAGAACATAACACAATCATAGTCGCCATGCAGTGTGCGTATCTAATGTCCAACTGTTGTTAAAGCAGCAGTCCAGAAATATGTTAATAAAAATAAACTTGCAGACATCGTTTCTTATGGACAACATACCGATCAAAATACCAAAAACACATAGAAATTGGTAAAATAATAACGTTTTGGTAAGTTTTCATCGTAAAATTATGCGATAGCTGGTGTAAATCAGCATGTACATTATTGGTGTATATTCCGTTTGTACCAAGCGTTTTCGAACATAGACATTATAAAATGCCTTTCGTAAATAAGGAACATTTTCAAGTCGAATAAAAGTTCATTAGAACTAATGGCAATTTCAAATGTATTTAATTATATACTATGGACCGCGGCTTTAAATGTATCAAACAGTGGCTTGGTCGGTTTGCTCCACTTTGAGTTGATTACTCATCGGTTGACCAAGAAGGTTACAATATACTAAGTCCAATCCTTATGTAATTTAATGTAAAAGCAATAAAAACTTTCAGCAAAAACAAATGCAACATTTTGCACATAGGGACCCTCATAACCATACCTTTTCTTAAAGAGCATTCTAAGCTGAATTGATGTAAGCAATCAAAAGGGTATGTCTTGTAATATGTCAGAAAGAACTTGACACTAAACAAAGTTGACTATTTTATCACCATCTTTTTACCGGCTACTTTCTAGTTGAATGTAACCCGCCTCAGCGCAAGTGCCATACTGTAGTTTTCAATCTTAAAACATATCAGTGAGTTATTAGTGCATACCAATGCTTACCCTACCAACATCTCCAAAAAAAGAATATCAAAGCAAGTGTCTAATCCTAAAAACATGTCTTTGAGTTAAACTTGTTGATTTATTTAGAGAGTACAGCCCTAGATGACTTATTTATTTAGTGTAAAGTGACCAGAAGTGTGGCATGGTAAATAATTAGAATAATACATTGTAAAAACAACTAATGTATCATATTTCATAGTATTAATATAGATTAGCTTTCTATATAATTATGTACACACGTTTCTTCAAATGTCATGGCATTTCCAGATATCGCCTGGAATTTTGTGAAAAATGTGATTGCAACTACCTGTCCTTAACATGCATTTCCATGTATTGTTGTTTTATTCATGAAAATCGAGGCAATATTATCTTTTTTGCCACTAACATACATTGGTGTACATGGATCATTGTTGAGTTATGTTATGAGTTTTGCATCTGTATGAATGTTTATTGTATCTTGAGAGTAACGATAAAACATTGATACAACACATTGCTACTGAACGTCGGTATCTTTACCCGACACTCTACATATCGTATGTTGTTTTCTGCGAATAGTTCATATTAATTTTTCCGAGTAATTGAAACTGAGACCATTAAATCACAACCTGTATTTCAATTACTGGTATTTCCAACGCTTTCATGTCATCTGATACCTGAAATTGACGGCTTGTCAGATTTCTACGAAAATGTATTGATGTATTCATAGAAGGGTGTATGCTTACACTGCGGTCTAACATGTCCACGAATATATTATGTCATTTACTGTAATGCAGCCAAAACAGTGTCAAACAACAAATGGTGCATGCATTTATGCTTTGTCATTGTGAATACAACATATTGTAAAATAAAACGCTTTACTTGATTAACTTCCATTTAATGGATGTTAGAGACATACCAATAACACTCAAAATTATTGCACACTTTACTACCATCATTTTCGCTTAGGTTGCGTGTGCTATTATAAATGTGCACCATTTTCAAATATAAAAAAATGATGACAACACAAAATTATGTTCTTGGCTTGCTATTAAGAATCTTGCTGGTCAGTCACTACCAACCACAGCATCACAGCAAACACGATCATGTGGATCAGGGTCCATAGACTTGAGCGATATAGCTATCAAGATACATTGACTTAAGCGATATAGCGATCAGGATACGCAGACTTGAGCGATATAGCTATCAAGATACATTGACTTAAGCGATATAGCAATCAAGATACATTGACTTAAGCGACATAGCGATCAAGATACGTAGACTTAAGCGATATAGCGATCAGGATACGCAGACTTGAGCGATATAGCGATCAAGATACATTGACTTAAGCGATATAGCAATCAAGATACATTGACTTAAGCGATATAGCGATCAAGATACGTTGACTTAAGCGATATAGCGATCAAGATACATTGACTTAAGCGATATAGCGATCAAGATACGTTGACTTACGCGATATAGCGATCAAGATACATTGACTTAAGCGATATAGCGATCAGGATATGTAGACTTGCGCGATATAGCGATCAAGATATGTTGACTTAAGCGATATAGCGATCAGGATACGTAGACTTAAGCGATATAGAGATCAAATAGATTTACTTACGCGATATATAGTAATCATGTGGACCCAGCTCCATAGACTGAAGCGATATAGCAATCAAGATACATTGAGTTAAGCGATATAGCGATCAAGATATGCTGACTTAAGCGATATAGCGATCAAGATACGTTGACTTAAGCGATATAGGGATCAGGATACGTAGACTTAAGCGATATAGCGATCAAGATACGTTGACTTAAACGATATAGCGATCAAGATACGTTGACTTAAGCGATATAGCGATCAGGATATGTTGACTTAAGCGATATAGCGATCAAGATATGTTGACTTAAGCGATATAGCGATCAAGATACGTTGACTTAAGCGATATAGCGATCAGAATACATAGACTTAAGCGATGTAGCGATCAAGATACGTTGACTTAAGCGATATAGCGATCAGGATACGTAGACTTAAGCGATATAGCGATCAAGATACGTTGACTTAAGCGATATAGCGATCAAGATACGTTGACTTAAGCGATATAGCGATCAGGATACGTACACTTAAGCGATATAGCGATCAAGATACGTTGACTTAAGCGATATAGCGATCAGGATACGTAGACTTAAGCGATATAGAGATCAAATAGATTTACTTACGCGATATATAGTAATCATGTGGACCCAGCTCCATAGACTGAAGCGATATAGCAATCAAGATACATTGAGTTAAGCGATATAGCGATCAAGATACGTTGACTTAAGCGATATAGCTATCAAGATACATTGACTTAAGCGATATAGAGAACAAAATATATTAACTTATGCGATATATCAAAACACATGGATTTAAGCGATGTAGCAATCAAGACCCATTAAGTTAAGCAATATAGCCATCAAAACACATTGATTTAAGCAATATAGCCAAGATACGTAGACTTAAGCGATACAATCCAATCTCTAAAGAGAAACCAAGACCAAGCTTTGACCATTTTAAGCTTTCTAGCAAATAATTTCCATTTCAACGTAAGCGATATTCCGTCCAAAAGCCTTAGTCTTTAGTGATTATATACCAGAATATATTAATGACTTAAAGAGATATAACGTCTACTGCTACATCGACTAAGTGAAAATCAAACAAGGTACGATAAGCGACTTAATTCAATCTACTTATTCATTTAACTCGAGACTATTTGTTCACGGATGGATTTTGTTATATAGCATTCAAATCCGTACAGTGCTTAAGACTTAAAATGTAATTATTTTTATTTTTTTTAAACTAAAAAGAACTAAAGTATAATTAGCAAACAAGTCACGTTCTTAACTAACACTTAAACATGCTTGTGCATGAACACTGATTATTGTTTCAATACATTTATTGCAAATAATGCGAGCGTTCTTTTTGACCGACATTTAATTGTAGTGCATGCATTGATGCCAAATCTGTAGTATATACAGAAATATAATTTATTCAATGAGAACTAGATATACAATCGTGATTCTGCAGTAACAATAACTAAAATAGATTCTAACCAAATGTAGACGTTGCCGGTTAATTAGACAATATTGGTGTAATACATAGTCATGTCAATCACGATGGTAATGGTAACTAATTTGTTTGCAAAGTCACACCTGTTGCTACAATGGTGAAAAGTGATTAATTTGGTTTAAATAAGGCGTAAAAAAAAAGGTAACCCGACCTACCCTACAAAAATGCCCCGACCCTAGAACATTTTATTGAGTTTGTCAGATACTTTTTCTTTTCAGTAATTTTTTCTCTCAAAATATATTTTCTGTGTGGTATTAAGCGATTTCTTATGGTTCATTTCATCAGCCGAATCGTCTGGACGACTTTTCTGTTAATTTGTTAAAAGCGTTTCACATACACTGTAATATCATGTAATGGCTGGATCCCATTCAATACTTCCTTCTTATGAAGTATTAATTTATTAAAGTAAAATTTTTATGATGGTAATTTGTGTAGTAGTTTTACCCATTCTCATTTAAACTTGACAGAAATCACAAAAACAAAAAAGCTTTAAAACATTTTATTTAAAACTGTTTTTATCTACCCTGGAGTTGTTTATATCGTCTTTAAAATAATACAGTTTCTACATCACACTTTTGATGCATTTTGATATACATGTCAATTTCACTGAGGCAGTACCATTTCGCACATATAAAACATAAACGTTCATGTACATCACAGTGTAGAAATCAGTTATTTGTTGCCATGCTTAACGATGATTCTTAACAGATGTTTTAAATTAATCTACTCTTCTATCCTTTGAACGTAATATGTTGCAGAATTCCAGTCGTTAATAACTAACTGGAGACTGTTAGCTGTATCATAACTTTAAGAAACAGTAAACTTGTACATCTGGGATCTAGTTAGTAATGATGTATAAATTAAAAAGCACAAAAGTTAGTTTATATTCAGTTCACTGCGTATACATTTTGATACGATATGACCATTTAATAATAAAAATCAGTGCCTCGCAAATTGACATTAATATAGATGTAAACTGGACAGGTGGCCTGGTTTTCACAGATTGTAATGATTTCATGTATTTGGAAATTTATATGATAATATAGTAAAATTGTATCATATGTTAAAGGCCTAGTTTAAGGAATGTCTGGCCACTGAGCAGGGTTGTCACGAGCCGGCCTCCGGCCAAATTGACCATTTCGAACGAGTTATATGTCGACTCAAATTAATATAATTAATTATTGTGTACCTTGTACTGTAAGTGAAAGTCAGTCTTTGACATCAACACACACTAATACACGTTATATGTAATTATCATGTTAATGTCCAATAAGTGTTCCCTCGTAACACAGTTTCCATTTTAAATCCTAAGACATGTATATTTCGTCACCACCATTTAAATATCCCATGTATCCAATGCAACAAAACTACATTCTGATTTTTTTTCACACCCTGACTCCCCCCCCCCCCCCCCCAAGTCCAAGAATGTTAATTCACTAATGCTCTATCGACAGTGTTTGTGTTGTTCAGGGCCCGTATTCACCAACATATTCTTGAACTTAAGACTAAGAATAAAGAATATTCTTGAAACTGTTCTATTCTGAGGGCACTGTAAATTTGGATCTTACTTGGTATTTACCCACTCTATTTGCAGCGTTCTTTATTTAGAATGATTAGTTAATGCCATAAGCAACATCGCTATCCAGCATGTTTGCGAAGATGGGAGTATTGTTTCTGGAGTCTAAGTCTGTTCTTTATTCTTAATTCTAAGAATGGGTTGGTGAATACGGGCCCAGGTACAGTAGTTCTGATTGATGCTTTTCACACTGACCATGCGCTAAGCGTGTTACACGGGATACTGCTACATTTATAAACTGCTAGATGATAGCCAGAGTTCGGCAGTAACATCAAAGACATTAGAAGTCAAACCGACATAGTTGCTATAGCTTGCAGATGTGGAAGCCCATCTGACTGATGACGTCATGCTGTTGCGCTTCTTAAATTTAACAGTTAATGACTCGTGTGTTTAACGGATATTGTTGTTTGTTCAGTTCTAATTGGAAAAATAATTGCAAGGTAATTGAAGTCAGTGTTTTATTGATAAAAAAAATTATGAATTAATAATGAACAAAATATAATGAACATATAATTAAAATTTTTGAATTCCCCCCCCCCCAAAAAAAAACATTGCCGAAAATGCATTTTATAATGTGATACGATGCATTGTGAATGTTTATACAAAAAATAAAAGTGTTACACTGTTAATCTATTAAATCTACCTGCTGTTCAATCTATAAAAAATCATTTTAAAACTGTGTAATGAATTTAAAAAAAGAAGTCGAGTCATAAAAAAATCACACAAAACAGCTTTTATTTATTTTTTGTTATTTCTATAATTTGTTATAAAAATCTTAACTATAACAATTAAGTTTGGGGAAAATTTCATAGGTCAAACTATCATGAATCATGTGTCCATAATTGCTCAAATGCTAGCAGGGCTGCCCCTGGTTTAAATTTTGGTTTAGCAAATTTACCATACAACATTTAAATCCTACTGATATTGGGTATTTTATAGGGTTTTATAAAGAAAAAGTTGTAGCCAAATGGAAATTTTTAGCAAAGTAGTAAAATTTTTAGCTATTGGCTAATTTGACAAATGGTAGACTAAGCCCTGGCTAGGATTTTGCATCTAAATTTTAAAAAAAGTTCTGGGAGAGCACCCAGAACCCCTAGTTCACTTCGGCGTATGAAGCTTTGGCCTCCTCAATTGGTCATTGAGCCTCCTTGAAAAAATCTGAATGACAACCCTGCGGCCACTCCACTCAGTGTATAAAATCTCTTTGCACTGTTTCAACATATGTCTACCTTTACAGCAGTGTATTATCTCAGCTAATAAGGGTCACCACAGTGTGACCACAGTAGGGTGCCAATACACAGGGGTATAATACCCCAGATTTGGGGGGTTGGGTGTCAGATAAGGAAGGATTAAACTAGGCCTTCAAGTGCTTAAATGATGAACATTTGCAGCAAAAGTTGTTTAATTAAAACATCCACTTCAAAACAATGTTTATAAGAATATTAATTTGAATATTCATTCAGTTTTAGACGCTTCAAGTAGACCATTCACTAAAAAAATAATAATTCACTACCTACCTACCCTATATGTTTTGGTCATCTTACCTGAAACAAACATATTTTTTATGCCTAAATTGTATTGCATTGTGCCAATTAATAACGATGTAAACGTGATAAACCGGAACTGATTGCAAAATCGTAGGCAGACATGTTTGTTCCTTCACGGTATACGGGCTAAGTATTCCAAGAACCTCGATCCGGATATGCGGTTACGCATTTTCCCATTTGTTTCGTTTTGTAATACGTCGACAGTTTAAATATAGCTAAACCTTTTAAAAGTAATATTACAACTTAAAGGTTTAATAATTTAATTAATATGCGTGAAATTTTACACGGCATAGACTGCTGTACGATTATATAAACGCCTACTACATCTTTATAATTGTGTACTTGCATTTTGGTTGGCTGAAACAGGCATGGGTGGCGAAATCTGGTATTTCATGACTTGTCCTTTTTTGCTGTTCGTCACTTTTCTGTAAAGAAATTGTATTGTAAAGTGTGGCAAATTTTTCCTTGTCGTGCATGCTATCGGACAAAGTTGGAAATACGAACAATTGATTTCGCCACATTCGCGAGAATTATAGGAGTGTTCCCTTGCGTTTTGTATATTAACTTGATCAATCTGAATCACGGTTTATTCGTTCATATTTATTCTAAGGTCGCATTGAATTGCATCTTATTCGTCCTAAAGTCTCCATCGAATCAAAGGTGTAATCTATTATCTACGGGTTATTCGATATACGCAAAATGTAAACGTATCATCGTTGATAGTGTGTGAGAGGATACATTTATGTTTTACTACTACTACTACTAGTACTACTACTACTAGTACTACTACTACATCTACTACCACTACTACTACTACTACTACTACTACTACTACTACTTCTGCTACTGCTGCTGCTACTAATTATTTTTCTTCTCTAATGCTGCTACTACTACTACTACTACTACTTCTACTACTACTACTACTACCACTACTACTACTACTTCTTCTCTAATGCTACTACTACTACTAATACTACTACTACTACTACTACTACTACTACTAATACTACTACTACTAATACTACTACTACTACTACTAATACTACTACTACTACTACTACTACTAATACTACTTATACTACTACTACTACTAATAATAATAATAATAATGATAATAATATTATTATTATTATTAAATAATAATGGTAGTAGTAATAATAATAATTATTATTATTATCGGTCTCCAAGTGCAATGATGTATACATGTATGTTGACATGTATGTGCAGCTCTGCACATGCACAGACTGAGGATGTTTTTTAAGCGATATGCTTGAGATCCTTTTTAATGGAGCGTTGTTTATTAGTCTGTCCTAACCACCAAATTGATACATGCATTGCAACATGCGCATTGTGCGTTAGTAGACAGAATAATGAAATCTGGCGCGTCTCTGTCGCAATCGATATATTTAGCAAGCAAGCCCGCACGACTTCGCGCCAATGCATATTCCCTGGTAAACAATTATGTCGAATATCTTCAGATCAGGTCTTGTTCAACACATTTCCGGGAATCTATGGCCGGTGAAACATCGTCAACATAACAAATGCATAACTTCGTACGACTCACTACGTAAGTGCGCACTATAACAATTTAAAGTGGTTGTTCGGTACTACGGAAGCAGATGGAGGCTTCGGTGTTTTGGTTGGTTGATCATTTGTTTTCTTAAGATATTGGTTTTGTGGAGGGATGAATGACTGACTGAACTGCTATGCTCACCACCATAGAGCCAAATACTTTTGTCTAAATCCCCACATTGGTGCATCAAATGGCCCGGGGGCTCTATATTACGGGGATTTAAAATAACGGGACCCGGAATCATTCGGCGTGTCATATCCCCGCCTGTCGGGAATCAATTTCAGTCTTAAGTCTCGTATATGCCCGCCGCTCCCCCCTGGGAAAAAATATTGATAGGTGCATTACATGGTTTGAAGTTTGAAAAGATGGTTGGTTAATTAGTTGGTAGATTTATGGCCTGCAGGTTGGTCAGTGGTACGTTGGTTGAACGGTTGGTTGTGCATATGCAGGGTTGCTTCTCAGCTTGGTCTTTGAGCTTAATGCGACTCCTGAAATATATATTCTCTGATGAAAGGTCAGTTGGCGACTATAATGTTCACCTGTGGCTTGCCCGTTGATCAGGTGTCAGTGGTTTAATTGGTTTATTGTATTTATTTATTTGTTTTGGATAATATGGTTGTGGTCTTAGTGTATCGTCAGGTAGCAGTTCGGTAACTTCGCAGTTTCAGTCACTACAGTTTTAAAACTTAAGATCTATCTGCACTGTTTATACAACATTTCCTCTTTGGTTATTGTTTAGTTAATACATAAACCTCAAGGTTTGACTACTAGAAATCAGTTATTGCATTCCGGAACCAAACACTCTGTACTACCGAGTTTGAAAGCAGGTAAATATATTCCTTCATTGAGTTTTATTTTTGAATTTAAGTCATTGTGGTTTGTTCTAATTTCCGTCGTTTTGAGACATTCGCACGCATGTGACAATTGTCACAATACGCTGAGGCCGCACTTTGTTTTATGTGTACTTTCACTTTAAATGCATATGAGGCGTGTCGTGGGAAAATCAGGTATAATACATGTGCGTAATAGCCTGTAATTAGCCTTTGCAGTCCGCACACACTGATCCGGGACAACATTTTCCGCCTGCAGTGGATTTATGTTTAGAAGAGACTTCATTGAAACAGAAAATATCATAAAAGCGGAAAGTGGCGTCCTGGATTAGCATAAGTGGACTGCACAGGCTAAGCCATGACGACACTTCACGCAAATGCGTTAAACCTGGTTTTTCCACGACACGTCTCACATACGTTATCAGTGGTATACGACAGTACAAGGAAGCCATGAACCTTTTCCGTGAATTGAGTCAAAATTAGGAGCAGATAACTATCTTTATTTAGACATTACGTAGTGTTATAAACATGTGCTGACATGAAAGTACAACACCGCAATTCAGGAAATGGTTTTCTTTAACAAACTTAGTGTTATTCTGTACAAACTTTACGGATTTCATTCTTAAAACAGTCGTAACAGCGTTTTTTTTTCCAAGTACATGTACTGTTGTTGGTTTTCACAGACGCTGGGTATTTTGTCCGATTTTATGTCACATATTATACCCGGCTGAAACACAATTATTCAGTATATCTGGTGTTTGCAATATAACTACCACCCACCCACCCCAAAAAAAATAAAAAATAAATAAATAAATAAATAAAAATAAAATAAATAAAAATAAAATATAAAAATCATGACATTACGTTATACAACTAATTAGTACCCCTTTAACCAACTTTTTGCCATTCACTAAGCTGATTTATTTAGATGATTTTAAAGAAGTTTTTATTAAAGTTACAGAAATATGTATTAATTTAACTACGGTAGTTTTGGCAACACGACAGTGGTAATTTTTGTCCAGTTTTACAACCAATTATTTGTTAGAACGCGATTTACTCGTACAAAAAAAATCTCATATTTATTATACAACCCATTACGCTATAAGACTAACCAGATGCTTGCATCATTGGGGCAGGCATTGAGCTCAGAACAGGAAGAATGTGGTCTGTGAGCCAAGCTGTGGAGACAGCTCAGAGCAGACTAGCCGACCAGAACATTGTTGGAACAACCAACACTGGAACAGAGGGTCTTGGCATGAGACAGCGAGATAGCTGGGCGACAGTCAATAACCAGAAAAGATGGTACAGCGAATGATAAGAAAAGAAGACGAGGAAGCCAGGGCAGTACAGTTGGTGCAGATGGGGAGTCAAGGCAGCAGCACACGCTGGACAGTCCCAGCGCGAAAGCTTACATGGGCACAAATATGGCACCTGGAGCCACATTGTTGGAAAATGACAGATGACCCAGCTTGTCCTCTATGCGAGAAGAGAGGTACCCTGGAGCATGTGATGTCCTCGTGCTAGGTAGCACTCACTGAGGGGCGATATAGATGGCGCCATGATAGGGTGCTGCGACAGTTGGCTCACAACCTGATCAAGCTAGGAGAAAGAAAATGACACCTCCTCCCAAACAAGGCTACATACAGTTTGTGAAAGTAGGGAGGAAGGCCAAGTCAACACCTCCAAGAACTGGAATTCTTAGCACCACAGACTCTTGGGAGGTGAAGGTGGACCTTGAAAAGAAACTTCGGTTTCCCAAATGTTGTCCACTCGATCCTCCGACCAGATGTTGTTCTGTGGTCCAGCGCAGGTATGAAAATTGTTGTCATAGAACTGACAATCCCTTGGGAAGAGAGGTGCAATGAGGCCAATTAGAAGAGAAAAGCAGATAAGTACTCGCTTCTAAAGCATGAGTGTAGACAGAAGGGATGGAGAGCTTGGCTGTTCCCAGTAGAAGTAGGATGGAGAGGGTTTCCTGCCTCATCCACCGGGAAGATGTTCACAGCCCTAGGAATAACCGACCGAAAACACGCTATCCACGATGCGAGCAATGCAGATGAGAAAGCATCAAGCTGGATTTGGCTCCGTAGATGTCACCATTGCTGGAGCACGCTACCAACGTGCAGTGCTAGATCAACACTGTAGCCCCACCATACTAGAGTGTACTGGGCTTAAAGGGTGAAACACTCAATGATGTATGGTCCCCCAGCTGAGGACGCTTGGTAGCTCTAGAAGCAGTACGACGACCGTATTAAGTATAATATTTATAATATGAGAACAAGATGTATCTTTTACATTGCCCTGTGATTTTGTAACAAGAAATCAGTCGTGTCTTGTTTGATGTATAAATTCTACTTTATGCTAATATTACTTCCAGTCAAATAACTCTGAATGTTTATTCTAAATCAAAATTAATATAAAATGTAAATAAAGTAGGCCTCGTGTTCTACGTAAGCTCGACACATCAGTTTCAAAACAGACTAGCTTTTTTTGGCCGCAAACAAACAAACTGTAAAATAAAACGTACCACAATTAAAAGTACACCCAAACCTGCCTCGGACGTCATGTCTGCACTCGACCAATCATATCATCGCCACAATCTTCAATACGGGTAATTAGAGAATTTAAGCGAGTTGCGCATAACATCAAATTCAAATCTCGTTTATGTTTCAAAAATAAAACCATGGGGGGCATGATAAGTTTAAGTTCATCTGGTGCGCAGATTAAGTACCGGATAGCTCACACAAACAACCGACCGCAAGATTTAACCGCACATTTTCGTTCTTGTAGAAATCCTACGGAGCTAGAGTGAAAAAATAATAGAAACAGATTTGCGCTAGTTGTATAAGTGTAAGCAAATAGATTAAATGCTATGAAATTGCCCCGTTTCTCATTTATTAGACCAGTTTACGATTGCAATAATGGAAATCAGAGGTCGCAAAAATGATTAAACTTGTAAAGATTATTTGCGGTTACACTTGCGGTTACAGCAAAGCGATAACAAATGCGATAGACGAACCGTGCAAGGAACGAATTATTCTCACAGTTGGAAATTAAAATTGCGCTGTATTAATAACTTTGGTAAATAAATCAAACATTGTTAGACGTGTTAGATAACTTGTGACCTCGCTCAGTTATAAAATCAAACTGTTGAGACATGTTACTTTAGTACGTTTTTGAATTTGTAATCAAGTTTCATATAAAAGTATTGAGATTTCTCAAAATTACTATGTAACAATACTTTCTCAGAATTCACTCGTAACTGAGACATCGAAGGTACCGTGAAATTTCACAGAATGGTCGAAACTATTCTGCCAGCTCTTGACTAAAATATATAAGTTGTTGTTGTTGTTTTTCCACAAGCTCCAATTTGTCATTTCAAAGCTGAAAATAACAACATATCAAACTTTGTCGACAGGTTTTGTAACTAGAAGCCACGTTTGGGCTTCAATATTAACATGTTTTACTGCTTCAAAGTTAATTAACCCTTGATACTACATACAGGCATCTTCATTAAATAATGTACGTCCGAATTTACATATAAATGTTGACAGTGGACGTTGACTTAGGTATTCGAAACTACTAAGTCTTGTGCGTAATTCTTCTAGCTGTACTTTAGCCCGATATGAGCATGAGTAATATTGATATAAATTATCCAGAACATCGGGTACGGACGTGATTTCTTCTGTTTGTAAACGTCACGTGGTATTACGTAAAGCAGAGAATCGTGTTTGAATGATCGCCAGAAACTGAACTGTTAATGTATTTATGTCTAATACTAAAAGAAGTTATTGCCATCCCCCGAAAAGTTATCGCGTAACGAGTCGCTCCGGAGATACCCGATGTATCACGATTGCTAACGAGTATCTATCGTTTTCACACTCGGTCACACTCGTCGCTAATTGTCTATTTCCGTTTCATTCATAACCGATATTCGCGATTTAACACGAACGGCTCGAATGAAAATCATGACTTCGCCCACGCGCAGAAAGTTTACATCAGCCGCGAATGCATTTGTTCTCAACGCGCGACCTCAAGCTGTTCTCGCGCTTTTATGAATGAAATTGTTGAATTGTGGGAATCCACCGTACAACATTACGCGGTATCTAATTGTTTGTGGTTGACAAAATGTTGTCTAGTCGGGCTGTGCTGTCACACAGTTTAACGTGATTCATAAAATGGTAACGTTGTCATTTAGCCATTTTGAACTGAAAAGTGCATCTGTACTCGTTCACCCTACGCCAACTCACGCCGCGCGGAAAGCTCATTAACTGCAAAATGAATTGCTGTTCAAGTACTCGAGTAAACATTAAACAGATCTATATTACCTCAGACAGCGATAAAATCATTGTTTTTGTTAGGTTGTTTACGTCGGACGAGTGTATTCATACAAGATCAGATGATAAAACATTAAAACGGTTGTGTGCGCGGATATTGTGTGTCATGCCAGTAAATACATTACAAATTCAGTATGATAATGACTGAGAATTACTGTTTTAAAGCACATATCCATTAGTTCGCTTCTTTCTTGATTCATCGAAACAGTCCTCACGTGCACTATTCCCTTCAGACAAACAGCACTAATATTTAGTAAAATTACACTTTCTACTTTCCTGCTTTAATGTATGTCAATGAATGTTCATTGTTTGCAGTAAATGTCAAATGATCTTAGCCTGATGGTATCCGTTATACATGTAGGCCTATTTAAATTGCATTTGCTAACAGATTTGTACAAGATCTTCAGCAGTTTGTAGTTTGTTGAAGAGGGTACGAGATAGCTAGGAAACGACTCCACATACTCACATGTTCACATGCTAGTACGCTGTTTGATGCTCTGAAAGATTGTTAAATGCACCCGGTCGCCCGTGGATGTGATTATTATGTGTTCATAGCTTAATGAAAAATGGCTTCACACTTAAATAACAGTTTTAATACATTTTCTAACATATTAGAACACGTTTAAAACATGTGGAAACAATGTTTAAAAATGTGTTGACTTTTTGATGGTTTTTTTACTACATATTGAAGTCTACGGATGTATAACGTCACATACATTAGTGATACCGGTGCATATGGGTGGAAAACGGACTGAAGATACCGAAACTGAATATAAAATCGAAATGCATGTGCGTTAAGTGTCGTCCCGAATCAGCCTGTGCAGTCCGCAGTGGATTTATGTTTAGAAGAGACTTCCTTGAAACAAGCGGAAAGTGTCGTCCCTGAAAAAAAACAACCAGAAAATACCATACAAACGGAAAGTGTTGTCCCGGATCACCCTGTGCGGACTGCACTTTACGCACATGCATGAAGACTGGTAATTTTATCACGGCACGCCTCAAATATGTTATATTCATATATAAGTATTGCCGCAAACCCGATTTTACTGCTGTATTACATATCGGTGCTTTAAGAAGAAATGTGACAGGTTCACTACGCCGTAACCACAATATTCCAAACAGAAACAAGGCAACAAAAATTCAAGCATAGTCAGAAAGTTTGAAATAGCCATCTTGAATCGTCCGACGCCCTCAGACAACGCAAAACCTGTCAGAAAGTCAGACATGTCTGACAAGAATGTGAGTGTCTGACATTTAATATATATTATTGTATGTTATGCATTGGGTTTCTTAAACTTAATTCAGATGTTATAATAACCTTGGGTAAAATGTACTGGTGTATATGATTCTTAAAAGGTAATACTTTACAAGCTTAAAACAAGGAATAAAGTCTTGCAGTAATTAAATCACAACCTTTCGTTGTTATTTGAAACGCGACATTTATCGATCTGTATGAGTGAATATAAATGCGCATCTGTAGGAACTATTGAAAATCTTAAATGGAAAACATCAACAAGAATCATAATCGTATGCTTACGATAAACTGACTAAGCTATTTCTTGTCGGACAACATTATACCGGTTTCTAAAATGGACGCAAACACGCACGGCTGTTTATTTGATTTACGGCCAGATGCCAGGATGCGAGTGTAAACAACGTACATGTACGTGCAAGTCGTCCATTTCTATTGGTTGGGAAACCGACTCTTATTAATAAAAGTTCACATAGTTTGTTGTAACCAGCACGCGCGGTAACAGGATTTGGAGTTAGAGGGGAGGAGCGTGTGAGCGCCTACCAACATAGTGTCGTGGGAAAACCGGTCTATGTGCATAAGCGTAAGTGTCGTTCCGGATTAGCCTGTGCAGTCCGCACATGCTAATCCAGGACGGCACTTTCCGCCTACAGTGGATTTATGTTTAGAAGATACTTCCTTGAAATAGAAAATACCATTAAAGCGGCAAGTGCCGTCCTGTGTAAGCCTGTGCGGACTGCACAGGCTAATCCGGGACGGCACTTTACGCACATGCCCGGGTTTCCAGCGACACGCCTCATGTACATGTTTAAATCATAATTTGCAAAACAATGACAATACGTGTACATCGTTTAGCTTTTTTGGAGAAATAATCTCTAGACGTGCACTCGGCTTCTGTGCAACATAACATGATAAGAAAGCTGATAAGCATATGTACACATGTATTATTCTTTGCTTAAAGGCAATGTCTAAATAATTCTAAGTTATTGTGATTGATAAAATCGATTCTAAGACATTTTTTACGGCGGGGGACGGGGTTGCGTTTGCCGCCTCCGACCCCTCTAAAACCGCCTATGGCATGGGTTAGTTGTAGCCAGTTTGACATTGGTATTGCCTGTATGCACGTGCGAAGTCCGTGAATGTTTCTGTTGTTCTGCTCTACATATCGGATGCAGTATACGGGTGATTAATTCGATACTTTTTGTCAAATTTCGACATGTGGGTGAACCTGCGATACTGCAGCTAATCTTGCTCTTAACTTCCTGAAAAACAACGCTAATTATTATGTATTATTAAACCGTCATGCCTTAATTTGTATAATGTATTTAATACACGGAACTGATTTTGTGAACATCAAAAATATCTTCATGGTTGTTGCGTCATAATCGAACAACGGTCCAAATTTATTAAGAGTGTTTACTTCATCCGTTTGAATTAGTGTTCTGCGCTTTAAAGCATTCTCTCTTCAGTTTGATACTTTTGTATTCCAAATAAATGACCGTATATGACACAACTTGACTGTGTCAGTATTTTGCTTTTGAAGACATGCTGATTAGCTACCACTATTCTTTTCAAGTAACACATGCTCAAACCAGTGCATATACCGGTACTTTCGGATTAATCTCTTAAATAGCTGTCAGTTCATGCAATAATTATATTCTTATGTGTTCATAGTAAATACGTGATAGCTATCAACTTTGTTTTTCATTTGCTAATACTTATGCCAAAAATCGGACTAAAATTAATTTATATAATCATATACATAGTCTTAGGGCATGGTTTTTTCAGATAGACCAACGGACCACAGTATGATAGACCAACGGACCACAGTATGATATTTGGGTAAGATCAAACTCAATAAAAGTAATCTAGCGGGTTGCAGCACTCCTTTTCAACACCTCCATCGCCGGCTGCCTCAGATGGCAGTTCAGAACATCATTATACCGTAATATTAAACACAATTCAAGCTTAAAAGGCTTAATTTCAAACATACAACTAAGACAAATCATGATTAATTTCCAGAAATACTTGCTATTTCATCTAATTGATCCGGAACGTTTTTTCTTAATACAGGGGTTTTGCCGTTGATCGCCACTGCCGCGATATTCGACAAAATCGTGGCGACAGTTGTTTTTTTTCAAAGCAGCCTTAATTTATTTTTCTCGGTTGGGCATCAGGCCCTTTAACATGTATATGAAATTCGATGAGTCTCTGTCTTATTTCTTAAAAGGTCATCAGGTTTCATTGTGGTAAACAACCAGCAATTGCCAACCGTTAGCAAGATGTTAGCAAGATGTCGCATAAATGCCACCTATCTCATGTAACGATTAATTGCCTAGAGACCATTTGCAGCTCATAGGCGTTAGTTCCACAGCGTGTGAGTGGTTTTAACAACGTCAGTTCCAAAAATAGTTATTTGTCTACTGCAAGGGATGGATAGCCGTCACGCAACCGCGATATGTTTCATCACTGCAGACGTTGTGCATGATGTAGACAGGTATATCCCGACGACACGAGGGCCCACAATATTATACACAATGCCCCTTATGGAAAATTTAAGTAAACGTTTTAACATCATAACATTCCTTAAGTTTGTGGCTGATTCTTTTGACGTTTATCGTATCTGAGATGGTCCTAATCTATGAAAGAATCACTTTATATCTAGATGCTTCGTTTTTTAACATATTTAAAATATAAAATATTTATTTTCATAAGTAAATGTAGTGTATATGTTAATTTTTCACTTACATATGACACAAGTTAAGATTTTTCTTAGGAGCTTTGTGGAGATGGTCTCTGGCTTAGTGGAGCTTTGTGGAGATGGTCTCTTAGTTAGTGGAGCTTTGTGGAGATGGTCTCTGGCTTAGCCGGGTGTTGTTTTGCTGTTGAAATAATCCCACAACTTCGTGTGAATGGTGTACAAAGACAGCTTCGATAACACTTGCTTCATAGTAGATTTGACAACCCGTTTAATGTACATGCTTACATCAGCTGCTATGTGGATGAAATGAGCATATATACATGATGACATCAGAATGTGTACAGAAAGAACAGCAAAACGGATGGCCATGCATAATATGAGAATTAATAGTCATACCGTCATAATGAATAAGCATTCAATCCGCATAACTTTTGCGTTATTCAACGAATACAGACCTATCATAAAAAAACTGTAACCCAGCTGAAAAAAAAACCCAAGCCAGAATGGGGATCGAACCCAGTACCTTCTGATTTGAAGGCAAACGCTCTACAACGTCTCTATAAAAGCTTACGCATATCGCAAGGCAGTATAGGTGTCACTTAAACATCACCCTATTACACAACATTAACAAGTATGACAACGGGCTCTGGCACAATCTCATGGCAGAGTTGTCGTTCGTTGCTCTCACCATACACCTCTGCTATGGGCTCATTATATCTTGAATCTTGTCAAAACGGATAAAAAGTCAAAAAGTAGTGAACGCACTTCAACGAGGATTTTTAGGACCAGAAGCATAGAAATAAAGAATAAATGGGTTTTAAATTATCATAAAATGGGAACAATTGTAATTTTGATTCCTATTATGGGAACTATTTTCGTACCCATTTACGCAGATGGAATCAGTTCGCATGTGTAAACAAAATGATTGGATGGTATTGTGCGTTGCTTTTAAATGTTATGATCATGTGAATAAAGCCACGTGCATGAGTTGGAACTTTCCTAGCCCACTACAGCAAGCTCAGCTCAGAGATTTAACTGTGTCCCAGCATAGTTGGTTTAAATTCCTGTCGGCACGAAGTTCCACGTTACCATAGGCAAACGCTTGGCGCGAAATCAAATAATGGACAAGCACATGATAAAAATGTGGACAACGTAAAATCCTTGCGTTGTTATGTTTACTTATTTATTTATTTATTTTATTTTTTTATTTTTTTTTCATTTTAATTCTTAATATATATATATACCTGGACCAATAATGCAACATGTCTGTGCAATTGTTATACAAATGATGATAAACTTAAAGTTGTGTACAAAATAAATCCTCAATCTCCTTATAATCGTCTCTCTTTATAGGTTACAATATACTAATTCCAATCCTTATGTAATTTAATGTAAAAGCGATAACTTTAACCAAAAATAAATGCAACATTTTGCACATAGGGACCCTCATATGTAACCCGCCTCAGCGCAAGTGTCATACTGTAGTATCCAATCTTAAAACATATCAGTGATTTATTTGTGCATACCAAGGCTTACCCTACCAACATCTCCAAAAAGAATATCAAAGCAGTGTCTACACCTAAAACATGTCTTCGAGTTAAACATGTTGATTTATTTAGAGAGTACAGCCCTACATCTCTTATTTATTTAGTGTATTGTGACCTAGAAGACACCTTAAAGTTTTGATATCGCGAAAACATACCAATTCTACATCATTATTAACATATTCCTAATGTGCATGCAAAATTTCTGACCGATCCACAAAGTAGAAATGCTTGTAAACGCATTTGAGAATGATGCATGATAAGCAATCTGGCTGGTGTTTTCAGTTCTTTGATTATATGGGGTGCCTGAGTCAAATTGTGTACTTAATTCATAGAATTCAGTCAAAATACTAGCATATGTTTACATACTTTAATGCAATAGAGATACATGTTGTATAAAACGTGTTCATTTTTGGTTGTAGCCCGGTTTAGTGTGCTGCAAGATCCACAAGACGGGTTTCCGTACTTTTATTTATTTATTTTTTTATTGAAAAAGTGGTTTTCGCTGTAAAAATCATAATGCACATTAAAATCATGCTATTTATCGCATGTTTTTTATGAAACTTATTACAGCCAATACAACCACACAGTAACATGGTGATTTTATGTACACATTGCCCCTTTAGTGCCGCTCCCTGTTTTGTGTTTAGGTTACAATATACTTATTCCAATCCTTATGTAATTTAATGTAAAAGCGATAACTTTAACCAAAAATAAATGCAACATTTTGCACATAGGGACCCTCATAACCATACATTTTCTTAAAGAGCATTCTAAGCTGAATTGATTTAAGCAATACAAAGGGTATGTCATGTGTTATGTAAGGAAGAACTCCACACTAAACAAAGTTGACTGTTTTATCACTATCGTTTTAGCGGCTACTTTCTAGTTGAATGTAACCCGCCTCAGCGCAAGTGTCATACTGTAGTCTCCGAGCTTAAAACATATCAGTGATTTATTTGCGCATACCAAGGCTTACCCTACCAAGATCTCCAAAAAAGAATATCAAAGCAAGTGTCTAAACCTAAAAACATGTCTTCGAGTTAAACTTTTTGATTTATTTAGAGAGTACATCTCTTACTATTAGTGTATTGTGACTTTGAAAACTTCCAAATCTGTAAGTTTGTAACTCGTGGTTGCAGTGGTAACAGAAGAGTAACAATGGGGAAGTAACCACTGCGAGGAGTTTGCCACTACATGTCAAATTACACCAACACGGAAGTCACATCCTCAGGGTTACATGCTGTCAGTTAGATAATAAACACATAAGGTTCAGTGTATAATGCATATGATTTTTAAAATACAGTTTAAATGATATGTTTTGGTATCAATTTAAAGGTATATATGTAAGAAATAAGAAAAAAGACAGTTTTAGGCACTACTTTATCTTAAATGGTTCCCAGCTTCATAACTTTTGGCCCATGTATTCATGCACAAAATGGCAGCCCCCATGCCTGTCAAAACCTGTATGTTTATTCTAAGGTAAATATTTTGAGTTACAACGTATAGAAATTTTTGACATGCTGTTTTTTCAAAAGGTTATGGTCTTATCTGTCCAACAATGTATGGTGATATTTTGGGAAGTCGCTTGGTCATGGTGAAAATTGAGATCAAACATTGAATATTTTATATGTAACAATTAAGGAATTTATTTGCGCATGCGTAACCTACAGAGGTGAATGGAATGTAGCCGGTGTGTTAGAGACTGGCTCTGGCATGAACATAGGTTAGACATCAGTAACTAGTTGGGAATCTAGGCCGTATATCCAATAGTTCGTCTTTCGGCGTAGCTGTTTAACCCAACTGTTCGCCTTCCTAAATATCCAATCAAATGTGAAAATTTCCCACCAGTAGTCTTGAATGAATAAATCTAACATTCCATTGGCTCCATAAATTCTCACTACACTAGTCATAAACGAGCAGGTGCAACATCCCAACAATATAGCAGACTAATTCGCAACAGGTTTGGAATATTCAAATGGCACATTTACTAAGAGAATAACAGTTCGCACAAAATTAGTTCCCACCTAAGTTACACATTTGTCAGTTTTTAAATTATTTATGTAAACAATTCAGTTCAAACTACTTCTCTTCTGTTTCTTAAAAGTACACAAACGGTGTTGCATGATCAGTAAAGCCATTTACAGTTTAATTAAGATTAATTAAGATTGAAAGAGCACTAAAGAGAGAAAATCGGGAACGAAAACATACTAAAAATTTACATAAGATAAATTGTACTTTAACTCTAGATTAAATTTTTATGTTATTAAGCAATAAAACCGTTTTGCAACAATGAATACATTTCTTTTTTTATTTTTATTTAATAGAGAATGCGTAAGAAAACAAAGTGTACATTTACGAGTATTTTTATTGCGTAAAACAACACAACTTTGCTAGTATAGTATGATTTAAGTGTGCAATATTTTTAGTGTTCGCAGAACAACTAAAGATAGGGCAATTCCAAAATTGAACATTCTAAGAACTGTGATCCTAACCGCTTTAGGCCAGTCGACTATGCGAAAGTAAGAAGTGCCGTTTTGAATATCGTTTAATTTGTCAAATGGTAATCATTACGATAATGAATTTGATTAGAACATGACATGTTGGGAAAACTTAGTCAACAACTTTCAATGTAGGATCAAATATGATTGTACTCGCGGAAGATAATAAAATAGTACATTTTGCAAAATCCTTATTCATTTATGAATGAAAATCTTGGGTCACGAGGCGAGCCGAATAGAAACAAGAAATGTCTTTTAAAAAAGACAATCGGCGTTGAAATTAATATTGAGATGTCATTTTTTGCCCTTAATCTAATACAAGAGGACCAAGATGATCGGTTACGTGACTTCTCGGACCCCATATTTTTCGGTCCCTACTAAGGAGACTTCTCGGACACTAGGTTTTTCGGACACCATAAGAAAACTTATCGGCCCCCCAAATTAATTTAGGATAAACTCAATCATTGTTAATATCTGTACCGTGAATAAACCGATAAGATACCGCCCCATGTTTCCAGCAGTGATACATGAATCAGCTAAATACTAGTAGTTTACGTAAACATAATTGATACATGAATTTGTAAGGCAAATTTAACAAATTAACATTGTCAGAAAATAATAGCGAGAATGAATGAAAATTATATATATCAGACAAGTGTACATAGTTGTGTTAAATAATATACTGTATGTATCATTAGTAGTGCACATAGTGTATTCATGCTACGCAAATGAAGTTAAAGTAACATGAATAACGTTTCGACGTATTACGAGACTTCTTTCACCACATTTTACTGATAGAAAGATGTTTATCATTTTTATAGATAGAACAAGAAGCTGATATAAATGTGCAATTATAAATAATTTTTAAATAAACACAACCACAATTCAAATATAAATTAACATGCGCAGTAAGTTTATAAATTATAAATTTCTTGAAATTCTCGGGATTAGGATTCTCTGGACGCTAATTCATGCGTGTGTATTAACACAGCTTTACCGCACGCTATTTTTAGAAAGATGCTTCTGCAGGAGTTGTACGAATTCATGGGGACGACAGTGGGTTACAGCGTACAATGATATTTTTATACAATGATAAAATAATAGGAAATATAAGCTCAATCAAACTTGCTAATATTTATTTTTTTTTGCTTATTTATCAGGAAAGTACCAGAAATTTACCACTTTATATTTTGTGCTTGCGAATTCAACAGACAACATTGTACGTTGTGACCGACTGACGTGGTTGAGAAATTTTTCATATACTTTTTTGACAGTTTGGCTACTCCAGATGCTTAATTAATTGAAATGGAATACATTTTAAGACATTTCCAAAAGAAACCAACACTATTTCGATAGTAACTCCCTTAAGGAACTTAAAACGGTTTCTAATACGCTTGAAAAGCTGTAGCACAGTCTTTGCATTCATATACTGTTTAATATTTTTAATATTCTGCATATTGTTTTTTTTTTTAAGGGTAAGTATAGAGTTTTGTTCAACTCCACAGCTTTTGATCTTCGACACCGTAATAATCTGTCTTCCACGGAGAGTGTCCGGTAATGAAACGCATAATGGTCGTTTTTCACTATATACATGTATATCCAGATAATGTGTGTAAGTAATTAATATTTAATGTCGGAATGTCAAGTAGGAATGCCATTAAATTAATATATGTTTGTAGAATTTGTCTCATTAGGTTTCTTGCCCGACATTTTTTTTTTATATTTTGAATTTATTTTTTTTGAAAGGCTTTACATAAATTTTATTCGTACAGAGTTTTCAGTAACTTTATCATGTTTTTACATCTGATAACGTTTTAATTAGTGGCGTACGATTTACAATGGACCTAAATTCATCAGCTACATATTTGACGCAATAAATATATTTAATTGAAACAATTCAAAAAGGCATGATTGAGTGAAAAAATAACATAATTACACAATGACGATATATTTATTTCAACATTTGATTAATATGTTTACGAGGCAATATTGTATTTAAACTTACCATTTTGAATAATATAAATCGCTTAGCAATGTTCAAGTCATATTTATAATATTGAACAAATGTTATAGTAAATACGTAAATGAATATTTTCGTTTAAACAGTTACAACCACTGTATTTAAGGTGACGTATATCATCCCTATATAATTACTCAGACAGTCCATGATGTGCCCAGTGTTACGCAATAGCAAACAACTTTAGTACCTTCAGCGCTTTGATTTTATGAGGGTATTTTGTGTCGTACGTGCATTTATTAGTCTAGTCAGACATGCGACAAATTTGTGCTTTGTCGTATATGAAGCCAATCAAGTAATATATTTATCAGTTAAAATATTGAAAAGGGAAGTTCAATTTACATTCCTATTATAATTTGCTATATTACCTTATAACACATACGCCGAATATCTTTTTAAAGATATTTCTTGTTTCTTCTATTAAAAAAGACATTAAACATAAGGGACATTGGTTTAAATGGTTATTTTCTGAAACATTTTGATGTATCGTGATACCGAATTACCGGTATTTGAACTTTGAATTTTCCTCAGTGTATGTATAGACAGCATGTGCTTTCGTCGAAATCCATTCCGCGTTTCTTACGGGTGACTACAATCAAGTGAATGCGTTTGAGGCGTGTCGTGGGAAAACCGGACCGCACAGGCTAATCCAGGACGACACTTTTCTGCTTTTATGGTATTTTCTGTTTCAAGGAAGTCTCTTCTAAATATCAATCCACTGTAGGCGGAATGTATCGTCCCGAAATAACAGAAAGTGATTTAAACATATTTTATTTCCACAATATTGACAAAATTACAAACAATCACGATTTACCATAAGTACATATTGGAAAAAGGGTTAGACCTAAAGTTCTACAACGTTATCGAGGGTCTTTCCCTGGGAGTGTTAGTTACATATTAATGGTGACAAGCGTACTTTGAACAATTGTTGTCATGTAGAAAATCAAAAGTAAATTATGATAATAATAATAATAATAACAATAATAATAATTATAATGTTGATAATAATAATAACATTTGAAAACACAATATGAACACATCAGTGAATAAAATATATAGTAAATAGACAATCATATGCAAGTATAGATAGTTGTAAGTCCTGTCCAGCAAGCAGATAAGTTTTAACGTAATGTTTTAAACAAAACGCTTTGTCGTAACAATATATCTTTGAACTTCTGTAAAAATAGTTGTATTTTCTTCATTATTAAATGAGGGGTTACCGTAGAGGAGCAAATCACTATTAACGGGATGAAATGAGCGCAGTGCATTAAATAGAGATATTCGTTGCATGCGGTAATTAGGGCATTGAAAGAAGTAATGTGTAATGTTTTCACCATCATTTCCACATGAACAAAGGGGTGAGTTTGCAAGGTGGTTTAGGAATAGGTCGGAGTTTAGGTTGCTGCAGTTATTTCTTAGTCTAGCATGTAAAATCGATGTTTTTCTATCCCCAGTGTAGATATATTGGGCGTTATCTTCGCATAAAAGAAACATTTGTTTCAAGGAAGCTTTAAATTGTGATAGGGTTTCACTGTTGCAGATATCGATATGTAAGGAGTTCCATAGATCTATGGCAGATGGCAAGAACGGACGTGAATATAATAATGTTCGCCTTGATAGACTGGTATAGTCTTGTGCATTTCTAATATTACGAGATGACTGTTCTTGAACTGTTTGTGGAAGAAGGTTAGACAAGTAATTAGGACACTGTCCGTTATGCATCTTGTAGATGCTAATCAGTTTTAAATATCGCCGTCGTTTGTCTAGACTAGGCCATTTAACTTCAGTATAAAGATTTCAAAGAGATACAGATATAGTTAGGCCTGCAGCAATACGCGCGGCTTCATTTTGGATTTTTTTTCTAATAATTCCTTATCATACAAAGAACAACCATCTCAAACAACGCACACGTATTCTAGTATTGGCCGCATATGACTGACGTATATTTGGTTTAAACTTTTTCTTGAAAGTCTGTATTTAAGTTTTCGCATAATGCCAAGAATTTTCGACGCAGATTTAAAAATATGATTTATATGATCGTGCCATTTGCCATCATGGCTTAGGGTCAGACCAAGATGTTTGTAACTTTCAACAAAGGTGACGGGTACATTTCCGAAACATAATTTCGGTAAAAGAACATTCTTTTGCGTTGTGAATAAAATTGCTTCAGTTTTATGTGGGTTAAAATCAACTAACCATCTTTTGGCCCAAATGTTGATGAGGCATAGGTCGTGGTTCAAGATACCCTCGAGGTCAACTAAATTAGATGTAGTACATGATAAGGAAGTATCATCTGCAAACAAGCGGGTAATACTTATAAGATTATCGACAATATCATTTACGTAAATCAGAAAAAACAACGGCCTTAATACTGAGCCCTGTGGAACTCCAGCATTTACTTGTAATGACCGAGACATAGCGGAACCCACAAATACTTTTTGGGTTCGGTTAGACAAATAACTTCCTATCCAGTGTAACATGTTTCCCCTGATACCATTTTGCTTAAGTTTGAATAACAGACCTTGATGCCAAACTCGGTCAAAGGCCTTGGAAATGTCACAAAAAATCACGCAACTAAATTTCTTGTCATCAATAGAACCAGCTATTCGATCAACTATATCAATCAGTTGGTAGACCGTTGAGTGACCCCTGAGAAATCCCGATTGCTTGCAATAAATTAAGTTATGCGAAATAAAGTGATTATACAGGTGTTTGTATACTACTCGCTCCATAAGTTTTCCTAGACAGCTCAATAGGGAGATGGGACAATAATTGGAAGGTATATGTGAGTCACCTTTTTTTAAATAGGGGCATGACAATTGCATTTTTCCATAATGAGGGAAATGTGCATTCTTGTATTGATTTATTAAACAGTAAGCATAACGGTTTTGCAATAGACAAGCAAGTACGCTTAAGAACAAGATGACTGATTAAATCTTCACCAACCGCTTTATTAGTTATTAAAATTTTAATTACGTCTATTATTTCTGATTCAGTTATAGACACGTTTTGCAAATATTCAAAAGAAATGTCATTTGGGGCAGGGAGGACCCCAAATATGTATCTAAAGTTGATATGGAAACAAATTAATTGTTTAAGCAAGGTAATGTCATTACGGATGCAACCAGAGTCACGGCCAAAACTGCTACTTTAATTGACCCAATTATTGTCTCCGATAATCTGTATTTATTGGACAGTGAAGTAATATCAATTGATGTTTCAGTCAGTGATCATCGTGCTACGGCCGTACACATTCAAGTCCCAACAGTGATTAGTAAACCGATGCAAAGACATGTTTGGCTTTACAAACGTGCAGATTTTCAACGTCTAAATGACTCAATTGACAACGAAAATGACAAACCATGGTATGACTCTATGATACGTACATTTGCGCGAAAACGCGACCGACTTAAATCGAACGCTATCAAATATCCATCTCCAAACAATTGGGCAAATATCAAACACGCTCGTAACAGGGTCAATAATATGATTAAACACGCAAAAGAACAATTTTTCTCCAATATTGGAACTACATTAAACGTTTAAACGATTTACATTCCACTAACTCTTAAAAATATTGGAAGCTGTTCAAGCATCTAATACATACACACTCTCATTTTGATGTGATACCGCCCCTGAAATCGGTTGATACTCATGGAAACGTAAGTATATATAAATGTCTGATGAAGAAAAAGAAAAGAAAGTGGCGAACGACGCCAGGATAAGTTGCTTTTAAACAGTGGGACCCTTAGAAGTTACTGGTTTCTAACCTATATAACTTGATAAACTGTACAACACTGGGGGGCTGGGGGGGGGGGGGGGGGCTAACTGTTGGTCCTCGGAGCGGACTATTTTACCGTAGCCGTATATACATTAAATGGGGCGTATCGAGGGCAAACCGGACTTCATGCAATTGCGTAAAGTTGGCGCAGGCTAATCCAGGACGGCACTTTCCGCCTACAATGGATTTATGTTTAGAAGAGACTTCTTTGAAACAGAAAATACCATAAAAGCGAGAAGTGCCGTCCTTGATAAGCTTGTGCGGGCTTTCCCACGATACGTCTCATTCGTATTATAGACGAATTCGACCCGAATGTGCAGAAGGCACGTGTACTGCATGAATTTGAATGAATTCATTATAGATCAGATCTTGTTAGTGTAATAATTACATTGCCTTATTGACATATGGGCACAGGGGGCACCGACGGGAGTGTTATGGTCATGTGCATTGAAAAGAAGGAAAATATCACATAAATATCAATGTGGAATTCAATGAATTATTTTGCTTATTCAGTAAGTTAGAATCATCGAATATTCATGTTTCATGTATATAGTTACAGTAGCCAACGGACATCTTCCTGGCTACAAAGTAGACATGCACCTAGGTTTGGCGTACCAATGCCTCGGCACACGTATTTATAGGAACTGTTTCCGGCGAATACTGGTATACGAGTGTCGGTGGTGCACATGGTGTGTGGCAGATGTCACGAAATCAAACGGAACTGCATAGAGAAGCAGAATGGAACCAGGAGTTACTACAACAAACTCTATTAGTTTCATAAGTACATGTTACTATAATAGCCCCTAGAAGTCTTGTTAGTTGGGTTACGGAAGATACTAGTAGTAGAGATACGAGAGACGTCCCGTTCCAGAGGAGACCCTGGGTCTTTGAGTGCCCGGTGTGAAGCACCTAGTACACTGCGCCTCTGTTTACCCTCTCATAGGAAAGACGAGTAAGTAGGTTAAGGTGTAGCGGGGGCTTGAACCTGCGATCCGTGAGGTTTGAAGCCAGTGCGTTACCACTAGACAACGGATCCGCTACCTCATGTTACTGCTTGTGTTGTTTCCGTGTAACCCATCTTAATTACCCACTCGCGCCACAATTGAACCGCCACCACCACCACCATTACTACTACCTCCCCGTGTCTAAGCTTACCACCACTATCCCTACTGCCTTAAAATACAACTAACCATTCAATCACAATCGCTACTTCTATTGTTTAACATCCAACCTGACACTCGATTCAGACGGTTGAAAGTATAATATAATATAATAATGACATATTCACGTTATGATTACTCGTTTATTACAAAGTTACTTTTCCGTTCGCACTTCCTGTAAACATTAATACTTCAATCGGACGCAAGATGTTGTTTGTTTGCCCAGTAAATGTTTCTACAAACTGGCCAACATGTTATGAACAAAATCGCGTCATGTATCGATCAGTACTTAAAATAGATGGAAACATCATGAACTATTGAGCTTTTCCAGCCTCGTATCGCGCGAGTCTGACGGCGAATCGATAGGCGCCAGAGATCTCATGTCTCCATTGTCAGTGTAATCTAACCATTCATTCACGAGGCGATTCCAGAACACACGATCGAAGGCCTTGCTGTATTTTTAATGGTTCTTGTCTCATTTTCCTAACCCGTAATAATCCGATGAGATACACACAGGTTATACAATAGTACATTCCGGTATTGTTTCAATATAAACACCATATGAGGCGTGTCGTGGGAAAACCGGGCTTAATTGATGTGCATAAAGTTTCGTCCCGGATTAGCCTGTGCAATCTGCACAGGCTTATCCAGGACAACCCTTTCCGCGTTTATGGTATTTTCTGTTTCTATGAAGTCTCTTCTAAACATACACCCACTGCAGGCGAAACGCACACTTTACGCGCATCCATTAAGCCCGGTTTTCCCACAACACGCCTCATAATACATTTTATAATGAATCTTGCTTACATAATTTTATATATACATACATTGATATCTAGTTCAGTGAACAACGGTCTAAGTGGACCGAAAAACAAACAATTACTATTTCAATGGCCACATGACGCGTTCGCGCATGCGCAGATGTAGGTTGAAGTTTACGAATGAACAATGCTGGCAACGTTCCCAAAGGACAAATCGCTTCTTGCTTCCGTGACAAAGATTTTCGGATCAATATGTAGCGCAAAGTCCGATTCGCATAAACAATCGACATAAGCATTAGACGCAATTTAAACGACCCAGAAGCAAATTTAATTAATGGATTGTTTGAATGGTAAATATCCTTATCAATTACGGGGTCTTTAAAGAACGCATGTGTATGAGCTTCTCCAATTGTCGGAAAAATATGATATTATAGCCTTACGACATTCCTTTATATAATATACACTTTACACTAACAACGCTTTGAAAAAAAAAACTACATTTTTACTTTATAAAAATATTACGTTTACCGTTTGTCGGAAATTTCCTAATTATAATATTCTTTAATCAAGCAACAATTTGCTATAAAATGCAAATTCACCTGGATCAGTATGAACCCTGTATGTTAATAACATCAAATGTTCAAACAGCGTACAAATTACCTCAAAATACGCTAAAAGCAGACAGATTTTAATGATTGGTTTGTTTCACGCGATTACAGAACATGGCTAGAGGCAAACCAATATGTCAACATGATTCATTTAGTTATTTTAACTTCACGTCTGGCAAACAAAAACTGCGAAATTTTGTCGCTCGATTTCAGTTATTTATATGTGAGGCGTGTCGTGGGAAAACCTGGCTTAATGCATGTGCTTAAAGTGTCGTCCCGGATTAGCGCGTGCAGTCCGCACAGGCTGATCCGGGACGACACTTTACGCACATGCAGTAAGCCAGGTTTTCCCACGACGCGCCTCATATAATTATACCGTCTGCCACATAGAAACTTAATGCATGTTGTTAACATTTTCAGTTATATTTTGTAAATTATTGAACAAAATTCATGTAATTAAAATTTGTAAGTCAACTGGACAAGTATTATTCACTGAAATTACATGATTAACACGTGCGCACGTCATAGTTAACACCTGCGCACGTAATGATTAACATGTCCCATTTATGCCGCCGTAGAATAAACAGACTGGACAATAATTCTAAATATAAGTACAATGTATCTACCAGTATTTTATAAAGTTCTGTGTTTCCTTTTAAGGCATGCAAACAAATGATTTCTCTGAAACTCTTAATTGGTTTTCGTTCATTATTTTTATTCCTGTATTCAGTTTCAACGAATGAGATATTTGCACTATAAATACTATATCATTGAGGCATGTCGTGGGAAAACGTGCTAAACGTAAGTGCGTAAAGTGTCGTCCCGGATCAGCCTGTGCTGATCCGGGACGACACTTTCCGCCTACAGTGAATTTATGTTTAGAAGAGTCTTCCTTGATACAGAAAATACCATGACAGCGGAAAGTGTCGTCCTGGATCAGCCTGTGCAGTCGGGACGACACTTTACGCACATCCATTAAGTCCAATTCTCCCAAGACACGCCTAATAATTATCACGTGTAGATTTTGCACACGCTTTTAGTGCTGTAGTGGTAAACATTTAACTTCCTCCGTTTTCATTGTTACTATCGCAAATATTTTTCAGGTGCTAAGAGCTTTGTCCGAAATGTGTTACAGTTTGAATTTCGATTTTGAAATCACGACACATTTAAATCCGTTTTCATAGGCGGATGTAGACGGTGCGGCAGCGGCGTACGCCCCCCCCCCCCCTGGTAAAATATTGTTCAATATTCTAGTTTTTATACCTCACAATAAATTTAACATTGTCTCTAATTGAAGAATGAGATACGTCAATCAGCGTTATCATGTTATGTTGCACAGAAGCCTATACACGCCTAGAATCTCTTCCAAAAGCTTTAAACGATAATATCGCGCAATTTAATTGTCATTGGTTTACAACATATATCATGTATATATGTATAGGTTGGTAGTTTCTTAATTTTCCGCTCCTCTGTAACTCCAAATTCTGTATCAGCGCCTGGATTTGACATTTGTGTACTTTATGCTATATAAAGACCACTGAAAATAATTTCATTTTAGCCACTATAATGCCACCGTTTCTAACCCCTCTGACGAATAAAGCATGATGGACTCAGTTTGTGCCCTCATTAATTCAGTCCATTATTTGAATACAAGTCACAAGTATGTATACCCTTATCATTGCTATAAATAGATGCGCTTAGAAGTCTATTAAGTACTGTTCGAATGTTTGCGTTTTGATTTAATTTTAATTCGTTTCACGACTAGCGCTTTTCAGATAGGAAGATTCCCAAACAAAACCAAATAGTACTAGTAACCATGTCTAATAATATGTCATAGGGTTGTATGGTGATATTTATAAACAATTTAATATAGCTTAAGTACGTTGCCTTCGCTCCGCTAAGTGTTGACTTGAAAGTGGACTTTTCCGGTGTCAATGCTTTCCTATCTGTGTTTTGAAAATTGATGTCATATGTAAAATCTTCACTATATCTTCCGCAGTGTATTTATGTTTCCAGCTTCACATGAAACATTTGTTGTAGCAGTTGTTTTATTCATTGACCTATTACTAATTTATGTCGCATTTTAATAACGTTTTAAAGTCGCAATGGTGTAATGGTTATGGTATCCGCATTGCGATCGAGAGGGCGTGAGTTCCGGCGTTCGAATGATCTCTTTCTCAAAATACAGCTTAAATACATTGAGGTTTAATTTAAACAGTTTAAACTAACATGATAACGTCCCGTCGTACCAAAGTTCCCCGTCCATTTTAATCACTTCCTCTGTAGCCACTAGATGTCCCACTGTTTCAAGTTCGAATCTCAAGTGTGAAGAAGATTGTTTTCATGGAAACAACTCGATAATTAATCGGTGTTACAACACAGCCGTCAAGCGGTGTCCCTTTTATTTACCGGTGGTGTCTCGTGAAAAGTCAACGGCAACCACTCGGTTTCATACTTAGATGCCAGACGACAGAATTAAAAATTCTGGTTACGAAATAAATGTGTTGGATAACGGTTTGGGACTTGGGCTTCACTCGGGTCCAGAATTTACTATACTTTTCGCGATGTCAGACGATAGTACTAACTACTTCTAAGTATTAGATTCTGTAATACTGCACACTACTATTTTGGCGGGATATATAACCTGTATGGACCCAATGGACCGTTGCAATATTGTGACATAAACGCGGGACTGCACAATACTATTTTGGCGGGATATATAACCTGTATGGAACGAATGGACCGTTGCAATATTGTGACATAAACGCGGGACTGCACAATACTATTTTGGCGGGATATATCACCTGTATGGACCCAATGGACCGTTGCAATATTGTGACATAAACGCGGGACTGCACAATACTATTTTGGCGGGATATATAACCTGTATGGACCCAATGGACCGTTGCAATATTGTGACATAAACGCGGGACTGCACAATACTATTTTGGCGGGATATATAACCTGTATGGACCCAATGGGCCGTTGCAATATTGTGACATAAACGCGGGACTGCACAATACTATTTTGGCGGGATATATAACCTGTATGGACCCAATGGACCGTTGCAATATTGTGACATAAACGCGGGACTGCACAATACTATTTTGGCGGGATATATAACCTGTATGGACCCAATGGACCGTTGCAATATTGTGACATAAACGCGGACTGCACAATACTATTTTGGCGGGATATATAACCTGTATGGACCCAATGGACCGTTGCAATATTGTGACATAAACGCGGGACTGCACAATACTATTTTGGCGGGATATATAACCTGTATGGACCCAATGGACCGTTGCAATATTGTGACATAAACGCGGGACTGCACAATACTATTTTGGCGGGATATATAACCTGTATGGACCCAATGGACCGTTGCAATATTGTGACATAAACGCGGGACTGCACAATACTATTTTGGCGGGATATATAACCTGTATGGACCCAATGGACCGTTGCAATATTGTGACATAAACGCGGGACTGCACAATACTATTTTGGCGGGATATATAACCTGTATGGACCCAATGGACCGTTGCAATATTGTGACATAAACGCGGAGTATTCAGGCTAATGTCCATGTTCATAGGTTTGACAAGGAGCCAGATCTGCCAGATAATTATTTAACTAGATTGTTAGCATCCGTTGTCGAGGAATGTTGCAACACTAACACAAAAATACTTTTCGAATACTATCTTATTTTGGTATTATGTTGGGATACACCTATATAATGGTATTCATACGTTTTGTTTAACTGATTTCGAAAAATAAGCAGCACGAATAGAGATTCCGTTCAGGCATTATTTTCTAACAGACACTCCATTAAGAACAGTTGCATGTATTGTATTTTAGCATGATAGCAACGAGCACTGTCGTTTAAATCTCTTCCGCTGTGACTTTTTTTTAGCACGGACATGAATCCCCCGGGATACACTAAAACACCCTCACACGTTTACACACACTGAGTCAAATCCGTCTGAACATGACGTAAGATCTACGTGATCTTGTTTTGTTACGCAATTGTCAGCTAACACCGTGGCTACCACCACATGCGATACGACAGAAGATAGCGTTGTTTTTGTTGTTGTTTAGTCACATACATTTAGCTCTAATAGCGCAGTAGATCAACGTGCACTTGTTATAACCTGGAGGCCATTATTGCGCATAATGTCTGTCTCACGTATGTATCGGTTTACATTAAAAGCGTTTTAATTTGGTAAATATTGCTTAAATGTTTTGCATTTTACCTTTTTGTAACATAAATCATTGGATTTCTTATTGACTATTTGACCTGAAATTTTCACTTGAGTTCAACGTAAGTTAACATTTTCCCTTAGGAGCTTTGTGAAAACCAGCCCTGATAGTCGATTAACTTAAACAATAGGAGGCGAGTCGTGGGAAAACCGGACTTAATGCATGTGCGTAAAGTGTCGTCCCGGATTAGCCTTTGCAGTCCGCACAGGCTAATCCAGGACGGCACTTTCCGCCTACAGTGGATTTATGTTTAGAAGAGACCTTGAAACAGAAAATACCATTAAAGCGGAAAGTGCCTTCCTGGATTAGCCTGTGCGGACTGCACAGGCTAATACGGGACGACACTTTACGCACATGCATTAAGTCCGGTTTTCCCACGGTGCGCCACATTATTAGCATTAACAAGAATCAGTACACTGACACTAGACTATAAAACCGTACTTTCGACGCCGGTTTATTGCGCAGAAGTATTGTTTATTAATTTCACATTGAAGCGGACCGTAGTTGCGCGCAAAGTGGTCAAGGTCAGGTCTTCGCCACAAATAATCCTTGACCAGTGGGGTGACTGGCCACTGGGTATTATTCATGCAATATTAATATATATAGCTCGCGTTGTAAACGATGGAATCGCAGTCGAATAAATAAACAACGATGACTTGGTGAAGTATGTATGCGGTATGGTTATTATCATAATATTATTATCATAATATTATTAAGCCATTTTTTTTTCTTCTACCTTTTTTTGGGTCGCCGCATATTCACACCCAGTTTACGCATAGTGCATGTAAAATGTTTAAACGCCTCCCAACAAAGAAACTGTATAAATGAAGTCATAGAAAAAGAGATTTATGGCAAGAAACGTAAAATAACCTAAGCGAAAGTTGCTCTTTTTCCCCCCGAAAATCAGAACAAGTGAATGATTAATAGGAAAATCAACATTTAGGTTCGGCGGAAAAATTAGGGGCGGGGGGGGGGGGGGGGGAGGGGTAAGCGAAAACCAACCAACAACTTTTTTTTACGCCTTATGACCGTGTTTCCAGACGGGGCCTGAGGTGCGTACCTAAGCTGAATTTGGGTATACGCACAGAAACATTTGTGAATTTAGGTGTCTTTAGATTAGTAATTACTTTAAACTTCATATACATGTATTTTGTAAGCAAATAAGCAATTAAATACATCTAAAACCGCTCGTGTTCACACATTCTGATAAAATGTACAGGTACAATATTGCCAGTCGGATGATGCAGGTAAATGTAGTACATGTATAACTATTAACCTAAGTTTTTTGTGTAAGCGTTTCACATATTATTTATTGTACGCGCAACGCTTAATTCGCACGTGCGTATAGGAAGATGCCTACTTACGCCCCCGGGTGCCAGAATTTTAATAGTACAGTTAATGCACGTTGCCAAAATAATTGTACTTAATGAGCTGAGCAATTAATTGATATTGAATAATGGAATTCTACAGCTGTATTGTATGACCACTGCAGTATTTGAAAGGTCGAATTTCTGACATAGTTGTTTATTGTCTCTGTCATCGACTCATTAGACAACGGGGCTTGGAAAACACCAAAGCTTGGTCGTTAAAATGCATAAACACGCAGCCAGAACAGTGCGCTTCTAATTACAATCAGCGGAAAAGTTTATACTCTGCAAGATACGCGTGTACTTTAGGCGAATGTAGATTTCATTAAGCAAATTAAGGCTCGATTCTGGATTTTTTAGCGTACTACGAATCCATGGTGACGGATTCGCAGGTCCCATAACTACGAACATTTTAAAAATTAATCTTAGTCTTATTATTAATCATTGGCCGATGAAAATCGAAGCCCATATGGAACACGCGTTTTAATCGGTAGATATCTGGAAACTAAGTTTGAGATTGAGAATGTTCGTAGTCATAGGGCCTGGCAAAGGTCGGGGTGGGGACGTCACAGGGCCTGGCAAATGTCGGGATGGGGACGTCATAGGGCCCGGCAAAGGTCGGGGTGGGGATGTCGTAGGGCCCGGCATAGGGGACGCAATCACAAACAAACATTTTATGTAAAAATATCAATTTTATTATGTATATATATATATATATATAATTCACGCAATACTTACAAGCACTTATAATGAAAAAATATAAAAGAGTTCTTTTAAAACGAGAACAGTCATTTTCATCAAGACTTAATGCACTTAAACATAACAAGAGAAATAAAAACGTTCAATGCACTAATCGCTTCAGTATGCATTTCTAAGTTAACAAGGCGGAAAATAAGAGCTGTACAACAGAAACGATATTCATAAGGATGTTATTTGAAGTAGAAGTAATCAGCATTTTCTACGATAGCGTAAATATGTGTATCTGACGAGGTAATGCGTATTTTTGGAACAGACCTAATGGAATTTTTTTCAACAATATAAAGTACACTGTACATTGTACATCAAATAGCACATATCCCATCAACAATTTAGAAACGTGAAGACACTGATGGATTACACATCAAGTTGGGACTAATAGTCATTTCATTGTAATTGTATACAATTTTATCAAAACAAAACTTAAAATAGAACGTAAACGACAGCTGGAATTCTAAGAACGCCTTAGCAAACAGGACATGATAAAGTAATTAGTGATGAACAAATGATTTATCTTGTTTTGCCATACAACGTCAAATCAAGAAAATTGGACTCCATTTGAAATTGAGCAATAAATAATCTAACACTACAATCTACTATGTAATGTACATAAATCAACTCTACAATCTACTATGTAATGTACATAAATCAGTATGACAACTTTCTGGATTTGACTTTGTTTACGAAAAACAAACAACAATATGACGTCATGAAAGTACAAAAGCACTAAGAACATGAAAATAACAATGAGATGATTTTAATGTGATATGTTTGCCAGACGAATGGTCTTAAACATAACAGCTCGTGTAAACTCTAAGACAGCCAAAAAGCTTAAAATACCAACGAATAAAGACCACTTTTAACATAGGAAACATGTCAACAATATTCATTATTAAGTATAATAGCTAAAGATAAATATCTGACAAGCACATTAGCACAATATCCATATGTTACAGAAATAAAAGTGTATGTTCCTGAACAAATAGACTTTATAACGTTCAACCAAAAACAAATCTATCACAATTCTTTCTGCCAGTCAAGTACTGACTGACAATTAAACGTTAACATCAGCCCGACCCAATGTTCAACAAGAGAACTTAGCAGCTCCCTAAACGTGTGAACACCGTATCGAATCATCCCCATCTACTGCTCAACACGCGGCGTTCAGGTAACCAAATCAGTCCAAATGTTCTCTGTTCCATCAGTCAAACAACAGACAAACTGGAAATGTGGACATGTTCCAAATCCGAGTCACCAGACGAACAATGTTGTGCATTTCCGGTCACCAACTTCGCTCTCGCGCGTTGCCTAGCAAACAAATGCCTCCGTGCAGACAATATCATCCGACTCGCTAGACGCTTGTGAAAGTCACTTGCTCTTGGGTTCGTGACGCTTGTTGTGCAGGGCCAAGTGGTCTGAGCGCGCGAAAGTCCGCTCGCAAACCTGGCACTTGAATGGCTTGGAACCAGTGTGTTTCCGGATGTGACGTGTCAGTTCGTCTGAACGCGCGAACCGCCACTGGCAGCTCTGGAAGTGGCATTTGTAGGGTTTCTCACCGGTGTGGATGCGCTGGTGTGCCTTCAGATGGGAGCTTTTAGTGTATGCCTTGCGACAACCTGAAATAATAAATAGATCAAAACTTAGTAAATATGATAATTTATACTGTTGATAGACTTAACCGAAGTACACTTATGTCAATAATCTGTCTTTGCATTTTGGCACTGTATGCACGTTGTAAATGAGAAAATTAGTTCTATGAACGCAACAACATAACATCTGAGTCAGCATGTTAATAACGTAAGCATGACTAATTGTTTGCCCGAAGCCAGCGGAAGTTTAGCTAATTTGTTCCCGATGTACATGTACACGTCTGAATATTGGTTAAAAAAAACCTTTTACAAAAATTGTTACCAAAACATAAATTGTACAAAAAAACAACTGATGCAATGCATACCAAGAAATTCACAGAAGTGGATTCGGCGTTTTTCCAAGTCTGGGTTGTTTTTCCTGTTGTATTTAATGGTAGAGCACCCTGGGTGGGTCTTCTGGGCTTTCTTGGGTGAACTGTGGTGTCCCGTCGGCTGCACGGACAACAACATGGGGCTCATCCCAAGCACCGTTCCGGGCAACTGCATGCGGTTCTGGAGCATGCCCGGGTACGGTGGCGGTGGAGTCCGGCGGATATCACCGAACGCCGTGCTGGGACTGCTCGGCTGGGAATCCGGCGTCGGCATCACGACGGGTACGGTGTGCGGCGGCGTCGATCCAGCGCTGAACTGGTGACTAAGAGAAGAGTGGGGCTTCAATACGCCGCCTGAGCTGTAGTGTGAGACAAAATGGTCTAGAGGGGAGGGAGAGGACATCATGATCTTTGGAACGGGAATATTCAGTGACTTCGGTCGGTCCGAGTATGACGTAGAGTTGCTCAGCATGCAGCTAGACGGATTTTCTTGTTTAATATGCGAGTCATCATAGCTGGAGCTGTGATACTGACATGATGGTTTCTCAGTGGTGTCCTCAATTTTGATTACAGGCACAGCGGCAATGTCAGTGTCCATTTCATTATCACCACTATCGTCAGTTATATCAATACTGGCTCTTATATTGTCCCACATTGAAACACTGGGCATGGCACTTATGCTGTGAGTGGTACTCGTCGGAACAGAAGTGGTCGGGTACCGTTTTATTGAGCTTGCTGACACAAGGCCACTATAATCGGCAACGAATGTCGCATCTACATCGAATCCATTCTGAAATTTGCTGGCCTTCAGACTCGGAGCCTTACTGCTTTCCTGCACGAGTTTTGGACTGGACAACTCCTTTCCGAAGAATTCATCGACCAGAGACGAAGACGTTCTTCTGGGTCCCTCGATCGCATGCTGCATAATCTGCTGCCGGGTCGCATTCAAGAGACCAGTTTTCAGCATGCTGAGTTCTGAGCCCCGTGTGAATCCCGCTGACAGCATCTTTTTGGCCGCCTGCAGCTCTGGAGTATCCTTTGTGTCACCGAAAAACTCGTCCACCAGCGACGAGCTTTCACGGCGCGTGGGTTTTCCATTCGGGATGTCGAGGAATGTGATATACCTCTCTAGATCGTCAGCTGACTTGCACTGAAAATATACATGTGTTCGTCTATGAAAACTCAACCAGGTAAACTACTACGCACTATATGTATACAGGCTACATTCAAGTTTATTCATGAATTTCTACATCTAACATGTTTATGGTTATAAATTTAAACACTTCAACAACGACTTTACAGGTTTTATTTCATTAAAACGCCTACGTGAAAAATTGCGAAAGCGCTATTCGTGGAAGGTTAAAAGAGTACATAAATAGCCAACCAATCAAATTCTGAGATAACGACATTGCCATTGATAATGTTAGTCTTTCATGCATATTATTCATAAAATCAACACAAATACGTTAACACAGGGTGGTAAATCTGTCAATAAGAATCAAATTAACTTAAGCCATTATAACTCTATACTTAGATTAGTCACTATATAAACGAACATCATTTCGGATTTTCAAATGTTCGCATGACCCACTTTTTCATTCGTAAAGAAAATTCAAAATGGCGCATTTCATTCACAAATCGCTCATAGACAAATCTACGCCAAAACGTTTTAACACGAACGACTTTAGTCAGTAAGACCTGCAGAAACCTTGTGTCACAGTTATGTAGAAATTCTACAAAGTTGAATGTAATAAAGCAAGTAAATCATACACTAAATGACGAATCTCGCTTAGAAATTTCGCTCAATTATGGTCGACAAATAAACAAGGCAAGCATTCCTGCAAATCATTTAGGTGGTCACGATTTTTGGCACGATTTCAAAAATTCGCATCAATTGTTAGTATTAGATCTGCAGACAAATCAACAACCAAACTTAATTTTTTTTAACAATTTGTAATAGAATCGTCCCCAATTAAGTTACTGTAACGAATCTTTAAGTAATTATTATTATAATTACTTTAATAAAAATAAACTTTATTAGTATATACTAACTTCGTGTTGATACGCATTTATTAAAAAAAAGTATTATATAACTTACTGATTCCGATCTCGGAACCCTAAGCTCTGTCGGCGATAGAAAACAGTCGTCGGTGTCGGGCACAATTTGATCATCGAATACCTCACTATCCATAGACATGAAACAACTATCCGCCATTACAAAATTACACAAATAATAACGTTTCTTCAATAATTTCCTCCGGTAATATGTGAAGAGATTCACTACCAATGTCGTTCCAAAATTGTCTCTAGATACTTGAAACAGTTGTTAAATCAGCTGTCGCTCCCTGTTCTTCGTCCGCTCGTTTTGTGAATGAACTGACGTCATGTGCAGGTTTATATAGTCAGGTCAATCTAAAAATAACACAATGTTCGCGTAGTAAAATTAACTCCGCCTATATTGATCGACTGCCAGGTTGTTGCAACGAAGTATATGTTTCGAATTGTGCGTTATATGCAGATATATATTAATTGCAATAGATAAATGAATTTCAGGCTAATTTTTACATCATATGCAATAGAGACTATTACATTTCTCCCGTAATTTATTCCAAAGTTTAGTATTTTAAATCGCATGGGAATTTGCAGCTAGCTGTCAATCAAAGTACGTCACGAAATGAACGTCATTCGGTCGAATTTATCAATGAACAAAGTCAAATTTCAGCGTAAACAAGGTTGTTTTCCACGCACTCTAGCGTAACATGACCTTATTTGTAAGTCACGCTCTGATTAAAGAGTTGGTACCTTCATGATCAAAATCATGTAATTCAATTAAATTTACTGCGTAATATAAATATTTACAACGTATTTCTTGTTTTATTTTTTCTGCGTTTTGTGTTCGTTAAAATTTCTGGACAGTACAACCAAATGCGGGTCATGATTTACAATTCAAATATTAAATTCGACGTTTTTTCGTGCCTTAAAGATTAAAATAAAGATACATATCATGTCTGTCTGAATAGCACAACAAAACAGATCCATGTTTTCGTTAATTAAACCACGAGGTATAGAGATTATATTGATTCATTAATAATTTCAATAAAAATATGATTCGATTATGACATATACCGCCCCAGCTTTTTGAATAGTTACATTAAATGTTAGGAACAATGTAAGAATGCCATTCTTGATTACTTGTCTGTTTGATATACATGTACTGGCTGAGCTTAAATTATGTTTGATATTTACCGGGCGGATAACCACTGCACAACTGGACGCGTTGTCGTGTCAGGGGTTATCTCTCTTCCAATATGTTGATCCAGTTGACAGTGTGAAGCTAAGTGTGTAATAACTATGATAACTTCAGCAACGGTATCATCATCATCATCATCATCATCCATAATAATAATAATAATAATAATAATAATAATCACCATCATCATCATCTTCATCATCATCATCATCATCATCATCATCATCAATAACAATAATAAGTTGTATTAATAACATCACAACCACAACTATTGTCATGCGTTAGTAAATTATACACATCATTGATAAATACGAGGCTTTCGTCACATCTAGAGTCTAAATCGGTTTTGGGAGAAGAACAAAATGGGTTTAGGCCGAAGCGGTCCTGTGAGGAGAACATATTTACATTGGATAGCATCATTAAAAACAATGCAAATGTCTTCACCGATAGCATAGACTTGAAAAAGTGCTTTGATTATATCGACAGGGATATGCTACTTTATAAACTCTTGCTATATAAGATCGATGGTAGAATGTACAAATCAATTAAAAACATTTACGCAAGGTCGTATGCAAGTGTGAGAATAAATAACAAGCTAACGGACTGGTTCGATTGCAAAACTGGGGTCAAACAGGGCTGCAGTCTGTCGACGACTCTGTTCTCGATATTCGCTAAAAACCTTATCGGAGAAATAAATGACCTTGACCTTGGTATTAGCATGGGCGAGGTTCGGATATCACTCCTCCTATACGCAGACGACATTGTGCTCGTGGCGGACGCGGAACACAAACTGCAGGCGATGCTGGATGCACTCCATAGCTGGTGTAAGCGCTGGAGGGTCCTGATCAATACATCGAAATCTAAGTGTATGCACTTCCGGCGAGGACGCACACCCCGGTCTGACTTTGTGTTTAAAGTTGGAGAAAACACCCTAGAGACTGTAGAACAATATAAGTATCTTGGAGTGATTTTTCATGAAAAGAACAA